>MU006107.1:290135-532043 GCA_010093705.1 Patellaria atrata CBS 101060
ATACTTTGTTGAAGTAGTAGTTGTGTTGTCGTTGGTGACGAGGGGCTTGCATGAGGGGTGCCCCCATGGGGTTGTCAGGTCCTTTCGTCTAGGGTTGTTCGCTGCGACGAATCGTCATCTTCCCATGTGCGGACATGTTGCTGGAAACAGAACGGCGTTTTTTTCTGTTGGAGGGCGATGGGGTTTCTGATCTGGCGGAAGGAGATTAAAGTGATTTACAGGAGACGCTAATTGCGCAAGCAGTTGTGTAACGTCTTTTTCATACTGCGTGTTTGGCAGTTTGGTCCCAGCATGTTTTTGATACTTTGCTGCACAAATCATTACATGGAAATGAGTATCCTCGATATCAGGATCTACCAGTTTGAGAAGTGTGAATTTGAACTTCTTCAAACCTGGCCATGTATCCCGCTTCTCGAAGTTTTACACGATATCTTTTAGTCTGGATAGAAGAAGCGCTATCCCATGCTGACTCTGTGCTCCATCGTGCATGGCCAAGACAATACTACACACGTTTTAGACTCCTCTGCATGATCAGAAAAACTAGTCCCCTAGACTCGATTGAAGGTAGCGTTGACATTCAGCAGAAGTCGACTCTTAGGCAAAATCTGCGAAGTGACGACCCACGATGTACACTCAGGATATCCGCTGTGTCCTTCCCCTGTCCGTGTAAGGTAGACATAAGCCGTTGAAATCACTGAAAGCTGTTTGGGACCCCTCAGCTCTGGTATTATGGGACCCGTGGCCCAAGTCCTAGCACATGGTCCCCTTCCCGCACTTTAAGCTTGTATCCCCGCATTTTCCAAACTCTTTTTTGCTGTTGAGCGACGCACTGGAGGAGCGGTGACATCCAGTCTTTGATGCGTCTAGGCCACGAGGACGGGGAATCCTAGAGTTATGCTGGGCTCCACCTATATCAGGATGCTAGGACGATATCAGCCCGGTGGATCAGTATGTCACACCGACATCAAGAGAAGAATATGCCAAGGCTTCGAAATAACAATGTCCCCCCAACTCAGGACTTAAGGAGAGTTTGTCCAGTCCCCGAGAGAAGAATCTGATCGTCCCCAGAAGAATGAAATTTCAGTTGTTTGGCGCCCCTCGCTAGAAGGCCTAGCACTGTACTCACGTCTAGGAGAGAAAGGCCTTGCATGCGAGCGCTGGACAAGTACATAGATCAAATATTAGCCGACCATTTTGATTAAAGACCGCACCTTGTACCAGGTCGAGTTCTCGAGTAAAATATGATTGATACTAAAAAAAGGCTTCCAAGAAGCATGGTGATATACGTTCCACGTCGACCAAGAGAATACACAATCAATAGTCCTCTCATCTTTCCTTAAGGAAGACAGTCCAAGCTTCTCTGTGTAAAGCTTCGGCACTCTTGGGGGTTCTTTGAACGTCTTCTCGAAATCCGCTCGACCTAGCGGCGTACTGTCAGCGGGGAGAAAGTACATCCACATCCCAGTCGCGGCAAGCAGTTGCCGCAAACATGGTAAGGTATGCTCTATACAAGAGCCCGGGAAGCTCCTGATAGAGACCCCACGTGTATACGATCGCCCGACGGCCACTGAGGTACTTGTGACAAAAGTAGACTCTTTGTTACTTGAGATCGCTATGGACATTTGGTGATAAGGACACGTTCAGTACTAGAGTTGGATTAAGGTATCTGTTGTGTGTATGCAAATAACGACAAGGTCATCTGGATACAGTGGATCGTAATTTCTCAGGTAATAGTTGTGGCCAGACCTCTTATATCCAGGGTGTGATATATAACGATGACGGTGATACTTTGATTCAGCTGTACCAGTGCACTATTTCGAACCGAGGCTACCAATCATGATATCGGAACCGAAATCCTCTTCACTTGTGGGCTACTGATAATCTAGAATGTTTCAGTACAAGCTTAAATCTATATCTCATGGGGAGAGAATGAACTAACGTGTCCCGCAGCATGTTGAGAGACACAAACTGCAGTGCTAGGCCTTGTGAATGTATTAACAGTATCTTTGTGCCCATAGCGAAAGCATGTAAATGTACCCCACAATATCATCAGGGGGTTACTGAGGAACTACAAGCAATGATAGCCATTCACAATTTTCTAACCATTATTCCGTCATTACTTGGTGAAATAGTCTGATAACAGGACGGCTGTTGCTCAGAAGCTAGTAGTTCTAGTAACGCAAGAAAACACAATTGTATTAGCACTTAGAGACCTAGATTGTGTATCCATGGGAAGTGTTATTGCTTGAAAGAAGGCCCCATCCATGCTGACGAGACATAACCTGGCGTTTCTGTCGAGTCAGACATTGTGACAACCCTTGCGTACGCACGTTCAGTACGTACTGTATTCTCAGATACTGCGGAGAGATGCACACCGGCGAGATTCAGAGAAAAAAAAAGTCCTCTTCATACTGATGGATCTGCCGAGTCATTGAGTAAACCAAGAGATGTGCCTAGACGTTCACTGAGCACTCATCCGTCTCGTAAAGGGGGAAGTGTAGGATAAATGGTAGTTGAGCCTTGTTGACGTATAGAGACAAGCTTTGGAAATGACTATGTGGAAGCCGTGCTATCTACCGATCTGAATTGAATCCGAATATAGGTCGAGGATTAAGAAGATTGTATGAGAAAACCTTTCAATATTAAGATTTAGAGTAAGGATCTTAACATACTTGGATTCACCCATCCTGGGGTCTGATGGTCGACAAATGCAAACTGATCAATTATCTCGTACCCCTCTTCCTATCATGATCCTTCCGGAGTTGCGCGATTGTTCTTAGGAATCCATTGTCTCCACCTAAGCGTCATGAGAAGGAGCCCTACTTGGTTGTACTACTCGTAGGAACTCCGTAAATGATATAAGTACAGCACTTTGGTCCTTGTATGGTACAGCATGGGTGCAGTATCCAAGGAGTATGGACCTCTAAAATCACCGCATCGTACAGAACTATTGAATTTCATATAATGAGTCAACTGTACGAAATGACTGGGCCTGTAACAAGAATAGCGGGAATCATACGCAACCAGCCGGTTGTGCGATGACCAGATTTCCCTCTACTTTCGGTCTATACAAACTAACTGCACTGTATAAAATGAGTAGCCTATAGAAACTCACCCGACTATACAAACGATCGGAGATGTACAAATTCACTAATTGTCATACAGACGCGTAGACTATGGAAATAATAAGATACGTGCAATGATTCAGACATGGTAATAACTTCAATATGTATTGTACAGCATTCTTCCAGTGACCCGAGCGTCCCACAGTTACATGGACGATATAGAAGGATGTATTATCGCTCTAACGACTTCTGGACTTTGAGCTTGTAAGCTAGAGATTCAATTGTTGAAATGCAGTCGGTAAACTCTGATACTGCAAGTAGAAATTTGAACTACCGGGGGAATGATAGTGACTCAAAAATCTTACCTTACTTGATTTTGAGGAAAGGGGTCTTCTTCTTGGAATGCCACAATAACTGTCGAACTGTCAAGGGCGTCTAGGGCGAGTTTTAACATTCCGCTTACAATACGGACCATAAAGCGCACTGCTACGGAATGGTTTTGGAGGCAAATTGATATTTTGGCTTTGATGAGAAAACGCTAAAAAGCTCTGGCGGTTTGCAGAAACCCTTTGGTAGGTAGAATAGTCTGTCATCTAACCATGTATATCGTTCTTCAAAACAATTCATTGTGTAGGGTAATAATGTCAAATTGAGTAGTTATGAAAGCAGAAGACTTTGATAGTGGCGTTTGATCCAGATTTTCCTCGTTCGTAATTTTCACACATCATCCACAAGGCGCAGCAATTTGAAATCGGAGTACGCGTGAACCGCTTGTCGAACATAATATTCTAGACGCGTGCGCTTTGGAAATGCAAAGGAAATGGTAGTATTACATGAAGACAATAATCAAACCAAGGGTATACTGTACCTTGCTTGCTAGGTGAAGGATATGCCTAAAACGAACCCCTCTATAGCGACGAGCTGGATCCTTCGAATAGCCGAGAACTCCATTAAGTATGACGGATAATGTGATGTATAATGACTATTAAAGGGTGAAATGGGCCTCCAGAGGTAGTTGAGGCTGTTCATGTTGTGTAATGTACGCCCCTGACTTTCGTAGGGTCATACTTCCGTATTTGGAAATCTATACATGCCATGCCGGCTGGGTAAACCCCATGGAGTCTTCTTACGCCCTATACGATGCGGCGAATAAACAATCCCGGCGCAAATCTATATTGTAGATTTGAGTCCATCCATGACATGGAGCGGCTAAGTTGCAGCGGCGTGTTGGTGCGTGAAAGGATGCGATGCGGGGATGAGAGCAAGTCGACTGTGAACGACAACTTCCCGGGTTATACTAGTGGAAAGACGTATGTGAGAATTTTCAACACCGAATCGAGGCCCAGAATACATACAGGATTCAGATGTAGATATTCGGTTCGTAGCTCATGCCGTTAGCCAATATAGCTGTGTTGTGATGTGTCTCAACCTTGGCGGTTTTGGAAAGGTCTTTATAATCGTATTGGTAAAATCCACATTCAATGATGTGTAAAAAATCATTTTCGTCGTGATCTAGTTTGTAATTTTCTCCTTTTCTCGAATGCATCACCGATCTCGGCTCCGGAGCCCCTAGGGCCGTCTTCAATCGGTCTTTTGCGACTACGTTCAAGGACTCCAGACTTCACTCCTTTTTTTTGCGTCAATCGATCAATTCGGTCGAGTCCAGTACCAAGATCCCTCCAATCTTCACCACCATATCCACCTTGTCTACCACGGCTAAGCCTACCCTTTTCCTTCTTGCTAGGCTTCGGTAACCGCACAAAGTTTGCCTCTTCGTAGACTCTCCGCTCTTCTTCTGCCTCTCTCTCTTTCTTAGTGATAGTGCGCCGTCCCCTAGAAACAATTGTGCTGCCCACGCTTGGCTCCGCAACTGGTGCTGTGGACAATTCTGTCGATATGAATTCATCGAGAGTCGCCGATTTCATGGGTCGACTGTCAGATTTATCCTCACGACCTCGAGTAGACGGTAAAGCTGTCGGTGTAATACGTGGTGGCTGATAGATTCTGTCCGTGGATTTACCCTCAACTGATGATTTCTCTAGCGGGGGTTCTGGGCGTCGGAAAGCGGCTGGATTAGGACGAAAAGAAAGCTCATCAACATCCTCCATAGGCGACGGCAGTCGTGGGACTTCATCATCACTTCCATCATCTTCAGACCCTTCTGCTGATTCCTCACTACTATCGCGGGTCTGCTTTATCTTCGGCTTTCTCTTTTCGTTTGGTTTTACCGCCTCGTTTCTCGACATGTCATCCGCGCAGCGGATGACTTTATCAATCTGGTATTTCAGACGTCCCTCTAGCGGCCGGACGCCCTTCTCTAGGTATGCACGGTGTTCTACGAGCCTTTTTACAACGTCCTCACAAAGATTGAGGGAATCACCTATAGCTTCTCCTCTTGCAATAGCGGATTGATTTTTCAGCTTGAGGATAATCAGAAATACAAGGTTTTGGAGGTACGATAGAAATAGATCATTTTTGCTATCTAGCAAAGAAATTCCATCAGCTGGTGGAATGATATCGATCTCGTCGGGAAGTACAGTAATTGCGGAGTCTAAAGATGTAGTGAGACTCGTGAGTAGTTCCGGTAGTGTTGCAGCCATGACAGTCTACTTTCCAATGTTAATGTAGATTTGAGAGGTTGGGAGAAAGTGTCAACGGGCGATTTAAATTTTTGATATTGCCAAGACGCTATCATATGTCTAATCCGAATTCGGTAACTCCGCAACTCCCAATATTCTTTTCACATACGACAACATTTGTGACGGAATTGACATAGTATGTTCCACTGTTATTGGACGAAACATACTTCCTTAAAGGGCATTTGAGGTTGAGATACCCAGTAGAGATCTTAACGCTCTACATGTTCATACTTGACGTCTCCCAAACACCCTAAATCGCTTTACGCCGCCATCAGGGATGATCACAAGCTTTACATGTGAGTACGCCATGTCCTCGATGTTTTGTAGCGCACTCCCATCATACTCATGCTCCTTGTCTGGACCCGCCTTCTGGGGTGACAAAATTTCCACCCAGCGCGGGTCATCGGGCCCCAATTCTTCCTCTGATCGAGATGCAAATACCTGAACCTTCTGCGGGAAGTTGCCCCTGAAGTGTGCCGTATCAATAACGATCTTCTCTATGTGACCGGGCGTACCGAGCTTGATGATCGTCCAATCGACATGTGGTCCTCTCGTGCGCTTTGTTTCCCATCCGTCCCCCATATCCACACCTCGACCTGGTAATAATAGATTATCTTTCGTTCCGAAATGTTGATCCGAACAACTGACCGCGACGCCACCATTGACTGTCGCAGCCAGATCAAAAACCTCATCAATTGCTTCCGGGAAGACGGGTACCGCGAGGCCGAACAGTCGGAATCTCGCAATACCCCCATCTGGATACATCAACAGCCTCACATGAGTGTAAGCCTTATCTGTCAGACTATGTAATATCCACGCTTGTCTTTGGCTCGGTCCACATTCCTTCCTTGACAAAATCGATTCCCAGCCGGTGAATTCCTCGTCTTTGACAACTTCATCATCGCTGTTGAAGCATCCCTCGACTGCTATTTCGGGCGCGTGGTTTCCATTGAAGTAGGCCGTGTCGATCTCGACCCCCTTAACCTTCCCACTGGCGACACCCAGGCGAATGACTACCCAATCAAATGGATTCGGGTTATGCCTACGGGTTTCCCAACCGTCATACCACGCACCGGCGTGGGTGAAAATGCCAGGTTTGCGTACAGGAGGCGTTGGGGTAGTGAGATTTTCAGCAGCTGCGAACCATTCGTCGGAGAATGAGAGAACACGGGAGCCAAGAGGTTTAGAAATAAGATCTATTATGTATAATTGTTAGTTACTGCAGTTACTGTATATACGAGTTGTAGTCATTACCAATGCTGTTGGACCGAAAGGTCACGTCAATATCTTCAAGTTTAATAGGTTGTGAATCTGATAGTGTAGCCTGCTCCACGGATTCAGATAGAATAGAATGAATTTCCATACTGGGAGCGCTTAATACTTTCAAAATTTCTCAATTGGTCGTGTACGCTTTTCAAAAGCAAAGAATTGGTATGAAGTTAAGGGTTATTATACCCCACGTTGAGAATTACAAAAGTACTTTATGATCGATACGCCGTGAGCGGGGCACTCCGCAATGACGACTTAAGTCCGGTTACGGTGTCGGCAACAGCCGATGAGAGAAAGGCGAGATAGCATGTATCAAGAGAAAATGATTTTTCTATTGAGTCCCATCAGTTGGTTTCTGAGGAACGCCCAAAAACCAAGTCCAAAATTATACACCATTCGGCGTTCTTCTATGCAGAACCCCCTACCATCCCATCATAACATTTGCTACCCTATGCATACAATCATTCAATCATCATTCCATTGAGAGTTTCCATAATTCACTCCGCTCGTTTTAGTGCCGCTTAAATCCAGTTTTGTTAGAAACTCGGGTGGTACCGTAGGTATATACTTTCTCTCACGTTCTCTGTTCAAACCCCCAAAGCCTGCGCCATAGCTCACCAGCATATCTGTTGACGTGGGAAGAGAGAATGGGAGCATTAGACTCGGATCCAAAAGTAAGTCATCCGGAGTTTCTTCTTCGTAATACATATCTTCGCCTCGCCGCACGTTTTCATGTGATTGTGACGCTCGAAGATCCTGATTATCTTTTGAGGGTGTCGCCGGACTATTGTTCGAAGGAGACGATTGAGGTTGAGGAGATGTACCAGCGTTTCTCCGCCTTTGTGTCTTTCTCTCAGCCCAATCAGTTTGTAACTTCATCAAAGACTTTATTGTCGGTTTTGGTAAAGTTGTCTCTCCAACCTCATATCGATAGTTTTTTACGGCGTGAATAAGCTGTAGAGGTGTGAGCAATGGTAGCGAATTCGCAGTCTTCTCGACCGCAGGGATTGTTTCTCCTAAAGAAGAGAAAACTTGGAGCCACTGCAAAAGCTGAACGATATGGGCTAAATGACGCCGACTTGCTTCTAGGGTCGTCTCACCGGTGGACGTCATAGATCCGTTCTCGTAGTGCTCAGGTTGACGGCTATTGGACCGTGCCCAGTCCTCCAATTGGGAAATATTCATGCGGATTTGCATCGCCTTGGTCCTTGCGAGGTATTTTTTATTATTTATAACGCGGTTAAACAATTCCGCTCCTAGCCAATAAAAGAGTTGAGATAAGATTTGGGACGTTATGACAGAATGAATATCGTAGATATCAAGGACGAATAAAGTAGATGAAAGGATAGAAGTAATATTTCTAGGTGACACTTGAGCTCTTCGTTTAGGGGAAGGGGGACGGTAACGTTTGTGTATAGGCTCTTCCATTTTCATCTTTGGTTTTGATCGAAATAATTTCCACTCATTCTGGAATTGGATATCCTCCATTCCGGGTATAGTCTCATGGTCCAACATAGCTGCATCCAGAAACCTATCCATGCGGCGTTCTGCATCCCGAATGATGAAAATGAAGATATCGTTGATGAGTTCAGCAAGCTTGAGCTGAAATTCTACGCTCGATTGCACAAGACCTGCATCTTTCTTCAGATAGTGAAGAAGTAGGGTGGAGTTTGACATCCAGAAAGCAAGAATTGTCATATCCCACTGATAACGGTCAACAACTTGCATAATCTTATCCATAGCCATGATAAGTAGCTTCTCCAACAGCTCGGGATTTGCATGATAATGTGCATAACGGGCGCTGAGAAAGAGAATGTTTGCTGGAACGGGTTTCTGAGAAGGCGATCTTTGTGGTTTCATGTCCGTAATGATTATATCCAGAATACGATCAAGCTCATTTTCTTGGAAAACAAACATCTGATCGTTTAAGCATTTGTCCCATACAAAATCTTGACTATCTTCTAACTCTTCAGGAGACTTTAAAGCCGTTAGTAAGTGATTGGTAATAGGAAGCATGGCATACAACTACCTCAGGTTGTTCATCAAGTCCTAAATTCCCGAGATCAACCTCAAGGTTGATTGCACTTTCCATAGCCATCCGTCGTCTCAACTCATTCTCGGCCATCTCTTCCTCAAATCTGTCATTTGAAAGGCCCGCATTGTAGAAGTCATCAGTCACTCCTACATTTCCGATCGTATATCCCCTCTCACTAAGATAATCTGGTATGTCGCTATCATGAGCAACAAAGTCTAAGGCGGTCCGTCCTGTCGATGACTTGACGTCTGGGGATGCGCCATAATCTAATAGAATCTTTGCAATGGATTTATGGCCATTTGTCATCGCCCACATCAAAGGACTCCACTTATGACGGTCTTGAACATTGACGTCGGCGCGAGATTCCAAGATTGCACTAACAGTGGCTTCATGACCAAAACAACTAGCATAGATCAGCGGTGGAGTTCCATCGCCGTCTGGTGCGTTAATATCAACGTAGTCCTCTGCATTCTCCAGAATCCGCCGTATTCTAGCAGCATCTCCATTTGAAGCAGCCATACTGAACGCACTTTGTAGAGCTTCTCTTTTTTCAGAAATTGATTTCTTCTCATCGTTTATAATAGCTTCTAGGTCTTCGGATCCTTGATCTTCTCTGAGACGAGCCTGAGACGCCATCATTTGAACAATCCTAGAATCGCCATCTTCTAAAGAACGTAGTGCTTTCTCGTCGCCATAGCTCGGATCATCTAGGGATAGATTGAAGTTCAACGGTTGAGGGGTGAGATACTGAGATTGTCCTGCCCACGCATCGTAAATCTCCGTCTCTTCCCCGAGAGGGTTGGGCGCAGTCCTTCTATCATCTAGAGATCGTGGTAAGTCGTCCGGTAGCTTCCTAGGGGTGGGTGTCCTGCTTTTGAACCCATTATGATCTTCCGGGTCCATGGTTCGTTACGGTCATCCTAAAGGCGATACACCTCTATTGAAAATAAGCACAGTCGTGCCACAAACTTAGGCTATGGATAGATACATAAGGGCGAAACTGATGTATGAACGGATGTTTATCGGTACGAGGGAGATGTGAGACCAAAGAACGTTATTACTTCTGAATGTCGCTCTAAGCTCCCAATCTTATTTGCAACGAAAGTACGGAAGTTGTATATATCGAGTGTTACAACCTATTTAAGGCACGTCCAGTAAGGTAAGGTAACCAGCAGCCAATCCACAGTGGCGCTGTTTGGTTGTTGTATAAGGTATTTGTCCTTGCCCTGCAAGGTTCAAATCTGGCGGTGCGCGTCATTCCATTTGTGGCGCATTATAACAGGGACCGCGGTCATCAAGCTGCTTTGTTACGCTGCTGACTGAGGTACCTTTTCTGACACTCCTCTATCAATTCTTCCCTTGAAACACATTTCACAGTAACCGCATACTGGAAACTCATCTGTACATATTATCGGCCTATACAGTTTACACCTTTCCACATATCATGATCCTCTACATTCCTCGTGCCGTTATCATCCTACCCGCACTGTGACCGGCGGTCGCTTCATGGATTGAATATGTGAAGGGGAAAGGCGGGACCTTGCTCGCTGTTCTATTCCTACTCATCATGGCTACTCAAGCCTCAGCGTTCGGTACCAAGGCTAACGCGGGGCCCTTCATATCATATATGTTTTCGCGTTTATCCGAGATTCCGGGCTATACGTGGAATTCAGAAGCTGAACCTTTTCATAGTGTAAGCACTCCAGACTCAAGCAGACCGGGAATAAGAACACCGCTGACTACGCTTAGTCCTACGATAATTGGCACTTCTTTGGCACTCGCCATGCGCCGGAAGAGAATGTACCTTCGGCCAAACGTACGACTTCGTCTGGTCTAGATTCGCGCCCTCCGCTGCGCGCTCATAAATCATCTAATAGTTCAACCTCCAATCCAGGTCTCCCCACGGATACTGGGGAGATAAGAGTGGTAGCTCGAGTCTCAAAACACACGCTTCGGATTGAGCGTGAGTTTCAGCTTTCGCGGAGTGTCACCAGCCAGAGTGACCCATCGTTTGAACATTTTGTACGCCCGATCGAGTTGATCCGCCTAGCCCAAAAACATGGGAACGATCTATTAGTCGTATCGATATTCGAGGCACCTGGTCCAAATTACCTACGAGAGCTGATCGAATTTGGACCAAATTTCTACAAGGGTACATCAAGAGAGGGCAATAGTTGGAATGTCGGAGGTGTCAATTCCCAGAGTTCAGGGAAAATCCCCCTAATGCTTTTCCTCAGTTTTGCTATTGGAGCAGCAGAGTGCTGCGAGATCCTGCATCACGGTAATCGTCTGGTTCATGGAGAGCTGCGGGGCGATGCTTTTCATTTTAACGCACAAACTGGGGCCGTAAAGATGATCAATTTTGGATCTGGAGCTAGATCATTTGAGCATGGATTGACATCTGCTGGATGGTCTACTCTTTCGAAAGAAGTCGGTGTCCAGCATAAGCTACAGTTTATTGCCCCTGAACAAACAGGCCGCTTGCCTGCCGAACCAGACAGCAGAACGGACATTTACAGCTTAGGCATCCTTTTCTGGACTATGTTGACAGGCGAGCCAGCTTTCGATGGCGACACTCCGCTTGATATTATGCAGAATGTACTATCACGAAGAATACCTCCAGCTTCGTCAAGACGTGATGATGTCCCTAACGCCCTGAGCGTAGTGTTACAGAAGATGACCCAGAAAAATATAGAAGAACGGTATAAGTCGACCTCTGGGCTCAAATATGATCTTCTCAAAATCCAGGAATTGCTGAAAGTTGGAGACATCGAAGGGTTAGCCCAGTTCAAAACCGGAAGTAAAGACGTTTCCTGCTTTTTCAATCTTCCCACTCATCAAATAGGACGTCAGAAAGAGCGCGACGTTATCCTAGCCATCATGGATAGAGCTTCAAAATCGCGGCAAAAGTTGCATGATTTCAAGAGAAACCTCTACAGTGTCAGCTCGAATTCATCTGTAAATGACCCCCGACTGGACAATTATCAGGTCGACGATATGATTTCAGAAAGCACCAGTTCAAGAGGATCTCAAAGCCGGTTGAATAGTTTCGACCAGGGCCCCTTAGACCCTACGAAGAGTTTTAGATCTCAGGAAAATACTAGTAGCAGCGGATCTCCAAGTAGGGAAGACTTGTCTCCGGTACCATCATCAAACTTCCCACTTCGGGCGCTTCCGGAGAGTCGAAACTCTCACGCCAGTGTCGACGGTGGTTTACAGAGGTCCTCCTCATTATCCTCGGGACAGAAGACGGACAATTCTTCCGTACTTTTGAGAAGCAGTTCTAGATTGAAGCGAAAAGGGAAGACTGAAGTTATTGCTATATCTGGGTTGGCTGGGCTAGGCAAATCCAGCTTGGTTCAAAGTATCCAAATGGCAGCTCGAAGTCATGGCTACTTCGCTGCAGGTAAATTCGATCAAACAAAAAAAGCTCCTTTTGACCCAATACTGAAATCAATGTCTTCATTATTCCGCCAAATTTTCTCCGAGAGCGATATATCCACTGAGTTTCACAACAACATTAGGTCTTTCGTCAAGTCAGCGTGGACGATTCTCTGCGGTTACTTAGATCTTCCTCCATGGCTATTAGATCCAAACTCCTCCCAGAGAACATCATCACCACCACAAAAGACTACCCCGCGCCATAGAAGTAGTAGTATGGATGTTAGGGCTGAACCAGGACATTGTGGAACCACTGGTAATACTGCCGCTGATTGGTTACGCTCGGGAGGGCCATCGAAGTCTTCACGTTTCATGAGCATTTTCCTGGATGTCTTACGTCTGTTTGCTGCTCAGAAGTTCATCTGTCTCTGCATCGATGACTTGCAGTTTGCTGATGACGAGAGCCTGGAACTTCTCCAGCGCATGGTCGCAGCGAAAATACCAGTTGTACTCATACTGACTTACAGACAAGAAGAATCACTAACCAAACCATTTCGATCGTTGATCAAATATGCGACTAGAATTCAACTTTCCCCGTTTACAGAGGATGAAACAGCCGAATACGTTTCCGCTACGCTCCATAGAGACCGTGATTATGCCCTTCCCTTGGTCGCCGTCATTCAAGAGAAAACAAATGGAAATCCATTTTTCGTACGGGAGATGCTAGATACCTGCTACCGTAAGGACTGCGTGTACTACTGTTGGAGAACTTCCCAGTGGTGCTATGACCTCGACAAAATATTCAACGAGTTTGAATCCCAAGCTTACGGATCGCAAATCAATAATGAGTTTATACTCAAGCGACTACAGGAGCTACCGCCAGTGTCAAGATGCTTATTAAGCTGGGCATCCCTTATTGGCAGCACTTTCTCATTTAGTCTTGTCAAGAAACTTATGAACGGAGATTTTACCAATTCAAATCAGCTTCCGGCCTTAACTCCCTCAGATAATCCTGTTACCGGATTACAAGCTGCAATATCTGCATATATTCTCGTTCCCAGCGATAACGAAGATAAATTCGGCTTTGCTCATGATAGGTACATGCAGGCCGCTGCTACATTGAACGAATGCTATAATAAAGATGAGATGCATTTTGCAATCTCAAGGGCATTAATTGATACTGACTTTCAGGACCTTTCTAGCCGCTCAAGCGCAAAAGCACTTTATGTCAAGGCCAGGCATCTATGCCTCGCTGGCCAACTTGTCAAAGAACGAGTGGAACTTAGAGCTCCATTTCGTGATATTTTGTACCAAGCTGCAGAAAACGCTTGTGAGTCGGGAGCACGCTCCACTGGACTCTACTATTATAAAAGCTGCCTAGAGCTACTACAAGACAATCCCTGGGACGAGAGTTTACAGGACGTGCACTATCAGGAAACTCTAACCCTGTACACTCGTACTGCAGAATGTTATTGGTACCAAGGTCATTTCGAAGCCGCCCTCAACTTGTTAGAGGTGATTTTCGGAAAGGCGAAAGACGCTGTTGACAAAGCTCCGGCGTGGATCATACAATCTAGAGTCTACGCCATGAGGGGCGATAGCTTCAAGGCTTTTGAATCTCTGAAGCAATGCCTCTCCGACATTGGCCTCGGGATCCCTGAGAGTACATGGGAAGCTTGCGATACTGAGTGTCAAAGGATCTGTGAAAAATTAAAGGCCGTTGATCGAAATGAACTAGTCACTCGACCGCCGACGGAAAACAAAGTGATGCAGACAATAGGTGCCGTTCTTGTCGAATTACTCAGTGCCGCATTCTGGACAAATTCATTACTTTTCTATCAAATGAGCTTAGTCATGGTCGATATCCACTTAGAGAAAGCTACTTTCCCACAAATAAGTTTAGGCTACACTCATCTAGCATCTATCGTCATAGGAAGGTTCGGCATGACGGAGTTCGGCCTGCAGCTTGGAGACATAGCGAAGCAATTCTTCCAAATATACAGAGATGACTCGTACACCGCGGGTAGAGGACAAACCCTACACGCCCTCTTCCTCGGATATCTTCAAACCCATTTCAGGGATCAGTTGCCCGTTCTATCTCAAGCGCTAGATGCGACTGTTCTAGCTGGTGACCGAATTTTGACGCTGCTCAATACGGGTATTACGGCAAATTTCATGCTCTGGGGCGGTCATGATCTTGCTGATATTGAATTATTCGTCAACGAAATACCATCTGAATTCCGCAACTGGAAGGAAGATTTCCGTGGCGGAGTTTTCCTCATCGCTGCTCGACAATATGCGATGGCTCTGCAAGGGAAGACGGGAATCCGAGACCCTACCACCATCTTCTCGGACGATGAGCACCAGACAGAGTCATATCTCGAGCTTCTTGATACAAGAACTTCAAGCCCGAAACGTCCTAGAACTATCTACCTAAGTCTGATGCTTGTCGTACTGTACCAATACGGATACATTACCAAGGCCATTGAGATAGGAGAAAGGCTTCTACCTATGATGGAGAGTGTCTTCTGCATGAGATTCTATTATTCGAACTTGACGTATCTATCACTCGCATACATCACCGCCATTCGTGCAGATTCATCACGCACGGACAAAGAAGAACTCCTAAACCGCATTCAACTTTACGTTACCAAGATAAAAGCACCCGCTACTGTGAATGATGTCAATTTTCGCACTTGGATCTGTCTATTGGAAGCTGAGCTTTCTGATCTCTCTGGCGACTACCGTGGAGCTCTCTCATCGTACGAGTCCGCGCTCGACCACGCCGAAATTCATGGATTCATTCTCGATGAAGCTCTTGTGCTAGAGCATTACGCGGAATTTCTACTTCGAGGTGGCTCACGGAGACCAGCACGAAAAATCATACTTGAATGTATGGCATGCTATCGGAAAGTGAGCGCGTCTGGTAAAGCAGATCATGTTGGGCAGAAATTCGCCACACTACTCTTGATGAATTCCAGTTACGGCACTATGGATGTTGCCTGCCAAACCACAGTTATTGATACTGGCAACACCGCTTTCAAACTAGAGCAAAACGAGGATGAGACCGTCCGCCACCTTGGTGCCGAATCATCTATCGATAGAACTAACGCTTGGGTAACTCCACAAGACTCTGATAAGAAGTCTGACCATCGAAACGATGCACCAAGTGGTTTCTCGGCTGTTGGTCTCGATATGATCGATCTGGCCAGCATTCTCGAATCTGGGCAAGTACTTTCATCTGAACTTCAAATTGATCGTCTACTTTCCAAGATGACGGAAATCATCGTGGAATCAACCGGCGCCGATCTAGGAGCAATTTGCATCGAGGATCAGACAAATGGCTGGACTATCGCAACTGTCGGAACACCTGATGGAGTTGAGACATATCGAGGCGGCCAGTCATTGGATGATGTTGAAGATCAGGTTGCGAAACAGATCACCCTATACGTTCTCCGCTTCAAAGAATCCGTATTTGTGCAAAACCTACTTTATGACGATAGATTCTCGAATGTGAACGAGTCTTATCTAAAACGCAATCCAGAAGGCAAATCCGTTATCGCCATTCCCATTATTCACGGAGATAATGTTATGCTTGGGTCATTGTATGTTGAAAGTCCTCCAAATACACTTACCGAACGCCACAATGTGCTCCTCCAGCTTCTAGTAAACCAAATAGCTATATCATTAGCAAATGCAATGATGTTCAAGCGGCTGGAGAGAGTTAGTGCTCAAAACCAACTTATGTACGAGGCGCAAAAGGAATCCTTAGAAACAGCCAAAGCAGCGGAGAGAAAGGCGAAGAAAGCCGAGGCATTTGCTATCCAAAATATGAAACTCAAGGAGGAAGCAGCAAAAGCAAAATCAATGTTTCTAGCCAACGTTTCGCACGAGCTTCGAACGCCGCTAAACGGCGTGATTGGCATGAGTGAACTCCTCAAGGGAAGTAAGCTTAATTCCGAACAAGCTAGCTATGCGGATAGCATTCGCGTTTGCGCGGACACGCTTCTCTCGATCATTAATGATCTGCTGGATTTTACAAAACTCGAGGCTGGAAAGATGGAGATGTTCTCTGTGCCTATGAGTCTGACCGAAACGATCACAGAGGTCGTCCGTGCCCTTTCCTACACAAATTTCGAGCGCGGCTTGGAAACCATCGAACAGCTTGAGCTTGATCCCAACTTATTGGTCATGGGAGATCCAGTGCGGCTGCACCAAATCCTGATGAACTTGCTTTCGAATAGCTATAAGTTCACTCCCAAGGGAACTGTGACCGTAAAAGCCATAGTCGATAAGGAGACTCCGGTGGAGATATTCGTCACCTGTAGTGTTTCAGACACAGGCATTGGCATAACAGGAGAGCAACAAAAGAAGCTGTTCCTACCATTCAGTCAAGTGCAAAATTCTAGCTCGCGAAGTTTCGGTGGCACCGGGCTGGGCTTGAGTATCTGCAAAGCCATCATTGAGAATGTAATGGGCGGTAGGATATGGCTCGAGAGCACGTTTGGCAAGGGCACAACGGTATCGTTCTCTCTAAGCTTTAAGAAAGCACCCAAATCTGGAGTGCAGTCTCCAGAGGAGAGGGGCCGAGATCCTGATCCGATGGCCAAATTCTCGTCCTCCGAAGATAATGAGCCTCTTGAATCACCTGCGCTAATCGATCTATCGCAAATACCACGCGATCAGCTCCGGGTCTGCATAGCAGAGGATAACGCAGTCAACGCGCGCATCGCTATCTCCTTCGTGCAAAAGCTTGGCTTCAAATGTGAGGCATACGGCGACGGACAGAAGTGTATCGAGGCGCTCGAGAAAGCGAGCCAGGAAGGAAATCCTTTCCACTTGGCGAGTTCAAGTCTCTAAACTGAACATCCAATTACTAATACTATCTTACAGGTCCTCATGGACGTCCAAATGCCCGTCCTCGACGGTTACGACGCCACACGCGCCATCCGCAAGCACTCCGACCGTCTCGTCCGAGACGTCCTCGTCATCGCCATGACTGCGTCCGCGATCCAGGGCGATCGCGAAAAGTGCCTCGAGGCCGGCATGAACAACTATCTCGCGAAACCTGTGCGGGCACAGACGCTCAAGACGTTGCTCGAGAGCTATCTCAGGCATCCGACCAACAGCATCCCGAATCTGCAGCAGCATGCGAGACAGATCGCGAAGCAAGCTGTGAGTGAAGTTGCGGAGGCGAAGACGGTGATGCCACCGTTGAACGGGGACACACCACCATTGCTAGAGTCAAGAGCGGCAAGTGATGAGGGTGATTTAAGTAGTGCAGGCTTGAACGGGAATGGGACGAAGACGCGCGATAGGGAAGGCAGTGCTGCCAGTATCGCCAGTGCATCCAGTACGAGTAGTAAGTACACCCTCCCGGTTGAGAGTACCGGCAATGGTACCGATGTCGGTGGCGAAACGAGCGATACGGAGACAGTGAAAACGTAAAGAGCGCGGGTTAAGGTTTGTTTGCGAATGGTGCATGGCGTGCGTCTCTTCTTGCTATGATATCATCTTTGGCATCAGCACGAGGGTTCCGAGGCGTTTTACATATATCGGGGGATATGCACGTCGGGACAGCGCAAGAAGATACCCATTCAGTAGAGAGATATAGATGGGATTGGTGTCCCATTTTTGAAGGGTATCGGCGTATTGAGTCCAGTTTGGAGATCTGCATTTTCTAGGCGGCATAGATTGATGTGACCATAATTCCGATAGCGTGATTGGCATGAGTACATATATGAATCCAGTTCGGGCACAATTTTCGATTTCAGTTCCTTGTGTCTGCTAGTGGAGCTTGCTTCACTTAGTATCGAAGAGTGTGAAGACAATGAGATTGAGTACGGAGGTAAGGGAGATAGAATCTCTCCCAAGTATGTTGTCTTCTGAGGGACCTTTCATATTAGGTGAATGGTGACCTATATTGCGTGATCAAGTGATGTTGTACGTCCTAGTCGGAGAGGAGTCTTTGCAAAACGGTTGCTACAGTCCACTACGAGTGGCTATCAAGGCAAGAGAAGCAGTCAACAATCAGAGGAAGAAGTTTCAGAACACGACATCTGCATTCTGGGTCTAATCAAAAATTTGTAAAATGGTATCAGGAACTTCCGAAAACTCGCCATCCAGCGCCATTGCCGCATCGATTCGTTCCAAGCAATAAACATTAACCATGATGTTTCCCCTTCCAACTCATGTTCAGACCTAACTAAAGATCAGATCTACAGAATAGCGCCAACGACAAGACCGGCGACACCGACGGCGGCCCCGAAGCCGACCTTGTTGACGACGGCGGCGTCGGTGCTGACCTGGATCGGTGCGTCGGTCGGGTCCGGGCCGCCGGCGAAGACGGTCGGCGTGAAGTCGCTCGGCATCGTAAAGCCCGGGATCGTGATGTCGGGGATGCTGATGCTGGGGAAGGTGGGCATGCTGAAGCTCGGGAGGGTGATGCTGGGGAAGTCTTCCGGGTCGAAGGAAGTCGGGATCGGCGCGTCGATGGACGTGGTGTCTGCGTCCGGAGAGGGTGTCGCTGAGGGCTCAAGGGGCGCCGCGGTTTCGACTTCGAAGCCGGGCGGGAGGTTGACGTTGTTTTGGGCTGCGCAGCTATCCGGGTCGAGCCCCTGTGTGTGGTTAGTATGGAGTGGTAGGGTCAGGTGGTTAAGGGGAAGGACGTACGGTGGGACAGCACAGGTCCTGCACCAGGCAGAAGGAGTCGGCGGGACATCCCCATTCGTTCTCGCAGCACGTCTCGCCAAGGTCGGGGTTGATGCAGAGACGGTTTTGCAGTGCGCTCTCGGCACGGCACTCGACGTAGCCTTCGCCGAAGGCGTCAACGCAGTTGGCGCCGGACTGGGTGGTCTCGTCTGGGTCGAAGGCCTGGCGTCTGAAGAATCGTTGGGGAAGTCTTTGGTTGCCGGCGAGGGCGAGTTGTGCGAGAACGGCGGAGGCCACGAAGGCTTTGACAGTGAAGGAATGCATTTTGGACCTGTGTATGCTGTGGTCGGAGTTTAAAGAGTGAGGGGAACGAGAGACTGTATGGTTACAGAACGGTATATGAAGTAATACTCGCAAAAGAAGAGAAACTGGTCTGTAGCTTGATTCCTGAATATAGAAGGAGGCTCTCACAATCAATCAAGTTAGGAACCCTTCCGCCTTTATATCTCTGTGAAATTGATGTTGACCGTCCAGGATTCCCCTTCCAACTGTCGCAGGCCCAGGCAACACAGCCCTTCAACGTGGGAGAACGTAGGAAAGGTTCCAAGAGCCTTCACCGACCACTTCATCTGAAGCTCTTGCTCACTGGTTCTTTGTTCTAGTCTCTGTTCGGGCGCCATCTAGGCACAGAAAGAAGCCCTCACGCAGGGGAAAGCATTTTTGACTAATCAGGGGGACGGGACGGGTCGTATTCTCGCTTTCAAACCGAAGTGCGGAGCGAATCCCAGGAGATGTCGTCGGGTCCTTGATAATCCGACCAGTGACAACACTCTTGTACTCTTCCCGGACTCTCTCCACGATCTGACGGGTTGGGTGCCTGGGGGCCAAAAGGAGGCGGTGCGATAGGCCGATAGCATCCGCTAGGCTGAGGCTGAGGTTGCAGGTTCGAGATATAAAGTCCTAGCGCCGTCGATTTAATGCGAGCTTAAGTTTATTTTTAATTTTTACAAGCAATGATCAACCTTTCATCCGCCAGAGGGGCCTTGGAGGAAAGGTATGCCGATATATGGGCGTTCTCTCTTGTCTTGGCGCCGTTTCAGCGGGGCGGCGAAGTTCACCACTTTTGTGGGAAGTTGCGGTATCGTTGATAACTTGTGCTCTCTTCGTGCGGCCAGTCAGATTCCAAGAATACCAGCAAGATATGGAACTCCACGCCTGTAAATATTGGCTTCAAGCCACATAATGTCGTCTGAAGATGTTAGAGTTTCAGCAGGGCGGTGTCTGGAAGAGTCCAAATCCATGCTGATCTCGGAATTTTACACCAAAGTGATCATATGTAATATGAGTGATTCGATATTGACTCCAACCTATCCTAATAAAGATCACAGTCTCATACAACATTCTCTTGTCAGAAATCAATTTATCTGAAATTATACCTGTTGTCAGGGACAAAAGTATGGAGCGGATATTGAACAACGAATGATTTGTGTCAAAGCTTTTTCCGGTGAAGTTGGGTTCTTACCCCCTCGCTCGCATTGGGCATAGACATACTAAATGTAGAGTGTCGGAGTGCGGCTGAGGTCTCATTGTACTGTTCTGAGTACAGGTCTGAGGTTGAATTTGCACTCTAAGGGCAGCATGGTAGCCACATTGTCCCACAAAGCGAACAAGTTCTATGACTAGTCTTGCTGTTCCAAAGAAACGAACAGCTCGCTTCAGAAGAAGGGCAAGAGTGGAAGGTAACATAGCATCTTGCAGAAAGTCTTTTCAGTTTTCCTTCAGCCCTCGTGGAACCCAAGAGTCCAAGCAATAGTAAGTAACTTGAATCTGTATTGAAAATATAGTGATAGTCATGTTTACGCATTCTTATCTCTCGCTTTCACTATCCGATAGAATTCTACTTCGTGAATAATACCGCTAAAGGAAAGGATGATCTTCCCGATCAGTAGATCTCTACGAAATATAGAGCTCGGTATTTCTACCGTTAGATTTCTTTCCAGTCAGCAATGCCGAAAGTCCTTAGGATGGTTTTGTCCGCAGGAGAGGCTCAAAACTCTCAGGCTCTTAAAATCTCAGCTCCTTGGCGTGGTGTTGTGGTTTCCGGTGAAGGGTAGGGCGTCCTCAGCCTCGAAGTACTTGACAATGACTTTTCAACTTTCTCCGAGAGTCATCCCGCTATGACGGTTGCTAACCAATTGTACCGGTTTACTCTTCGACAAAACCGGCCATAAACAGGGGACTGCGGAAAGGGGCAAAATCCTAGTAGTCAGTTCTAGGAGGAATGTTCTCCTCCATCTTTTGCCTTCTCGTCTCTACCGCCTCCTTTGACTCTCCAAGCTCCTGTCCTATCTTCCACGAGCCATTGACCGCTCAAAGCTGGAGGTTCCCAGAGAAATACTGCCGAGTTGATCCCATACTCCTTATCCCCATCCAGAGATACTACGGCGAACTTTTTGAAGCCAAACTTTGGGTAAAATCCCCTCCCGGCCTTGCTGCTAATCAGGCTTACTGGAAGACCCAAGCCAGTAGCTTCATCAAAACCCCACTGCAAGAGCGCTGTTCCAACGCCTTTTCCTTGATATCGCGGAGGAATTGCGAGTATTGAAAGGTGAATCCTACGCACTGCATCAATTTCTTTGGGCTTCATACCCTTGAATCTCCTAATCCGGGCAAAATCAACCGCAGGAAGAGCGACATGCTCGTTATAGACTCCTTCCGCCTTAAGTAATGCATTCTCTATCTTCGATCCTATCGACTGGTTGGTATCCCAACCTGTAGGTGGATTGCCTCCTCTGAATTGCCAGAAAGATACTCCCACCAATTTTCCGGCAGCATCGCACGCAAGCAAGAAACGACTATTTTCGGCTACGAACCGCAAGCGATATTTATGGGTTTCAAATTTGACATGCTGCGCGTGGAACTCTTTACGATTAGGGTGAACAGCTGGACCGTAGAATTCACTACCTGTGAAACTTGCTTCGCAAATATCAATGATATCAGCGAGATCGCGGCGCGTGGCTGGGCGTAGGGTCAAGTTCGAAAACGGTGCTGTCATGGTTGTTTCTTTGCCGTAAGATAATATTAGGGAAGGTGTTGCGACAAAGGAAATGGAATATACGAAGTGGAAACGTGAGTCACAGTCCTGTTTGCTCAATCGGTTTTAGAGCGGGCCTAGAATTTCTGGTTGCTTCATTAGCGTGTTCACTGCATGTAGTAGAACTACCTTCTATTATGAGTAAGGGATACACCCATCCATACGCCATTGCTATCTATAATGGATGCTATTTTTCATTTGATCATTCAGGTTGGGAATGTCAAATAATCCATTAGTAATCCTTCCTTTACTATGCTACTCTTGTTTAATTATACACTCACATAAAGAAGGCTTTATCCTCGACGTTATGTAGTATGGATTCGTACTGTACTATACCAGGCCAGAGATAAGGTGTATCCCGCCATTTTATGTACAGAAACAGCACAGCAACAGTACAGCAACCGAGGAGACCCGGTAGTGAAGAAGCGAACACAACTCAAATGATAGTGCATCCTGAATTCTTTGATTCGACCTTGATTGCGATCAATCGTTAACCAAGATACGTTTCATGTTCCCTGATCGAGTACTTCCCGGAACCACTGCACTTGGCGAATGGTCTATCTCTATTGCTTTTTGGATTTCAACTCTCATTCCCTTACTATCCTCCGCGAAAGCAGCCTCATCCCAGAATCCAGTCCCTTGCTGGATTGTCTCTCCACCTCCACCATACCATAGAGTACCTTTTCGGCATGTGAGGCCCCTTTCATTCCCAACGATCCATTGACCACCGATCTTAATTTCTGTAGTATCGGTTTTGGGCCAGTATTCGTCCTCAAGCCAATGATTGATCTCTTCAATCTTTTTAACAAGCGAGTGCATCTTTGAAGGGTCTGAAATACCGTCCTTTGACGTATCTTCCGCATCGACAAACCGCCCTATGGTCAGATGTGCTGATGGTACAACATATCTGGAGTCAACAGTGACGCCTTTACTCTTACAGAGATCAAAGAGATCTTTCCTTAGATGGTGATATGTGTACAGGTCATCTTCAGTATCCCAGTATCCTGTTAGCGCTTCACCAGCAGCAGGTACAAAGCTCAGAGCGATGGCCGCTGCATCATACCCAATCATGGGTTTGATTAGTCGAGGTCGATTATTATACGTGTAATCGACAATTTCACGGATATGAGGTTTCATCACCTCGATCAGAGCTTCAATCTCTTCTGCGGTACGCGAATGGGTGATTTCAAGTGCCGTCATATGGAGGCAGTCTTGAGGCATTATCCACAGATCTTGATTATATCTTTAGCATTTCTTTTTATCAGGAATGCATATGTGATACTGACTTGGTACAACATTCAGCAACTCGTTTTGGATATCTGAGATCAGTTTTCTGACCGCCTGAGTCGGCCGGGCCCAGAAGACCAAACAATGCCTCGGATCAATGAAGCCTGGTTCAATAGTCGGATCTATAAGTTTTTGGAGGATTGGATCAAGAGATACCCCTGCGAAACCGGGATCCAACAACTTTTCCCGTTGCTGGGCATTCCGGGTTGAACGATGCATGCTGTAGCGAGACTGGATTTGTGCCTATGGTCCGTAGTTGGTAATGAGCTGAAATGGACGACAGGAAATCGTACTGGATCATTGTGTGACACTTCAATCAAAGCATCGTAAGGATTGTCATATTTGCCTGTTTCGACACCACTCAGGTCCACAAATGGGTTCGCCATAGGGATGGGAGATGCTGGTTACAAGATCGAATTGGAGAATATTGCAGCTAAAGTTAGTTTAGAGTGTTCACTGGTCTTATATAGACTTCGAGGAAGACACTAGGACGGACTACGCAGTGAAATATGTAACGTTACTCTATGTATCATACAAGAAATCCATTCCTTAAGAAATACGGTGCAGCAACGGTCTTAATTACGGTAGGGAGAGATTAGTGAGGTAACTAACACAGTGCTAATAAAAGTTACAGAAACAGTTAGCTCATCATATATCTGACAGTCACGTGATAAATCACGTGCTGTTGGAGCCATACTGCATACTTACTAGATCAAAGGCTGCGTCACCTGGACCGGCGTGGTTGGTTGGTCATTCAGGCACCCGCCACCCGTCATCCAACCTTCCCAGCTTACAGCTCCGTTGACCTTAACCCATCACGAACAACAACTCTCGAACATCTATCAACAAAGCCTCTAGGACCATCACAATCCGATCCACCTATCTCCCTTTAGAAGCTCTTACGCCGCTGGTACGGTCTTACAAACATGAAGACCTCCGTATCAGTAGCAGCGCTTGCGCTGCTTGGCTCCGCATCTGCCGGAGTTCATAAGATGAAGCTTAAGAAGGTGCCTTTGTCTGAACAGCTCGTAAGTCATCTCAACGGTCTTTTAAACAGCTTTTTGTATCACTCCGGTACTAACAGTGGCGTTAGGAGAATAACAACATCGGTGAGCATGTCCGAGCCCTTGGACAGAAGTATATGGGCATCCGCCCTCAGGGCAAACACATCCAAGAGATGTTCAGAGAGACTTCTGTCCATGAGGAGAGCGGTCATCCAGTTCCCGTCAGCAACTTCTTGAACGCACAATGTAAGTATCAGATGTATGGTTCCGTCTGAATACTTATAACGATTGTTATCGTCTAGACTTCTCCGAGATTGGTATCGGCACTCCACCACAAACCTTCAAAGTCGTCCTAGATACCGGTAGCTCAAACTTGTGGGTTCCGTCAACCGAGTGCGGGTCTATTGCTTGCTATCTTCATACCAAGTACGACTCATCGGCATCATCGACCTATAAGAAGAATGGCACCTCATTCGAAATTCGTTACGGCTCTGGTAGCCTGAGCGGGTTTGTCTCCAACGATGTTCTCCGAATTGGTGACCTGAAGATCGAACATCAAGATTTCGCTGAAGCGACCTCTGAACCTGGTCTTGCTTTCGCTTTCGGAAGATTTGATGGCATTTTGGGTCTCGGCTACGATACCATCAGCGTCAACAAGATGGTCCCACCTTTCTATAATATGCTCGATCAAGACCTTCTTGACGAGCCTGTCTTCTCTTTCTATCTCGGCGACACCAACAGTGAGGGCGATGAATCCGAAGCTGTCTTCGGTGGTGTGAACAAAGACCACTACTCTGGCAAGGTTACCAAGATTCCCTTGAGGCGTAAAGCTTACTGGGAGGTCAACCTTGATGCGATCAGCTTCGGTGATGCTACTGCAGAACTTGACAACACTGGTGCTATCCTTGACACTGGCACTTCACTCATTGCTCTTCCATCCACTCTGGCTGAGCTTCTGTAAGTCTAATACACCCTCCCCACCGATATTAGTAATAACATGAAACAGCAACAAGGAAATCGGTGCTAAGAAGTCATATAACGGCCAATACACCGTTGACTGTAAGAAACGTGATAGCCTTCCAGATATGAGCTTCACCCTTACCGGTCACAACTTCACTATCGGTCCCTATGACTACATTCTCGAAGTTCAAGGTTCCTGCATCTCTTCATTCATGGGTATTGATTTCCCCGAGCCAGTTGGTCCCCTTGCTATCCTCGGTGACTCTTTCTTGCGTCAATGGTACTCGATCTATGACCTTGGGACCAACAGCGTGGGTATTGCCAAGTCGAAGAAGTAGATAGCGAATGGATTTCTTAGTATGTTGACTATTAATATTCACTTGGGTGTTTCCTAAGGGTTTGTTTCAATTTGCGATCTCTGAGGCCCCTGGGTTGGAACAAGTTGCTTATTAGTGCACGAAGTATATCATTGTATCACTTTTTTCAGATCAACTGGTCGTTAGTTAGTATCTAGGTACTTTGACTGTGTATATCAGAATAAATGATTTCGTCAGACTTGGCTTGTAGTTTCCCTCTCGTCTCCGTCTAATTGCAAGTGTCCAATTCAATGGCTGAAAAGGATACTTGGACACTACCCACGATATTATGCCTGAGTTTAGTGACTTACCGTAGTTGAGCCCATCTCTACCTACTCTCTACTCAAGACTTTTATTCGTACTGTCGGTATTTTGACCGTGCACTGGCAGCACGACTCACCGTACAATGCGTAAACTAGAAAATATCCAATACCAATTAGCGAAATGCATTGCAGGCTGTACTAACGCGGGATATCGCGCGGAGTCCTCTCTACTCCTTCCTACTCGCGCAGCCCTAGAGAAGAGAAGCATTGAGTTGTCTGGAATAGCTCGGTTGTACTGTACTGTACTAAAAGGATAAAAGACAGGGGGAAGGACGTCACGTTTTTAAGGCACCGCGGTATGCCATATACTGTAGAATGATCAAGGTACTCTGGAGTACGTGGATTGTACTGTACTGTACTGTACGACGAGTGAACGAGGACTGGGTGAGGGAGAAATGTGATGGGGGGTTATTTACAGTTTTATTTTAGGATTTAAGGAGGGTGTACTGGATATCTCTGGCACCGCTGTCGTAGACATGATTGGTTCCCATCAAGTGTAGTGTACGATGACTGTGGTGAGGGAGTGATTATCCAACATTATCTTATTAGGAGGGTCTCTGTACTGTACTGTACGTTATGCAAACTGTATACAAAGAGTGGGGTATAACGCGTAAGGAGCGGTGATAGAGGTTTATCCTGTCGAATTTACAAAAGAGACCAAGGTACGGATAGCGATGTGGGTTTCCCTTTGAACCCGCTACCGGTCCAAAGCTTGGGCTTGACACTGTGTGATGAGTTAGTATATTCGGCGGGATATGATATGATGGGAAAGAGAAGGAAAAGAGAGTCTTACCATCTGGTAGTATATCCCCTTCATGCGCAATAAGGTCTGATGGTCCCCCTTCTCCAATACACGTCCACTCCCCATGACGAAGATGATATCGGCCTTCTGAATGGTCGCGAGTCGCTACGCGCATCGTTAGCTTTCGAGCTCTCCACGTAGTGAATAAGAAGAAATAAGGGACTCACATGCGCAACCGCGATAACCGTCCTGCCGCCCTCCCCAGCCGCTCGTTCAATAGCACCCTGCACCAACTTCTCCGACTCTGAATCCAAACTGCTCGTCGCCTCATCCAGCAGCAGAACCCTCGGCCGCCTCAACAGCGCCCTCGCAAGCGCGATCCTCTGCTTCTGGCCTCCGCTGAGACTGACACCCCTGGGGCCCAAGCGCGTCGCATATCCCTCCGGCAAGCTCGCCACGAACTCGTGGATCTGCGCGTCCCTGCAGGCCCGCTCAATCGCGGCGTCGGTCGCCTCGTCCGCCTCGACGGACAGCGCGACGTTCTCGCGGATCGAGCCCTCGTACAGCGTGGGCTCCTGCGCCACGAGCGCGAGCGCGCTGCGGTATTCCTTCATCTGCAGGGCGGCGATGTCGGTGCCGCTAGCGAGGATAGTGCCGGAAATCGGGTCGTAGAAGCGCTCGAGGAGCGATATCACGGTCGACTTGCCGCAGCCGGACGGACCGACTAGCGCTGCGAACTGCCCTGGCTCGATCTTCAGGTTGAGACCGGTAAGGACGGGCGTCGTGCGGGAGGGATAGGTGAAATAGACGTTTCGGAACTCGATGCCGACGGAGTCGGCGACGTGTTGGGGATGCTTGCAGGAGGTTGAGGGGTCGGGTTTGGGAGGACGGAGGCTGAGGATGCGGTTCGCGGCGCCGGTTGCTTCGGCCATGTTGGGAGCGATGGAGAACCATTGACCCGCGGCTTGACTCCCCTGAACCACAGCCATATATATGATGAAGAAGGATACGATGTCGTATTCTTTATTTGCGAGGAGCTGACCGCCGTACCAGAAAGCCAAGGCCATGCAGCCCAACTCGATGCTGTCCGATGCTGCAAAAATGATAGTGGAATATTTTGCTTTGCTGAATGCTGTTGAGACGTGTCCGTCAAGCAATCTGGCGTATCGGCTACAGATGAGATCTTCCATGATCAGAGACGTGACCGTTCGGAACGCGCCAACAGCCTCCGAAGCGAACTGCGAGCTGTTTGCAAATACTTTTGCATTCATCTCCTCGAACTGCATTTCGAGCTTGAACCTAATGTATCCCGCGACCAAAATAATCGGTAGGATGCTGAACAATCCGACGAGGGACAGTTTCCATCCAAAAACGAACGATATGATGACAGAGCCGATTAGATTGAAGATGGCGATCAGGCCCATGGACATCTCAGTGCTCATAAGTTTCTGTAATTGATCTGGATCCGTACTCAACCTTGAGGTAAGAGTACCAGCAGAATTCCCTTCCGCATCAAAGAATTCTATCCGTTTGCGAAGCATATTTTCCATATACTCTTGGCGATAGAATGTCGAGACGACCTAACAATGTCAATTATGGTCTATAGACGCCGAGAGCGGTGAATCATACTTGGGATATAATGTGTGAAGACCACCCGAGAAAGAAGTATGCAATAGCGACAACAACTGCCTTGACACCAAACATACCCGACCAGAAGTTTCCTCGACTGACGAGTTTATCACCAGTAAATGTGAACACTTCGATGATTTTAGCGAAGAAGTATGCTTGTAACGGAAAAGCGGCTGTGCGAATATAATCAGCATTATCCAATATGCTAGAGAGAGAGAACTTACCCCCTCCGCCCAATGAACCCAAGAGTGTCAGGGCGTAAAGTCCCGAATGATGCCTTTGTTCATAGAGTAGGCGACCAAAGCTAAAGATAACGCCCTGGCGTTTGTATTCTGCATCCTCCTCTCGAGGGTTGATTTTATCAGGGACTGTTTCATTCATTTCTTCGCCAGTCTTTGAGATAGAATTAGTTCTCTTTGCATCCAAGATAATATCATCTTCATCATCATGCCCAGCGACAAGTTCCTGAGAATGGACGAGATTGTAATAGATACCATTCTCGTCAGTTAGCAGTTCCTCATGTGTACCTTCTTCCTCAACCTTGCCCTTTCGTAGGACAACAATTTTGTCGGCACGCTTTATAGTAGAAAGCCTGTGGGCGATAACAATTGTAGTACGGTTTTTGGAGACTCGATCAAGGGCTTCTTGTACAATACGTTCCGTTCGAACATCGATAGCACTAGTTGCTTCGTCTAGAATGAGGATAGCTGGGTCTTTGATAATACTCCTAGCTATTGCAAGGCGCTGGCGTTGGCCGCCTGACAATTTGATGCCACTTTCACCGACCACGGTATCGTAACCCTACTCCAGTTAGCTGCAAGTCAGTACTTTTTAGGTATCGCCTTACGAGAGGAAGCTTGGTGATGAACTCGTCCGCGAAAGCTTCTTTGCAAGCTTCCTTAACCCTTGATAACTTCTCCTCCTTGCTTGCATCCTGTAATTCGGTTCCGCAGAGTCCATATGCAACGTTTGTGAAGATTGTGTCATTGAAGAGAAAAGGCTCTTGCTGTACTAGTCCGATTTGAGCTCGCCACCAGAATAAATCTATGCTGGATATTTCCACACCACCGATCTTTATAAATCCTCCTGTGTGTGTTGTAATTTTTTTCGCGTTGCCTTGCGTAGAGTCTTCCTGGGAATTACCCTGATCATCGACACTATCTCTCGGCGAAAGTACTTCATTATCCGATAGACCGTACCATCTTTCAAGAAGACCGACAATCGTTGTTTTACCTGAACCGGATGGACCCACTATTGCTGTCACCTTACCGGTTTCAAAACGGACGCTCATATGATCGAGTACCTGGACGTCTCGCCGACTTGGATAGACAAAGGAGACATCGTTGAATGTTATATCGGCATCCACTGATACTTCTGGTCCTTTGATACCACTATTGTCCGGTACTTCAGCATCAATAGTTTCAAACAGTTCGGTGGATGCAGATGCTGCCTTTGACATCGCCAATATAGGAGATGCTAGCCTCCCAATTGACATAGTCGCTGTCATAACAGAGAATAGGACTCTAAGAACCAATTAGAGCCAATCTGTACAAAGAATATACGTATAGTTAGGAGAGGGAGATATACATTACTATAGTATTGATATTGTCTATATTACCTCGGCTGTACTGGCGGATTCCGAACCAAAAGGTCAGACCGAATGTGCCATACATAGCAAAGAAGCTTGGTGAGAACATCAGACCCATAATAGGCGCACCCCTGAGCTCTGTTTTCTTCGCTTTGGCGAGCATTTCTGAATGTTGGGTCGCAAGACGTTTCTCAGCACCAAACGCTACCACAATTCTTATCGAACCGAACACCTCAAAAGCAAGAGCGGAAGCGTCTTCTAGTTCCTTTTCTGTTTGCTTGTGGATCTTGAGATAAAATGGAAGGGATCCCCCGTATGCTAGCATTATAAACGGTATAGACGCACTAGCGACAAACGTGAGAATCCAGTCATATATGAAGGCTATGACGTAAAGTGCAACGGTGAAGGTCACCATCTGGAAGAGCATCGCAAGTTGTTGCGAAATGGCAGTTTGTATTGTGTTGGACGATGTCGTGATTCTAGTAGATACCTTACCAGGAGATATGGTATCGATGACGCCAACGGATTGAGCGAAAAGTGCTCGAAGATATGTTAATCTTAACGACGCTGATATACGAAGGCCACTGATTCGAACGCACAGCTAACCGCAAGTCAGCTCAGTAATACAAGTCGTGGGTATTTGCGTACCAGGGAGATATATGATAGGACAAACTTTCCAATGAAGAGGTATAAGATATAAAGCCTTAGAATGATGTCAGTTAACGAGATAGCAAATTAGTAGAGGTTGAAAGAAATTGAGATATAGCCATTATCAGTTATAATGACGGTTTACTACAAACCGCGCGAAAAGACAATGGCGGGTCGTTCATTGCTCAGGAGATGATGAGGGCAATACTTGACTACTTTCTATGCTTTTGGCGATCAAGAAAGATGTATTATAGCAAGGAGGGAGAACGAGAGGATACATACGTGTTCTTATTAATAGCATCTTTGAACTCCTCCTTCGTAACACTTGTACCCTCAGTGAAGTAGTTGGCGAAGTCCCCAACCAGTTGACCTACGCCCCGTCAGTATCAAACATCTGGGCATAAGGGGTTAATATACCAAAAACAATGTTCATGAGTGGAATTACCTGATTGATAGTGTTCAGTAAAGAATCTTTTCATATAATGTGGTGAATACACATACCATGCCGGCACCGATAGAAGCGAATAAACAAATGCCCATTAATACCCAATCCAGTAATTTAGCGTAAAGGAGAACACGCTGTTTGGATTAGCTGGAACCGAACTGGACAACGAGTTGATTTGGCAGCTTACAATGAAATTCTTGAAGGTAGCTTCAGCCTTTTCATCTTTCTTCTCTTTCTCGTCATTCTGATTTTTTGAGATCTCAGTTACAGTAGTTTCCTCCACGGTAATGAGATCAATATTACTGAGGGGACCACCAGAGGGGCACAAATTCTTTTGAGTATCGGCCATAATGAGAAAAGGAGCGACAAGTAAACGGAGCAAAGAAAGTATACTAATAAAACATCGAGACGACTAGAGTAAGAAGAATGAGATATATTGATGCCTGGAAAAGAAGTTGAAATGAAAGCAATCGTGACCGCGCGCCTTAATGAATGAAAATCAAGGTTAGGTTTGTAGTTGGGTCAGGATGTTGACTACGAAGGCGGAAAGTTGCAATCGACCGCCAAGTCGCGAGAATTTCCCAAAGAGGTTTTTCGCTGCGCTCTGACCAATGGAAACGAGCCAGATCCTGCTTTGTATAAAGGGGCTGAGGCAACAGGATTATTTCCGCTATGACTGGACGCTATGCGGTGAAGAAGCGACGTCGACTCGAGAATTTTTCATTATTATTGATATCCCTACCTAGACGGGAATCCTAGATGATAGGTACCTTATCTAGGTAATCTTCTTTGCCGCTTCCGTTGCTAGAACAAAGGAAGGTACGTATTCCTCCGTCGCTGCTTCCACTGCTGTACTGGTTGGTTGGTACTGTACTGTACTATACACAAAATAACATGTTATGGGAATGGAATAGCTTCATCTCACAATATCATACCAGCACTGTCGATCTAGGTTACAAACGTCATTATGCTGGTTTGTGAACCATGTCTTGATATACACCGATATTTACAAATACATAGGACGATAAGTTCCTCAGATTGGTACGGTGTGAAGCTTCAACGTCGATCTCGGCCACCACGAAAAAGCCTAACCTCCCCATGACAAGCAGAACTAAAGTACTATGACTTTCTACTCTAATCTTCAATCTCTATTATTAGAAAAAGAAAAGATGAATCAACAAGTCGCGAATTTTGAAGCAGCTCCATGATCTCTGTAAGGAGCAAAGGACACCGTTACAAACCATCTTTTTATCGCCCAGAAAGGACCCATACCGACTATTACTGCCCTGAAATTTTATAAAACACAGAACATCCTCACGACGGTTGATATTCCCAGGTGTCTACAACATCCTGTTGCATACAGTGGATAGCGTGATCCTTCCCATAGCCATTCATCTTACTTCATCAGACATTCTCCGGTACAATAGGGGATATCTAATTACTCAAAGAGGATTGGCTTATCCACAACGAAGGGATGATATCTACGGTATACTCCTGCGCATGCTAAACAACTATTGTTATTCCGTTGATTTCCCAGTATCAGCCGAACTCGGTCGGAATACAATTAAGCGATATGTACGGTTGGACCAATCCGTAAGTTTTCCCTTCCCTGTATAGAAAATTGGGAGACAACCTTGAGAACGAGCATAGTGTAGGTGAGGGATGCGACGATAAGGGAAAAAGGACAACTCCAATAAGAACAGACTTCTTCACTATCTTAGTCCTCAGTATGAGGCAATTTCCTTACTGCTTCTTTTCAACATGAGGTGTTTAAGGTAGAGCGAGATAAGCTAGAATCAGACTGCCAGCAGTAACTATCCAGCCTGGAACCGCAAAAGCACCGTGTAAATTCAGTTTCAAGCAGGACCATACGATTCCAAATATGAGGCTTTCACCGAAGAATACGACCATCAATATAGCAATGATCTTTTGCATAGCCAATTCTTCTCAGAAATAGATTCCCCAATCGTCGGCAGGTCCCTTAGGAGTTCCATAAATCTCTCCGTGTCTCCGCTTAGGAATTTGGGCAAGAATATAGGCCTCTTGTTCATTGATGTAGCAATGATCGTTTATAACATGCCAGAAAAACTTGGGTCCGATCGGTGGGAACAATTCTAACCTAGGCGGTACGGGATCGCAATGGTATTCCAGGTCATTACCTTCAACTCTTGAACTAGGAGGCAAACATGGGCAAGGAGAATACCCCTTACAATAGCTTTCGTGGTACCGGATATCCGCATTTCTACTCATCGGAAGTCGGAACTACGTATGTTAATAGTGATGTTTTTTTTTTTTGCCGATTATCCGAGAACTGTAACTACCTTTACAAAATCAGTTCCTTGCAATGACCGTAGCGAAAAAAATCCTCGTTCTTCTCTTTCTCTTTTGTAAGTTCTCTTTCAAAATTTCAGAAGCTCTCTGTTTGTGCTTATCTTGTCAACCTTATCTTGGTATACTGTATTTTTGTGTTTTCCGGTCTGCAAACATGACATAAGATGCATAGTCTGTTGATATTCCGGGTTTTGAAAGTCAAAAGTCTCAGACCCGGTTTGGGCTTATTGTATCGTGAGATGCTGGGTTTCGAACCAAATCTAATGGAGAAAGAAGTGATGATATACTAAAATACCTAGCGTAACGAAGGTGCCCCTATTTTCGTTTGTCCTTGATCATCCCCCGGCCTTTCCCCGGAGCTTGAGACGGTCCCTCCATTCATACCCTTCTTGTACTTATCCGCAAGACACTGAAGTGCTCCAAGTCGGAATTCGAAGAAGTCTTTGCAAAACTCAGCTCCACAATTCTATATCGCTTTCAGATAAGTCTATGACTCGGCATTCGAAGGAACGCTTACACAGGTAAAGGTCAATCGCTTCATTCCAGGAGCACACGACTTATATATTTGGTAGAGAAGCACACACGTATATCCGGTCAGCAAAAGTAGTGGTTGAAGTCTTCTTAGCATTGCTATAGACATGGGCAACAACCATACGAAGGTGTATCCGGTCAGCAAAAGAAAGTCCTTGAAGTCCTCTCTGCATTGACATAGACAACCATCCGAACGTATTTCGAAACATTCGTATGATTTGCCATCGTCTCTGGGGAACTTTGGGTGTCTTAGGATTTGAATTCCGGAGACCCAGGGCTCCGGGCAAGTCTGGAATCTGAGAATCTCCACCTGGACCTAGGGGGCCGGGGATTTATAGATTCCGGTGGTGTTTCAACTTAGGATGTCTTCAGATTCAAATTCCGGATGGAATTCAAGAACCACCCCTTCGACCTAGATCGCCGAGGAGTTGTAGATTTCCTGTTGTAGATCAACTTTGGATGCCTTCAGATTCAGATTCTGGAGCGCATCTTGTTTGGAACTAGATATAATGTCTTTCGTTATAGGGGTAATAGTTAACTCGTCCTCGCGAACCGCGGCGTGCTGATAATCCTCTGAACTATAAACTCGCGGCTTGAATGTGACAGTCTTAACAAGCGATGTGGTTGTTGCAATAGCTACATCCCTTATGTAGGTTGTAAAGCTGGGGTCCACCGTGACATTGGCGACAATACCAAACATTCCATAGGGACATATTGACGAAAAGCTAATAGTGTCTAGTTTATTATAACAAAGTGTTGAAGGGTACATTTATAGTTGTCGCAGACATACGTTGAATGAAAAGTGCTCGGGTTATAAGCTCCCATCAAGCCAATTAGACCCATCTTTCACTGCAGCTTCACCGGTCAAGGCTGACTGACTTTCAGCCTCGCCGACTTGCAGTCTTTGGGTAATGATAATTGACTTAATTTTGTCATTACGGACAAAAAGGAGAACAGTCCTATGATCAGTAACCTAACATCCGCTTTCGGTGTAGAATCTCGTGAACATATATTCTCACAACCGACATTTCCTGTTCCCTCTTGAAAGATGTATGCTCGAAGGTCACTCAAATCCTGATTTGGAGATTGACTATCGACTAAAATATGTTCTCGGATTCAATCTCGGAATTTGCGGCTCTATTCGTTCACACATATTACTGTACAGTACCAGTAGGGCTACGCCTCCGGAAAAGTCATATTTTCTTCCTTGAAAAAGAGTACTTATACGAGAAAGTCAACTTCAGACAAGCGTTGAAATACTACTATCAAATATATGTGTACGACGGACTGGATTGGGAGCGGAACCCGAACATATACTTTCGAGATAGAAAGAGTGATACACCAACGTAGGGAATTTGGAATTTGACCGGATCATCCTACCTGTGAGCACGAGCATTACTATCTAGTATTTAAATCATCTCTTTACCCCACTTTCCAATAATTTCTCCCTCTCGTCGAAAAATCTTCCAATTTCCCGTCGGAACGAAGAACAAAACAACCACACCACATCAGTCGAACATAGGTCAACTAATATCCGAACCGAGAACCACCGCACCCTAAAACTAAAAAAAACACGCAATCCCTCCCTCTCTTAGACCCGCCGCGCAAATTCGTCATCTGATCACAACCACCCTTGTCTCTCGGCCCGATAGTCAAAAGCCCGGACCGTCATTTTCCTGCACGTGGATCCCGTGTTCGACGGATGGTAGTCTTGCTGATGGGCATGCTTGAGGTTTGATTTGAGACCTGGGAGGAGAGAAAGGGGGGGGGGGGGGCCGGAGTGTATGCCACATGTGCCTATAACAATAGGAGATTTAATAGGGTGCAACCACAATCTACACTTAGTAGTTCGAACGTGATATGGTATGGTTCGCTGTACAGCGCTTTCGGAAATAATAGAAGATTAAGCTTCCATTATTTATAGGATGTCTATCACATGTTACCCTACACCATGTGTAAACGTGGAAAGAAGAGAATACTAAGAAATTGAGAATTACAACTTCCCTTGGAGGGATAGATTACGTGCTCATATATGTGTGCGCGCAGAATCTTCGTTTAAGAAGTAACAAGCTCTAACAATATTAGTTGTAAGCTTCGAACGTTCCCCCTTTCCTATACTAAAAACCCTACAGCAGCGGGAGAAATCCCAACCAAATCCCACAGAAAACATCACAAAATAACCCGCCAAATGCCTACAAAAACCCAGCCACATGTACACCCTATATTACACCACAAGCCAACTGACCCCGACCCAGACAACAACCCCACTCCACCCCAACGCCAGCACCAACAATCCCATCAACATCCCCGCCGTCGCTCTACCAGCCGCACCTCTATACCCCGCCTCAATCAAAGTCCCACTGACCCCCAGGAAAACCCAACACAGCGTCGCCGCCACACTCAACACCAGCACAATCCCCACGGCTGTCAAGATCCGCGCCCGGCTCCACCCCTCCACAAACTCCAACCCCGTCACCACCGCCCCGCCGGCCTCTTCATCCACGCCATCTTCCTCCTTAGGAGGTAGGGAAAAGGGAGGTTCCAGTTTGCGCTTTTCAGACAGTGTGGTGACGTCCCTGTTTGACGCCGCGAGCCGACGCGCCCAGTGGACCCAGGCGTACCGCGCGCGAGCCGTGTGTGGATGTTGGAAGTGGTGGAGGAGGTTCGCTTCGGAGAAGGTGTCCGTGAGGCCGGCGAAGGCCAGGAGGCGGGGGGAGCGGGGCGCATAGGGGACGGAGGGACGGAGGGAAGCGAGACGAGACGCTCCTTGAGCTGCTGCGGGAACCGCGAGATTAGATTTAGAGTTCGGGTTGCAGCAGCATGAAGCTAACGAGGGAGGGGCAGGTGTGTACGCGACAGAGTACCCGACCGTGATATTCTTGAGGCAGCGGGCCGAGAAGAAACGCCACGGCCCGGTCAGTTTGGCATATTCGGCCCGAAGGACGAAGAAGAGTGCTTCGTCGTCGAATTCCTTTCGGATCGGAATGATTTTTCTTTTGCTTATTCCCCACCCTAGGAGGTTGTTCACTGAGTCCCTCCTTCCCTTTTCGGGCAACCGTGGGAACCCGGTACTTGCAGGAACGATCACCCTGCCAACTTTTGAACCTCTCTTCCCCTTTCCTCCCCTCACGCAAACGGTAATGACACTCTCCACGGCGCTCTCGGTACTATGGCCCCAGGTTGATCCCCGGCCCACACGCTGACCGCCAAGTACGCGTTCGACTCTTGCCCGCATCGCTGCCTCAGCGTCCTCGTAGAAAGGGTAGGGTGTCTTGACCGGTTTCTCCATGCTAGTCCTCACATTCGACGCCGTGAGGATCGGGGGAGGGGGAACTAGGGAGACCTTGCGCTTCATTCGGGTAGCTGAAGAGGCTGCCGTGTTCACTGTCGAAGGTGTTAGTATGGTAGCCGGTGTGTTTGCAGGTGTGTTTGCGGGCGCGTTTGCGCCTGGAACAGGGGCTGAGACGGTGCGGACTCGGGTGTGGGAGAGCGGTGGAGGTAGGAGGGAAGAACGATAGGCTTTGCTGGTTTGAGACGAGTTGAGCGGAAGTGGGTTGTGGAGGGAAACGCGGGTGGAGGGAGCAGTGGAAGCATTGTTGAGCACTGTGGCGGTAGCAGAGGCAGTGGTCGCGACGGCTTCCTCATCCCGTATGAGAGCTGAGAGTGTAATCGCATGAACGCCCATGATCTGGTCTGCGGTGGTTTGGGATGTTACCGCTGGTATAACTGCAGAGAGTTGAGAACTATTGTACGCGATAGTATCGGCAAGATCCGCCCTGGTTCCTGCTGTTTCTACAGATAGATCTAGTACCCGGGGTGGTGCTACAGGATGTTCTGTTGCATCCGTTACGTCGACGTCAGAATAAGCTCCACTTGCGCGTGGGGAATGCTGCACAATACGTCCCTGACCCGCATGCTGAATCTCTACCGGCGTAGCATGAAAAGGGGTTGCGGAGTCGAGAGACTCGTAAGACGAAGAGTCCTGGGAAAAAGCATTGTTCACATCTGAGGGTTTGATCTTCGGAGGTGGCGGAGGTGGTGTCTCTGCGACACGAGATATGTTTGACGAGCGGAGAAAGTCACGGAGTTGCGTGAGGTTCGGTGTTGAGCCCGGGGAATCGGGCCGTGATAGTGAGGTACGGGATGCGATGTGTAGGTTTTGATTCAAGGGTGAGATGCGCCGGTCAGGGTCATTGGTAAGGTAAGGTGGTGTGGAACGTGGACCGAATATATTATCAGAGTGGTTTTCATTATGGTCTATCTCTTCCTGGGGCTCATCGTCTGAAGTGGCGTCGAAGAAATCAGTTGTGCGCATCCCCAGATCGAGCTGGTTATATAACGATTCATCCATATCTGCACGTTCTCTTTTGACAGGACTATCAGGTGCTTGGACAATTCTAGAGGATTCGGACGGTGCCTGTGAGATGCGAATTGGATCTTCAAGGTCAACGTCCACGGAAATTGACAGTACAAAAGAAGGACGCAGTTCAGCAGTGGTGAAACGGTGCAACAGCAATAAAGTCTTTAATTAGAAAGCAAACAAACAAAATTGGGAAAAGTTGTAAATGTTACGAGTCACATATGTTTATGCGTTCTGCAAGGGTTAATTTGAGAGGAATGCATATCTGCAAGCGGTAGTTACACACACTAGAATATGAATTTTCCACCACAATAGATGCAGACGTCGCACGCCGCAAGAAGTAATACCGCTAGTGTAGGTTGCTGCAGAGCGCTTGCAGCAGCAGCTGGCGCATCAGCCATGATAGTATCTCCCGCTTGCATCCTCAATTCTGCATCTCTAAGGATATAGTGAGGTTTCAGATACTGTTTCTTACAAAGGCCACAGTACCTCGACACCCTTGGTTCTTGGATAGCCATAAAGGTGAGACCACATCGCACTAGATTGAGTCAGCTTGGAATTATCGAAATTCGAGAAGAATTTCTTACCATATTGATGCCCGCGTAGACACCTTGCCCAGTCCAAGCTCTCGAACCGGATTTTCTCGTCGCAGATCTCACATAACTCATGTTGATCATCCGTTTGCGCTTCAACCGATTCCCTCAACGTCCCAGATGGTGATACTGAGTCTAGATATTTGCATCCAGCGTGAAAATTTGAATATATTTGTTCACTTGCAACATCGGTCGCAGGAAGATATGTCTTTAATACGGCTGCTGAAGTAAGGCTGATAATGATGGGTACTCGTAGTTCCGCCACGGGCTTATCCAACGGTTGAAGTAGTGAAATTAAGATACTCGACCGTGCTTGGGCTAAGACATCTTTGTCGTACATCTGCGCCCGCAAATATTCGACTAGAGTACTAGTATTCCAACCGTCCAGTTGCTCCAGAATGCTGGTATCACTGCTAAAAGCATTAGAAAAACTTTCTGTCAGGGAGTTATTACTTTTCTTCAAACGAATCACACAAGCAGTGCTTATCCACTCGTTCAAAACTCATCATAGGGATGTTCTGTGCAAAAAAGGGTACTGAATGTAATAAGTTCGGAATAGCCCAGTAATGAGGACTTACAAGTCTACAGTTCGTGTGCTATCTTTCGACTGTTGAGCTTCAGAGATAACACTAAAGCCTTGGGCAAAGCAGAATTGCTTAACCAAAGATTCAGCGGTAACAGCTCTATCCTCGACGTTATATACGCTGTTACTGAGCCACCTCCTAAGACTGAACAGCATCGTCTCCGCGCTAATGTCTTCAACGGGTGTTATTAAGAGAACATTCGTTTCTCAAAGGGTCTTCCTACTAACCTTGCACTTTCGAGAGACCCCCTTTTTCAGGTAATCTGAAATGGTCACTTTGGTCACTGAGCTTATTAACTGCTATGACACTTCGTTGGCCGGACTGAACTGTATAGTGAACCATATCGCTCGGATGTACGCTCACACATGATACGATAAGGTCACCCAATGGTGATGAAGCAAGACCCCAAGTCTTAGCTTGTGCATTACCATAAAGGTCGTGTTCCGCGCTGAAGAGTGCGATACTCTCATTGATTTGGCTTTGCCATGCCGGTATATCGTTAGATTGTATATCTTCCAAAGTGACTGTCAAATTGGTTGTCGGCGCAGTAGCTCCAGAGAGATGTGATGTAAAGTGGACGCTAATAACTCCTTTATTGACGCCTAAAGCCACACCTAGAATAGTGTTAGTTATAGGTAATTGATAAAGTGTGGATGTCTAACCAGAAATGTCGTCCCATCGCCCGTCCAAATGGTGGTGATACGCTCTGGATGCTTTTCTGGGATACACAGGAACACTTATCGCTGTCGCTCTCTCCGATTCAAAAACTAAGATAGTATCAACAGCGACGCCTTTGCTCCTAGGTATCCACAGAAGAGGTGCGCTGAATTGTCTATTTATGTCGAAAGTGGAACCAAATTGAAAATCTGGCATATCTTCCGCGTCTCCCAGTATCTTTATGGTTGTAGCCGAGTCAATATGATATGCACCAATATGCTTGAAGCCAAGAGTCGAACTAGTTGCAAACGCAATACAACTGATAGCGAATAGTTCTGTATTGTCCTCACTATAAGCAAGGCTTTCCTCACGCAAAAGTTCTCCAGGGGAGGACCAAGCACTCCAGGTTAGCTTATCAACTGTCGGCAAAGGCCCTATGGTATCAATAATCTCGTCAAAATTGAGCCGAGGGTCCGCGGAAATTCTGCTTTTAAAGTGGAATAAGACATTTCCTGTCCATTTCGAAAGCGCGTCGAAGCAAGAGTAAGGGGACCGAATCCTGATGATGAAGACCTCACCGTAGTCATTCGCGATAGCAATTAATTGGCCATCATAACGAATGCTCTTCTGGGGTTTGAAGCCGTTAATCGTTCTATTATCCTGTAAAGTGGGGCTCCAGGTAAATGCCCGTATGCGTGTTCTCAATCGCCAGACATTGCCTTCATTTCCACCACCAGACGCGGGAGTGTTTTCTAGGCCAGAGACATAGTGTTTCAAAACCTTGTTTACAACCAATCCTCGTTTCCAGTTAGATGCATGAGAAGGATTGCCTTCTGCCGTCCAGATTGATAATGCAAGATTTGAAGTTAAGACAGCTAACGCGCAGCGGCGATGCTGTGCTAGACCTGGAGGCGACCATTCTAAGTCAATCACGTGGCTCGTGGAAATTTCTTCACCAATTGAGAAAACTCGCATGCTAGAAGGCTCATGCATAGGGAGTTCATCTTGACTCCAGGTATTAGTTCGAATTTGCAAAGATTCCCACTGTTTGTTTAAAGCAACAAATGCATCATTATCATCGCTGAATGGTTTCAGATTAGGAATCTAAGAACAATGTTAGGCGCTAATTCATCAAAGTTGTGGTGATACCGACGAGGACGTAAATGTGCTCGCCTGCTGCAATTGCAAGTTGACAATCTTTGGACCAGTGGATGCAGTTAAGAACCGACGGCCAGAAGTGGACAACAGTATTTCCAATCATTTTTAGGAGAGAATGAGCGGCAAGTTTGCCGACAAGGAATATTGAACCTACATCTTTGGATTATAGGAGGCACAAGAGGGTTAAGACGCGCCTCTGAATGTTCAATTCACTACAATCTAGCGCGAGAATTCCTCCGAGATTGCTCCGATCACGTACTGTAAGGTACGGTACGGAGGTTTGGAGTAGTCAGCCTCCAACCGAAGGGCTCATCAATACCCCTTAAGTTCCCCTTTTCCCCGTACTCCGTACTAACTGTACAGCATATTTTTTCAAGAAAATTTCACATGAGATCCATAATTTGTACAATTGGATACATTGATCGGAGAGGAACCATCTAGCCACCTATATCGGAGATACCAATCCATGAAGTCCTCGCTCGATGATATGTGAGTATAACCAGAAACAACGTTTCCAGTAACTTAAACCTTACGGTATTTCCTTACCAGACACGACAGTACATCGTCAAGATCCAGTACGACTGATGGAGAACAAGATCTCCTCACCACCTATAGTTTAGGTGTTGATCAAATCCTCCAAATAGTCATCCAGCTCGATGATGCGGAACTGTTCTCCCCACTGCTGGCGGAAGGCGGACTTGTTATAAGCAGCGCTAATATTATGACGCCAGCCCACAAGTTCGACCTTCCAGCCTTTCTTCAGTGCCCTTTCCACCATTCGCAAGAACCCTTGCGAGTACTCAGCCTCAGCTGCATCTCCCGTTGCAAGGACCATCGTCGTTGGTTTATCTACGTCGACAACACTCTCCAGGATCTTAAGGTGCAAAATCTCATCAACTCCTTGTTCGACCCATTTTGGAGGCGCGAGTTCCTTAGTACCAACAGCGCCCGTAATTTCAGAGCCGCTGTTACCACTATTCTCGTTCCCAGGGTATCTTCGCCTCGTTCCAGGGAAACTATTCTTGAAGAACTTTTGACGTTCAGTGAGCTCCCTAGCTTTGTAGACCTTATCCAAAATATTAGTCTCGTAACCAACTACGGAAGCCATTTCAAAGGCAGGGAGAGAAGGTAATGATCCAGCCAGAACCCGTTTCGCCACAGGACGACGACGTTCAACCAACAATACGAAAGCATCAAATGAAATATCTTGGAATTCTGTTCTATATTGAACAGGAATTCCTTGAGCGCGTTTAAGTGAATCATTGAATCCAATCCAGATATTGGAAAAATCTACAAAGACATGTATCCCTTGAGGGGAAGCCGCATGGTTGACCAGTTGAACAGGAGAAACTAGGGAAGCTAAATCCTCACCAAAGTTGAAGATCAACTTTAAAAGGAGATGGTAATGACGATCGGCACCATTTCTTACAGTCAAAGGACCAAGTTTCGTTGGTGCTTTTCGTACTGGGAGCCCTTGTGTGTGGACAGGGGCAGAAACATGTGAGGATAACGATGCTACCGGGTTAGGGACTGAGTTTTGTACCATTTTTTGCTTGGTTTGGCTTGGAGGCGGAACGTGGGACGGAGTCAAGCTAGTTGGTGGTTTATGTGTGTTTGATTCATGAGCTTGGCCATTTAGCTTCGCTGGTGTAGACGAGTTTATGCTCTTCGCAGGAGTGGACGACTTCATGTTCTTCGTCGGGGTACTAGGGGCACTCGGGGAATCAGCAACGACAGTAGATGTCTTCTTCTTCGAAGGTTTCTGCTGAATAAGCTTTGCAGAAACAGACTTTGGAGGAGAGGAAGCTTCAGTCTGTTGAGAAACCTTTTCCAAGTCCTTTTTAGGCCCATCGATAATCGTAGGTTTGGAGGCGTTCTTTTTGCCTTTAACAGTTGAGGTGGGAATTGCCGAGATAGACTTTGAACGAAGGTTATATCGATGCTGCGGTTCATCCTTGACTGATACTACTTGCGGCAGAATTGAATGAGTACTGGCTTTGCGGGCTGGAGCATCGTGCTGTTTCTTCGATTCAGTTTCAGAATCAAAGTTGCGAACAAATTTGGCCTTTTCCTTCTCTAAGCGTGCCAGTCGCTTCTTTTCCTTCTTCCTTTGTCTCTTGCTAAGTGTTGTAGGTGTAGAGACCTCGAGGGACGGCAGTTCAGCTTTCGAATCTTCTTCCTTAGAGTCCGATTCTACTTCATTCTGCCACTTGACAGACTTGACCGTCATTGGGGGTATAGAATAAGTTGCTCCATCTGAAGCGTAGCCGCGCGCCTGATCGCCTTCAACGCTGTTCAAGTTTGGCTTGTCTGGAACTCGGTCTACTTCGGACGTAGTTGAATCATTTTTGACAGCAGAGGGTGATAGTGGTGGCGGTACGATGGCCTCAACATTACCCAAGAAACCCCACACCCGCGCAAAATCACCCAGGCTCTTACTTTCTGCCTTATTTCCGATCGTTGTCTTGCCAAGCGCACTCTCTTCGTGATAGATCGTCCCATTCGTCTTAGAAGCTGGCGAGGGGGATGACAGAGTGTTTATAAGCGCGAGGGCGTCGGAAAAGTCCCATGCTTTCGAAGAACGCTTTGGAACCATAGATGGCCCCGAAGCTACGGCGTAGGCTGCAGTCATAAGATAGAAGATATGTGTTTTAGTCGCGCGTATATGTTAGAGGGTTGGATCTGACTCTTATTAATGATGGTTCGGCTTGAGGTTTGTTTCATCAATTTACTTACCAGATAGGCGAGACTTGTGTTTGCACTTAGAGTATTCCAGGTGAATAACCATGTTAATATTTGCGTGGAAATTGAACGAGATTGAAGTTTTCAATTTGTACGGAAGAAGAGACGGTGTAATGGAATAAGTACAACCTAAGTACCTTACCGTATGTTGTTGACTTCAGGTTGTGGTAAGCGGGGCGAAGTTTGACTGCGGCAGCTGAGTCATTGCAAACGCACATCTCAGCCACGGTTCTGGTCTTGGCGAACGAGCGGTTATGCCGACCCGTGCCGTAGAACCTAACCGTGCCGATCCGACTCCACATTTCAGAACTGCTCTCAAACGAATTCTTGGTTCTACCTAAATGTATTGGCGATGGGCGATAATAACTGACTCTTCGTTTATTATCAGCTTCATTATCGCGGTGACGTTTATTAACACTGTGCCCCTTGCTCTACACTCACCGGCGACTTCTCGAACCTGAAGTATCGTTAACAGATTTGCGTACAGTCTGCAATAATGTTCACAGCCTACTTCATCCTGTACAATTAGGTCAAATGACAACTTTTGACTCATAGTATAATAGGCCAGGAACTGTCGTCAAAGGTAGAGACATATATTTACCTAACATTCTGTACGGCACAGCTTAGAAGCTCAGGGGTCTCAAAGCTTCGTTATCACAACTTGAAGTTAGTAGGTTATGCTAAAGGGTGATATTATGTGATGAGTAGTAATGCATACTATAGGCTCAGTACCTATCATAATACTTGGAGATTCAAGGGCGTAGATCGGACCGTTGTGTATTAGGAGAGTCTATCAGGGTTTCCTTAGTTGGATGAATGAATGTCTGCTGGAAATACGTTAGTCTTGGATAGGAATGTGCTATATAAGTGTGCTGGACTGTCCTTAAGTGGTGAGGAGTCTTCCTGATGTTAGCATCGCATCCGTAATGAACGCAGAACCTCATCATGGATAACCGCCACCACCTCTACAGCCTCGACCAGCGTCTACACCTCCATCAACTCCATCCGCATATGCACCTCCAACTTTCCTTTCGTGTTAGAAGGTCCTCGTTATCTTCCTCTTCGGTTCCACGGGTTGAGCATCAATATCAGGGACATCATGAATCCGGGTACGACTCTGTATTCTGTAGTTAAATGTGACCCAAACAATCGCATGGACAATAGCAACAAGCCAGAGGAATAATATTGCAGCGATGTTAAAGGCAACATACACTGTTCTCGATACTCCATCTGTCCCTCTTCGCCGATAAGAGGGAGCAACGCGAAACACAACCGGCGGAAAAATAAGTGCTACGAGTATTAGGGCTAGGTACTGTACGTCACTGATTGGTGTCTCTTGTAAGGTTTCCTCGTACCAGTTGTATCCAGATTGATAGATGGATGAGGCGAGTCTGGTCTCTGTTGTACGTCTCTGCTGACGCTTTGCTCATAAGAAGAGGGTTTGGATTGACTAGAGGAGCATGTTCTGTGGTTTTCATGGGTGAATCTGGTGGCGCGGACATTAGGCTCAACTGAGGTTCTCATATTAGAATGTGTTTTGGGCCGAAGAGGGAGAATACTAATGCACTATTTCCTTAGTGAGAGTTGATCTCGCGTGGTCGACCGGATTTCGAGAGTTGAGGTCCACTTATACTTGTTATGTGCAAGTATACTCCGGTGTGGTAATACTGTACACTTCTTCTACCCGCAGGTTCTACAGGACCGAGCAATGATTCTGCATGGAGAGAACAACAAGAGTATAGCTCCTAGTGACATGCCTTGGGGAAAGGCGGAATCCCCGTGGTTTCTCGAGTATATGGCCTTGTAATCCTAGGCTTCTTACTTAATGGGACGACAAGAATGAGTGTGTTGAGTCACGTCTCCCAACGGCAACCTGGGGGGAGTAACTAAAGTAATCTTAGCAATGTGTATATGCATCCGATAATAGTTACATACCCTTCGGATCTACCTCGTATGAAAGGTGGGAAACTCGGGATCTGGAGAAGTATGTGATTTAGAACGAAAAGATATAGATCGTGAATGATGGGTCTTTACTGGGAGTACGGAAAAGTGTGATTTTGATGGATTGTAGAACGGGGAGGGGATACAAGTTGGTTTAATCGGACCTTCCTAGGAGAATGAATGGAACAACTCGTCTAAGACCACGCTCTCCTTTGATTGCTTTCTCAGCACAAGGTAACTACCATTAGTCCTGTTGCCTCATTTTAGAATTTGATCGCTGATTAAGGATCAACAGATACCTTATTGACCATAGGCCTTAATGGAGACCATCACTTTGGAGACTTTGAAAAGCAAGGCGGGGAAATATTCATTTCCGCCATTGGATAAGTCCGTGAAGCACAGCAAAACATTAATATGATTTGAACGTCTAATCAAACATCTTCGAAAATGCCTTATGTGCCAATTCCACCCCTAAGAAGGTCGCAGCATTAGCGGGCACCGCTCTTGCAAGAGCTGGGCCAAATCCAGGGAAGAACGCTTTGATACCACCCTTTCCGTAGACTTCCCTTACCACACCACCTATCGTAGGTCTGCCTTCAGCACTTTGTAACCTGCTCTTAACGCTATCTATGGGGAAAACTGGTATCCACATAGCAACACCAGCTGCACCTCCTGCCACCATTACAGCGGATAAGCTCAATTCACCTGGAGACCCATCCTCTTTCTTAGGAGTCAGTCGTCTCTTGATCACTTCGTATGTCGCGAAGTATGCTGCTGATCCCGGACCGTCTCTTGCGAGGGTCATTGCGCTTCCTCTGAATACGCTCCTAATGCCTCCCTCCTTGTATAGCTGTCTGACTACGTCTATACCCCCGCTATACTTGGGTTTCTCGCCCGGTTTCAGCTCCTTCTGACCCTGGATCTGTAGGAGTACCTTGACGCGTTCGAAGGGAGCGGTGATTGCAGTCATCGGGATTGCGGAGAAGAAGCCGGCTGCTGATACTTGCGCGACACTGTATTGGTTTTTTTCTACTGTTGAGAAGGTTTTGACGAGGTTCTTGCCCATGTCGTAGCCCTGTAGCTTGTCAATGGATAGTCTACTATCTTATTACTGATTGTTACTGATTGTTACATACCCAGAAACTCACGGCGACTGTTTAGATGTTAGCTAGGATCCACATTGGAGCTGTTGGGAGCTATCACTTACACATGGGAGTTACTCCCACCAACGGTGCCGATACGCCAGCATAGAGACCCTAAGAAGCTTTAACATGGCATCCCAAGCTACAGCACAATAGTACATACTCTTCTTAAACCTTCTCTTGCTATTGTTTTTCTCACCACATCAATTGCGCCTGAATAAACCCCTTTCTCCGCAGTCTGCATTCGGACCTTGACCAGATCGAAAGGATGTCCCACAATAACAGCACACACACCACCTACACCGCCGGCAGCCAGCGCCCTCAAGCTGTGGAGCGAGCTCTTGGTAGCTTCCACCACATCTTCCTTCACTTCTTGCGCCGAGGGGAGCTCGACTTTGGGCACTGACGGTGCTTCAGGCATTATGGCGGGGGTTACTGACAATGAGGGGTAGGAATCAACCGGAACAATCAGTATAGATTCCAGAGAGGAGAGTAAAGCTAGAGGCAGGTATCCAAAAGAAAGATGCTATCTAAATATTGTCATCTGGAGTAATGGCATTATTGGCAAAGAGCCGCTGATGTAGCGTAGTCTAGGCATGTTGATGTTTAGCTCTGCCGATTTGTCCTCGGTTCAAAGGGCAAAAGCTCTCCTAAAACTCCCAAGCACTTGGGCAGCCGAACAGCCATGACAGCGCACTTCCTTTCCTCAAACCACGATTCTCCTCATATTTTCTTTTGCCGATTGTGCGAAAAGATGAACTCAAAATTCGGCCAGAACTCTTTGTCTGCGAAACCGGACTGTGATAGAAGGCATAAGAGCCTCAATCCTCCGCTCACCCTGTCTTGTGCTTTCGGACGGTTTTGGCATCAAAGAGAGCTAGAAAAGCATGTTTCGAAACAACTGCCAAAATACACCAACAGCAGAACAGCTATCCCATTTCACATGCATCAAACAAAATACCATTATGATGCTTCGAATTGGTATCTAGATTGCACCATACACACAACAGACCTATCCAATGTCTCCGACCCGCTGGATCTACGCCAATCCTCCAACAAAAGTCCCACCAAGTCCAGAGCCTACAATGAGATCGAAAAATTGGCGATCTCGCATGCATCCCCATTCCTAGAGGATCATGAGGCTCTCACGGCTTCAAAAATAGCTCCCCTTACAGGAAACAATCGTAAGGTGGCTACTGAACGATCCCGGTTCGAATATGACCCTGCTTAATGCACCGATGTAGGGTGAATCCGACGCTGTGGAGAGTATTCTATTTCTCTCCTTTTGAATTTACGTCTATTTGCTAGTTGGAGTAATTCCCAGCGACTCCTGTAAGGCTGAAGCTCGTACAGTAAGAATTACCGGCTTTCCTGTTATGGCTCTATTAATTAGTACTGTCGGGTGTTTTCGACCCCAGACGTTGTATTGTGTATTTGTATCACCTCCCCACAACGATCCTAGTTCCGCCCTCTTTCGCCAGTGGAAAATGCTTATACCGATTGTTTACTCAGCTTCCGGTGAAGAACTTTTTCCCGTGTCTTCTAGTTCATGTTATCCATTTCTGTCGTTTCGTTACTGCTGTGCCGTATTCCCCCGTCATGCCCCTGTCTCCCGGCCTGAGACATCTCTGCTTCTCCCCAAATCGTCTTGTATTCATTTTCATCCATTCTCCAAGTTGACTCATAGACTCAACAACGAGCAGGTCACCAAGAATAGGCACATCCCCTCTATACTCCCTCTTGATGATCATGGACACCTCGCCTTAGGATACAGTAACGCGATGATAATGGCCCCTTCACATATCCCTCCCCTTGTCCATCTCGCATATTCTCGCATGCAAGTCACTATTTCCCAATCGCCCTCCGTTTCCTATCCTGATCCCACCTCCATAACGAATCTTCAGCGATCAGTTTCCCCCTCCATGCCTACCCCTTTCCCCACCACAGATGTATCAGGGGAGATGAAAAGCAGCGGGCAAGTTATGAAAGCGGAGGTATTCCCTTTTATTGACTGAGATCAAGCGGTCTGGGCGCAGGTATCAATGAAATACCCTTCAATCACGGCACTCCCAAATCGTTGTACAGTTCCATAGCCCAGACCTCCCGCCGAACTCTACAAAGCCCAGAATCTCACAGTCAGAATTGCCCGAACATTACAGCACAGGAAAGTGTCGTCTATTCGTCACTATCCGTAATACTAAGCAGCTTTACCATCACCATACATATGAAGGAAAGTACCATATTCCCAAATTTACCAAGTCCACAACCCTCTGTACAGGCATGTCGGAACTCTACTCAGACTCAAGCGTACAGGGGGTACCAGTTCTCTGAAAGCGGAAGGGTACGCACAAGGGATGGAAACAGACACGGGTGAGATATTCGCCGAATGCGATGGTACGCGGCATCCCCGAAATAGAAAAACCGTTCAGATAGATCTTCCCGTAGCTAGTAGATTTTCTCAGATCTTCAAATTAGCTTAATGTTCATACTCACGATTTTGCACCAAAGTCAGGGAGCAAGTTCATGTAATGTTGACGTTTTGGCTGATTGCTATGTACAAATTGTCCGCATCCTCGTTGTGATCGTAAGAGAGAAAACATAAATTTCTTCACTTCCCTCGTGAAGGAAAAAGTCCGAGGCGCCTTTCCCGTAGACCCATAACTAGGAAATGTCGAGTAAATCGGTACTCCAAAGCGCGCTCATTTCTTAACCCAAGACAGAAACGCAGAATTTAGCCGCCGTCGTAGATGCGAAAACATCAAGATCCAACGCCGTATACAATGCTTTGCGGCCTTCTAACCTCCAGAAACGATATTTATATAATTGGAAACGAGAGACGATTCCTGGCGTGGAATGTGTATATTGCAAAATTGAAGACGAGTGGGATTTGAGAGGAAATAGTATATCGAAAATGAGACGCGATGATATAAACAGGGAAGCGAATGTGGGCATATTGATACAACTAGCGAGCGGAATCGATGTCGGTGAGGACGGGGATATCCTTGTAGAAAGTTGGATACATGAAGAGAATAACGTAACGGAAGGAAAGGAAAGTGGGCGTGGACACGTTGAAATCGTAAATGAGCGTTGGAGACTGTGAGTCGTAGACTAGACACATGAAGTCGTTGGTGATGATTATGAAAGAACGTGGGGTATCCTGATGAGGACATGTATGTACAGAATATAGTGAGTGTGGAGGCCCTGACGAGGACTGGTATACGTGAAGACGATAAAGGGCGTGAGTCTCCGAAGACGGAGTGGTGGATGATCGTAGAGAAAAGCCGTAAAGTTCCCGTAACTAGCATAAACGAGCGTATAGAATCGTAAGACATTATCTCATGAGGTTATCGTGAGACGTAGCGACTGGCATGACGGTCGTAAAGGATACCGTAATGATTGAAAGGAACGTGGCCCCCGGGAGAGGGGGGCACAAAAGAGTGTACAGAAAAGTTGATTCTGAAGAATGGAATGAGCGTATTCGATTGCAGAAAGCGATCGCATCCTGAAGAGGATTGGTGATATAAATGGCTCCCGGGGATGAATAAGGGAAAAGATATAGAGCAGAGCAAAAATAGTAATATGGACCCAGAATTTGGCCACATAAGACGGCCGGGGTCCTAATGCGACACACCATCCGACTTCTGTGCACAAGCGATGGTCAGCAGAGAACCTGTTTGAAGACCTTCGAATTCGGTCCTGATTGATTTGTTGTTCCAGAACCAATGTTTGCTTTCTTGTGGAGTGAGACATTGGCTGTAGAGGTCCTGGTAGAAATGCCTTCCAAGGTACACCATCAGACGTCGAGCATCGGGATCCTCAAAGGTTGTTTGCATTGTCTGCCTATTTTGGAAGTTGACATTTGGTCTTGAAGCGGAAAGTGGTAAAGAGACAGGCAAAGCAATCTTTGCTCTCCGGAGGTTTGTGAGACCGACATCTTCCATGGTCTTGAGGACATCTTCCGACGGTCGTGTTGAGAAACCACTCTCATCTAGTCTTCTTTCTATATGGGTATTGACCCACTCGGCTAATGTAGGACCTTGACGAGCGAAATGCGGATCCAGAGTTGAGATTTCCATCCATCCGCCTGGTTTAAGAATTCGCATACAGTCCTGGAAGACGCTTGTCCATTGATCATTGTGCACCAGTTTGGGAAGAGTTTTGGAAACAACAAAATCGAAATAATTGTCAGCAAATGGTATGGTGAAAGATGCTGTGGGTAAATAGAGACAGTGATGATTAGGAGGTGAAGGCCAATCAGTTGGTGGGCTCGTCGTATTTGAAGAAGAAACAGTATATATGGTAGCTCGAGGATACCGAGCAGCGAGAAACCATCCATCGGCTATATATATTTTAGTAAGAGGGTCTGATAAAAGAACTGGTTTAGATCATACCTTGTGAGCCGTGAAGGTGCAGCACTCGTCCTGCCGTCCGACCTTCCGTTAAGATTTCATGAAGTGGACTTTGAAGTTGCTTCCCATTCGTAAACCATTGATATGCAGTCAGAGCCCATAGTCTTTTCTCGAATTGGATCTCCTGAAAACTCTGCTCATCATGAAGGTCATCCCATTCTTCACTCAACCTTCGACAAGTAATTTTGTTCCCAGCGTGTTGCATTTTATATAGTGCACGCTCGAAAGGACTTTGATGAGATGATTCCGACCCGAGCCTACTCGGTGTACGACTATGCATTGGCCTGCTACTCGGAGGAGAATTCTGAGTGGATCGGCTGTCCGGACGGTTGAAGGCTGTTTTTAGGGGTGGTGGACTGTTTGTTAATCTCTTTGGGGGTGGACTATTAGAACGTGTCCGAGGTTCAGGTGTGTACATTCCTTTAGGTTCTGGAGGAGTATACATCATCTTGATTTCTGGAGGAGTGCTTGCCATCCGAAAGTCCTGGGGGCTATTTGTTATTCCATTTGTCATTTTGACCTCAGGAGTAGTGTTGATGGATTTGAGTAGTGGAGGAGTTGTACTCATTTTGCGATCTGGGGTATTCGTCGTTCTACTGGGTGGACGACTGTATGTTGTAGGTGGAAGTATCATTAAATCGTTGTCTCCTATTGCTGGAGCTGGGTTGAGCGAAGCAACTATTGGTGGATTAGTTGGGGCAGGAGACGACGGAAGGCCTGGTGTTAATATGGAAATCCCGTTATTTGAGTCAACGCTCTTTTGATATTGATGACCAGGCTGTGGAATTGGTGGAGGGGTTGCTGAAAGTACACTGAGCCCCCGTAGATGTCCGAACGATTTCTTCGGTTGGAGAGGTTGAATCTTGAAGGGGTATTCAAGCTTATCTATATGAAATTAGAAGATCATCAGATGAAGAAGACAATATCTACTAACCACCTTCATCTTGAACATCAGGTAATGCGGGAAGACGCTTGTGAGGAGGAGTGACTGGCGGAGTAAGCTGTCCTTGGGCCATCTCACTTCTAGCTGAGAGAGGAACTGGAGGCTGATCCTTATCGATCATAATATGTAGGTGCCCTTCCTTCTCTGCCGTTAGGATCTCTACCGAAGGTTTGATCTCAACTTGCTCTTCCGGAGAGCGTGTCAATCGAGATGGTATCTCGATGACATCTTTTGAGCGAGGCTTGAAAAACATGAATGTGGAATTTTTCTTCGTCTTTGATCTTCTTCTTGCAACCGACTGTCTCGAGGAAAAAGCAGAGTGTGTAATGTTTGCTGGAATCACAATGGGTACGTAGCTGTCACGACTGCTTGAGAAGGTGCCGTTGATAGGGGACTTGACAGGGACACCACTTGCTCGACCCTTTCGAACCCGCCTGGCTCCCACAGTATCAGTTTGCTTGGAGGAGCTGAACTCAAAGCCTGGAAACATGCTGGAGAGAACTGGCATGATGTAGAGAAGGTGGGAAAGGTGACCTTCTTTACACGGAGCCAGATGGTCAGTGCAAGAATATTTCCCAGGGGAAAATCTGGAGAGGATGATAGCTCTGACAGGAACAGCTCGGATTGATACACGCTCTGCTTGAAGGTTTTGAAGGGCTTGTAACAGATAAGAAAGTTTCTCCTCATGTTGGAGACACGATTATGAGATGTCTATACGCTCAGGATGAGCATGCATGTTGGCATAAGCCATGAAGTGCCCTCTGCGGAATGCCACCCACCTACCTTCCAGACGTAGTTCAGCGCCATGCATGGAAAGGCAGTGCTGCAAGAATAGGCCGATACGACGCTTTCGATACCTGGGGAGATATCAAAAGTAGGTGGGCGTGGCTCAGAGCGTTCGGCGACAATTAACCAAAACAGGAACGGCCTCAACCGAGGCCATGTTGGGGTCTCTCGTAATGGTCCGAAGTGTGATATGTTCGTTTCTAGACCAGTCAGAGCCCGGAACAGTCTCAATATCGCATTCCAATATTAACCGATACCGATTTCTAGCTATTGTGATGCGGGAGATTTTGTTGATGGTTTGACGTTGACGTTGAAGTTGATTTTGATACCAGAGCCGTCTACAATCACTACTAAAAGTGATCGTCACCAGGATCCTAAGCAGTAGAAACAACACCATTCCAACCAATCAGGAACATTATTTTTTGGGGTTACATAAATAACTGTGTACTGCCCGTAGCCTTGTGACTTTTGAAAAATTTCTTAGGAACATAAATGTCCCGGGGCATGGTGAGCATTTTGCTTACTTGTAGGCTACTAAGCTACATAACGATCACACCTAACATGCAGTTTTGCTGGAATATACGTACCTTCAGCTATCATCCGCCTCATAAGGTCGTACAAAAGTCTCCTGCGACTTTTCGTCTCACAATTTCAACCGGCACGAGCGACTAATCGATCGAACAAACTCCCGCATGTCTGCTCGAGATACCACAACTGCTATTGGCCCGTTCAACAAGAGTAAGCATCCTCAGAAATCTTTATCTTAAGCAAAATGAAGCCCCAACAGAGGGAATCGAATTTCGGTTGGTGAGTAACAGATCTGTGATTATACACCCTCCACAAGTCGGACAGAGGGCGGAGGCTCCAGCGACAAGGGCTGAGTTGACTGGGAGACTATAGACGCGCCATCCAAATAATCGACTCTTGATGCGCACGTCGAATTGTCGTACCCAAGATGCCCACCGTTGTCCAGGGCGGTATTACTTTCATGGCACAAAATAAAAGCCACACGAACTTGACTTCCGGTATGACAGTACCTCACGCCTCTGTCACCCCAAGTCTTTTGATGCCGTTTGAATAACGTATCACTCGGTAGGGGCGACAACTTGGTTGCTCAATCTTGAAGCTCAGCAACTGTTCCAATATAGGGCTGAGAGTACCACTATCTGACCTTGTGGACGTAAAATTTTAGGAGTCGTTGACCATCGCCACGCCGAAGAACATCTAATGGTGGAGTGCGATTGAGACTAAAAAGTTCATTGATTGTAGCTCTGAGGTCGTTTTGCCGGTTAAACTTCTGACAAAAGATCGGATAAGTTATTTCGTTGGCTGAATGGGGGCGATATGAATGGATAGATTCGAAAGTAACCCTCTAAGCAGATTTGCACTCCCGTATCCACTTACGTCGCCACTCAGACATGTAGGGCTGGTATGTTCAGGTGGGAATAACTTTCTATTGACTCGAGGCAATATCTGGCGAGGTTACCGTAGTAGCATCAATACTATGCTTCAAGTGTCTTTGAAAATATCGAAGAGTGAATGTACGAATGGGCGTGAGGTTAAGTGTCAACCTATGCACAAGAAGCAAGTCTCAAGCTTGCGTGATCGACATGGCGATAATATCAAGCGCCAGCATACAGCACCCTCGCTTGTTACTGTACAATCGTGCGAATGATAGCTGCGGATAAGCGTTCTGAAACACGATAATTTAATTGATATGAGAGACGACGAGTACAAGTTACTCTAACTGCATATAACTGGATAGGGAACGACTTACGAATTTTATTCCTATCAAGATTCTCACATGGATATAATGGGAACGTTGGATAACATCTGTTAGGTAAATATCCTACTGGGTGAGTAGCTTCGATAGACGCGGACATCCCCGATTGCCCCTAACAGTCCCGACTTCATAGATACCGATGTATGACGAACGAACTAGACTTTTCCGCCGTATGACTTATTTAACGTAGTGCACGTTGATACGCTTGATATTTCTTACGGTGGCTGCAAGGCTGATTTCAATGCCATTATTATCTAAGCGCATATTAGTATACTCTTGTTGATGTGATTGAACTCAACAACTTACCTATCGGATTTTAATGGAGCGTACGACGCTTCATTGTACGTAAGACTGGAGGGAGATTTGATTGCGCATCCTAAGGTTGTTGATCATACTCATCGCGTCAATGTCGGACGATTCCGCTATAGGATAATGGTCAAAGTGGTGTGCGAAGTCTTAAGCTCCCTTCGTTCTCTTGTAAAATAAAGGAAAGCTAGATTCACCGAAAAAACCGCTGTGAAGCTAAACCAAGTCTTTTACATTATAGTACACTCCTAGAATAGATTTACATTAGCTTTCTGGGATATTTCAATGGCAAGTGTACGCAAAGGAAGATATGAGAGTGCTTAAAGTGAAGTCAGCTCACCTGACCACAATATCTTAGAATCCAACCGTAGTAACGTGATACCACAGTTGAACTACCATCTTGCCCATGATCTAAAATCAAAAGTTGAACGCCACTCATGATCATCCCTTCCGGTATATACACATATTTGATGCCCATTTGCATCTCAATGCAACTAGATCTGACATTCTTTCCCCGTCTCTTCTTCCCTACGGCACAACCGTAACCCCCAGACTGCCCGCTTGCGCCACCACACTCTTCACCAATCCCTCCAACCCCACACCCGCTAACCTATCCTCGCTCCCCTTAATTTTCGCAATCTCCCAAACATGCTTCAAACTAACAGTTCCCACAGTCCCTAATCCCGCATTTCCCTTCGCATCTGTCCCTGTATATCCTTTACCCGTCGCATCCGGTTTATTGTTCGCGTGCGGGCCGGGAACGTTCCCAGCGCCTTTAAGCTTCATTTTCTTCTCCTTGACACCGGCGGCGAGAAGGATGAGATGGGAGGTCGGGGGTGTGCGGACGGAGAAGGTGAAGGAGCGGTCGGGCCGGATGGTTATGAGACATGGAATTGGAGTGCCGGGGATGTAGTTTGCGGTGCGGGCGTTGAATTCCTGTATATGAGCAATTTAACGTTAGAAATAATTCGATATACAGAAGAGCGAGTGGTTCGTGAGCGATACAAGCTCGAGATGGGCTTAATATTAGGGGGAACTATAGTTCAAACGCAAATGAAATCGGGTGAATCCATTGCCCATCATCCCGGTTTGCTTTTTTTTTTTTTTTTACAGTTATTGACTTACCTTACAAAAATCCATGCTCTTCACACCTTTACTACCCAGCGCAGGTCCCACGGGCGGCGAGGGGGAGGCCTGGCCAGCACCGACGATGAGCTTGACGATCACGTCGCGCGCAAGTGCTTTCTTAGACATTGAGAGGAAGAGAACGAAATATGTTCTTGATGGGATGGAATTGAAGTTTGAAGTCAGGTGGACTCTTTTCGTGATAGGTTGATGCGGCTCTTTCGGGGGAGAGGCTTGGCAAAAGGAGCCGCAATATAAAAAGGTTGACAACTTACCATACCTAGGAGAAAAAAAGGAATCACTAACGAACTTTTTCAGGTGCTTCACTTGTAGTTGATCCGGACTTGAACTTGAACACTTAGGACTGCATGACCTACTGACCTCGATAATGCGATTTGAACTAAACTAGAACCATGGTTCCTTATATTCTAATGCTATGCTTCATGACAGATGAATGTTGATACTTTTTACTTTCTCTTCCATGGCTTTCACACACTTTCCTTCCCACGACTTTGACATTCTCAACTAGAATTTCGAGACTCTAGCTAGTATAAAAAACATGATCCCCCCACCTTCCGAAATGACCAGAGAGGAATACACACCCGTGAACGACATACCTGCCCCGGCCTACTTAGGAGAGATTCTCGTATCATCAACACACTTTCTTATCGAAGCGCCCATAAACTACGTCGTAGTCTACGAAGCGATCCTCAGAATCCCCCTGAAAGTCCAAATCGTCCACCCCATCCGTCGATACCGCTACGGACCTCGCGTTCGCTTCCGATAAGAGCGCTGGCAAGATCGCGACGACAAGCTCTGGCAAGACGGGCCCGTCAAGTTCGTTATCTTGGACAGCCTCTCATTCCGCACGGTAGAGCGCTGGTTCGAAGCGCGTGGCTAGACCCCTTTCTGTCTCACGCACGCTCACATTCCCTGGCGACGGTGGGATCGAGATCACGAGGAATGGGAGGTGTACCTCAAAGCTCCGTGGGCTATGTTTGGCTCGGATGAAAACTTGCGCAAAAGCATGCTGAAGGTCCTGGAGGAGCTTGGCTTGGTGGAGTGCGGGTTCAAGAGAAGCTGTTGCCCTCGGGTACATAAGCGCTACCGTTGACAGCCCACCAACTCGGGAATGGCCAGCATGCGCAGAGTGTATGGTTTGGTGTAGGCTGAATCGTGGATGTGGATGGTTTGGCCAGGGGTAAATCCACGGTGGAATCAGAAGTGCTCTGTTAAGTGAATTTGGCGATCGTGCTAGAATATAGGTGCCGTTTTGTAATATTGGAGTACCGACCTTAGGGAAATAGTGAAATAATAACTCGTACCAGCCTCAACATTCCTACAAACAAGCCCCTTTAAGGTATGACCCTGTTGTTTCCGATGTACAACCTAAGCCGTCTATGTCCCAGGCCAGGTTCCGAGGTCTTTCTGCACTGGCAATGTACATGCCCGAGATACATATTAGCAGGACGTTTGCAAATTAGTTGGAACACAACTGGACGACAAGGTGAACATATACTCCATTGATCGGAGGTAGTCCATTTTATGTGAAAGAGGCAAAAACGGGGAAAAGGGGTAAGGTTGGAGAATTCCGGTGGGATTGAGAACGGGGAATGATCCTGTATAGGTTCTACCGTATCGGCCGCACTGAGTAGTTTGCATGTTATTGACTCTGAGTATTATATGAATGAAAGCGCAAGGAAAAGAATAAGTATGGAGACGTCCAGGGAGTGATAACGGGGAACAACCCCGTATAAGCTTGACGAACTCATATACGATGAGGAGATTGTATGTTTAGTCATATCGTACAAACTTGGTAAACTCGTATACAATGAAGAGGTTGCATGTTTATTGGTTGCGAGCACTATGTACACGAAGAGAATGAAAGCACAACTCAGTGCAAAAGATGACAAAAAACCACACTCCTCTTTGAATTCGCCACCACTACCATACCTTTGCATTAACCGTTCTTTCAGCATTGCATAACATGAAGAAGCAACGCCATCAATCGTACATGTCCGTTGCATAGGGAATAGAAAACAAGACAATTTCCACCCATAACCGAATCCACTTTGAAAGCGAAAAGTCGGAAGTTGCCCCCCAAAAGACCCTAGTATGTAAATTCACCGAGAATCGAGGAATTAAGAAAACCCATAAATTCCACCTTGCTGAGCGAACTTCATCTGATACTCCCTCAAGTCCGCCCAATGCCTGAAATCAGCTTCTTCATCTTCTGGTTGACCACCATGCTCATTACCGTTAACAGGGGTAGTCCGTTCAAGCTTAACCAAGATATCCAGGAACTTCATTAACGCACTTTCTGCTTGAATGGTGAAGATGTTCTTGCGGGACTTAGGCACCTCGAGCAGTGCCGATGCCACGGAGCGAATTTTTGACGGCTGATGTTGGAAATAACGTGAGTCTAAACCTCGATAGACGTCAACGGGCATCAAACTCACAAGACTATCACCATTAGGCTCAATGTGAACCTGGTTGATGCTCCCTAGAACTTGTAAGAGATCTTTGACAATACCGTCAAGCTCTTTTGCCATATCTTGCTCTGTCATGTCGGAAATCTCATTGAATTGTTGGCCTACTAGTTTCTCGACCCCTGCAGCTACCGGAAGTGGGGATGGTGGTCTCTGCTCACCGCGGGCCTCTGCGGCTCGATTCGCCTCAGACAGATTGAAGAATTTCTGGACCAGGTACCAACGCGTGCATAGCTGGCTAACGTGAATGTTCGCTTTTTGAACCTCGTACTGGACCCGGCGTTTCTCTAGTGGATTGTTTTCCAATTCGAAAGTGTCTATCAGACCTGTGTTGGGACCCATATGTTCTGTCATGTTTGGATAATAAGATGGTCCCGAATGGCCGTGCTGGTTTGTCGGGTCGGCATTAAGCATTTCTAGTTCTCGCGGAATGCCATCCAGGGCGTGTTTAGAGTTCTCAAGAGCGTTGTATAAGATCTTACGCTGTTGCTCCCAAGCAAAGATTTGAGACACACCATAGGCGACCTCGACAGTGGACAATGGACTGTATGACAAGTAAACGCGCACGTTTGCGTTGAAACCTACTAATTGAGAGATCACACCTTCAGGTTGCTCGTCAACATGGCCAGGATGGATATATTCATCGTCTACCTCAATTGGTAACGGCGGGTATGGTTCGGTGGGTGTGTGTGGTGGGATAACAATCTCTCCAATCGTTGCCCCAAGCTGCTGCATAGTTCTGGTTTCCGATTAATACCAGTCTAAAGTATATGGTATGAATACTTACTTCATTCCCACAAAGATCGTCCAGAACAATCGTCTGCTAATCTCGCGAGTGATGACATCTTGAGAGGGTTCTCCAAATCCTTCGGGATTCGAGGCTTGACTTCCATACTGACCAATTTGGGTAAACGTACGATTGCGATCAATATGCAAACCCAGGCTTCGCAGGATGGTGAGAGCTTCCCCGAAGTAAAGTCGACAAGACCTATACTGGAAGGAATATGCGCCACTCAAGCCTAAGAAATAGCTCGTCGCGGCATCATAGACGGTAAGGTCAGGTCTGTCCAAGTATGAAGCACCTCTAGCCAGAGAGCAAATAGTCTTACAACGGTTGACGAGGGCCATGTGATTCGGGAAATGGTGGTCTTGTTGCAAAGCTTTCAGGTGTTGACGTGGTTTACGAGGGAATGAGACTACTAACACAGCGATCATTGACGCAAGAAGGGCGAGAAACGGCTTGTTATCGTAATCCAGCCGCATATTGAAGTTGGACCTGAAAGTTTGTTCGTGTGGAAAGGGGCACAACGGATGAATATAGGTGAAAAAGTCATTGATCAAATACTCCATGAGTTCTCGAGAACAGATTGACTCGGCCGTCAATGGTGGTTCTTGTTGATGCGCGTATAGAGATGTCGAAAGGGAAGTCAGAGCCCTCGCAGCATCCGAAGGCGACGCCGGTGAAGACTGACCAGCCGATACGCCATCACCATCGAGTTTGCGTTTTTTGATTGCTTCCGCATGCCGATTTGGGGGACCTCGCCTACGACTAGGACGATCGAACGTGCAAGGTATATCTAAAGAGGCGCAGGCGCGACACGGTGGTCCAGACTCATCGCACTGTCGAGGATTCTGTTAGTTCTATGAAGCAACATGACGAAAATTTAAAATGTTTGAATATGAAGCTGCATTGAGCTGGACGTATCTGAGCTCGCGAATATATGCTCACCTTGACCTTCCTAATACTACAGGAATCACAAGCTTTCCTCAACCTATTACCCTTATGGGGTTGTACGGGAGGCGCACCATCTTGTACCATCGGCGGGGCAACGCGTGGCTCGCCATGGTTCGCGTGGTTATTCTGAGTTGGATCAACTAGAGCGGGATCCTGCTTAGGATAGATGGGTTGCTGCGATGGCAGGTGAGGCGTGTAATTTTGGAGCTGCTCTTGCTGACCGGTGTCAAGAAGCGGAGGGGGCGGTGGTGCCTGGTAGATGTTCGGGTTGTAATGAGGTTGGTCGGGTGGTGGAGGTGGAGGATACTGGGACATCTGGTCGTCTATCCAGAAGGTATGCTGCGAGGAGGTTAAGCTTCGGGAATTCATGGTTAGCAGCCGATTCCCCGTTGCAATGGAAGGACTTCGGACAATGTGCGGAAGAAGAGATGGAGATGTAGATGGTCAAATAAAAAGTCTGAAGTAGTAGACACTCGCAAAAACATTTACACGTGGTGGATGACTGTCGTGACAAAATTGGACGTGTGCGTGAATGATGCATGTGAGCAAATTCGTACCTACCTTTCTTTCTTCACAGAGAGTGCGATTCGTCAAACGGATCAAATGTCAGTTAACGGGAAATTCACAGCAATGGCTCAATGCGCCTCATATTCGACGGAAAGATGCGCCGATGGGGATGGATGGGAATGCGGTGATAAATGAATGTTTTGGTTCGTGAGGTGAAATGCTTCAACGAGCCCCAAGTCCCAAGTCCCTCCACTCTCTTTCGAGATCAAACTTTTCCGCCTCCCTCGAGAACGTCACAAGGAGTCAAAAGATCTAACAAATCAGTCATCCCCAACATATCATTGAGACGAATAGATATTACAAAATGTCTCTTGATCTAACGAGATTTCTATTACCAGTCTATTCTTTCAAGTCTTATTTACGGTACACTTGTGACCGTTTCTCCAAACGTTCTTTGGAAAGTGCCTTTATACTTCTACTGTATAGTAGAAACCCACACAATTCAGTCTCACATGCATCTAATCCTCAAACTGCTAATGACCGCGTATTCCCGAAACAAGTGTACCAACGAACGCTAATGACGATCACTGCAGGAAGATTCTTCGAAGGAAATATCTAGTAGGTGAAGGCTATACGTCGGTCTATTCGTCTATTCGTCATTCTGTGAGCGACCAACCTGAACAGGACCACCATCTTCAAGTAAGTTGAGAATTCGAACTTCACTTCCGCAAATGATTCATTTTGCAATCGCATATGTACTGTATGTACGCCCATATGCACAGCAGCCATCCGAACGCCTCCGTCTTTTCCACGAGACAAATGCCAAGCATCACTGAAAATTCCTACAGTGAAAATGGAAAACCCATACCTATGCTACAAATCTATTCGTTCTAGCTTGTTCTCGTCTCTCAAAGATACTTCTTCGGGCTACTCTCTCTTCGTCGGCGGTAGACGATATAAGATCCCAGTAGCATGACCTGGAAGCCGATAACGATGAACACAAAGATGTGCATCTTTGGCGCTTTGGTCGTTACGACTAGAGAAAAATTTAGCATAATGTTTGATATGTTTTAGTTACGCTGTTGGGCTCACTGTGATTCATCGTTTCAGGAATGCTCTCGGTAAGACGCGCATGACCCTCTCGAACTGCATTATGCAAATTGGCCAGATGTTCTCTATAATCTTTCCCTTCTATGTCCTTCTTGATGTTGTCAACTGTGTTTTGAAGAACCTGCAACCGGGATTCGGTGTGATCAGTATGCCGACCTGCAATGATATGAGTGATAATATCCTCGTGTGATGTCTCCAACGCTTTGTTGAGACTATCGATCTCCCGATAGAGGTGCTGAACATGACGATCGATAATCTGTAAGCGATTATGAAGGTCTGCGAATTGATCTTGCTGCGACTTTATGGTTCCAGCCGCCACGTCTGGAAGTTCTCTTGGTATCGTATCGTGAGGACTGACTTGTTGTTGATGCTCGTCTTCAGGTGTCCGACGCTCAAATTTAGACGGTTGATCCGGAGCGTGGTGTTCAGCCTGACCTGCATTGTGGTGCTGTGGTTCTTCGCGGGTGTGAGATGCTGTCGTTGAGGCGACAAACCTGTGGATTTCGAATGAATCAGGATTCTCTGCTGAAGCTGCTGAGATTCCGAAGTAATAGCCAGTAGGAATTTTGATCTATGCTTGTGTGTTAAAGTTTGTAGTTAATGCCGAGATACATGTAACTTACCTTATCACTCTTGAAGCAGAGTTTGTCATCTATGGCAACCTGGAACATATTATTTGTTTGCTTGATCTGAAGTCTAGAGAAGCGGCCTAGGTTACGGTATGCATAATCACAGTTTCCAAAAGCCATGTTGTCGACGTTATGATGGTCCCTGTATGACACGGTCCCGTCATTTAAGAATCCACGGATAGTCCCACCTCTCCAAGCGTATTGGTCTATCACAAGGGCAAGACCATCAAATTTCCCAATGGTGTATATGCTTTTCATACCAACAGAACTTTGTCTATCTGCATCGCTGACTAGCCACACCTGGAGGTTTCCACTTCCCCTTTCTGGGCCTGTGGCTCTAAACTCGAAAAGGACGTCCCACTCCTCATGATTAAGGGCAACATCTGTCCATAGGGCACCTCGTTTACCACCTACGACTGGAGGTGTAAGGACTACTCTGTCTGACATTATCTCGGGATGATGCCCCTCTCCTGCCAACGTCCAGCCGGGAATAGCTCTTCCATTGGGTGAGATTTGATGCTTGTGGCCGAAACTTATGCTATCGATAACATATTGTGCATGAGCTGCAGAGACTGCAAATGAAGACCAAGCTAAAGCCCGCATTTTTCTTGAAGAGATATACATGGTGGTCGTGCGCGGATATGTACAGGGCAACGGGGATGTCGCGTGAGTTAAGAGCGTGGAATGGGTAACCTTGCGTCCAAGGATTGCCCAATTACCTTAAGACCGTAGTATTTGCTAGTCTACAGAACTTTGTCAGTACTCGGTTGTTTGTGGAATATGGACGGTACTGACGGTGCGCGTTTTATCTATGCGGTTGGCGGAACTGTTTGACGATGGAGATGAAAGTCCAAGCTACAGCAACAATAAGAACGGTATTGCGCACTTCTCTCGCAACAGAAACGACTGAAGGGGAAAAGTGAAAAGTATGGCTTATAGGAAGGTTATCTGTAAAAGAAACAGTGTGCCTGACAGCAACGTCAGATATGTCCATATTTCCTCAGAAGGCCAGCTGTCTGTTTTTGAGCTTCTTTAAACGGCTTGATTGGATGAGGTCCGTGCTGCATGGGATAGTTCCATTACAATTTACATTTGAAGAATATTGCAGACCGGGCGCATTCGTCTGTAGACACAACGGTTGAATCAAATCTATAGATGATCCTTCAGCTCAAGACAGAGATCTAGACGGAAATTCGACCGGAACGAATTAACAGCAGAATCAGACGAGAAACGAAAAGTTGAGATGGGAATGGAGGATAGACCTGAGGTGGAAGTGAGAGCTCCTTAGCGTACTTTACTCCGATTGGTCATCTTTACGCTTCTCCCCATGTACGTTTTCGCGACGACTTCAACTTTGAGAAGGAACGACCTGTTGTTAGTCACTCCTTCCGCCATCATCATCAAATCGACCTTATCGCCCTCCTTATCCTCGGTGGGCATCCGTAGGCTCATAGCAGTCATTCCACCCGTTACATCCGCATAGCTATGACGAACCCTCAGGAACAATTCCAGCGGATGATGCAGCAAGTAAGGCAGGGAGGCCAAAGATTCGGAGGTCCTGGTGGAGTACCACCAAACCTGAAGGGAGCTTTGGGAGGTCTGGGAGCTCTAGTGGGATTAGGAGGTATCGCAGTACTAGCTAGCAATTCTCTGTTCAACGGTATGGTATCCCGCGGATGGCAAATGGTCAAAGTTAAAATATTGTAATCTAATTTTATCCCAGTGGACGGTGGTCACAGAGCGATTAAATACACGAGGTTAGGTGGTGTATCAAAGGAGATATATGCTGAAGGTATGTAGATATAGGACTTGAGTTCGATGAAAATACTAAGCTCTATGCTAGGTACTCATATCCGGATTCCCTGGTTTGAGACACCCATAACCTACGATGTTCGCGCGAAACCACGCAATGTTGCGTCCCTCACCGGTACCAAAGATCTTCAGATGGTAAACATCACCTGCCGTGTGCTATCGAGACCACGGGTAGATGCACTGCCTCAGATATATCGCACACTTGGCACCGACTACGACGAGCGTGTCCTTCCTTCCATCGTCAACGAGGTTCTCAAAAGCGTCGTCGCACAATTCAATGCCAGTCAGCTCATCACCCAGCGTGAGAATGTGAGTAGGTTAGTACGAGACAATCTCGTCAGAAGAGCCGCCAGGTTCAACATCATGCTGGACGACGTATCGCTCACTGTAAGACATTCTACAACATCACCAATCCATAATCCTTGACTAACATCTCCAGCACCTCGCCTTCTCCCCCGAATTCACCGCAGCAGTCGAAGCCAAACAAGTCGCCCAACAAGAAGCCCAACGCGCCGCCTTCGTGGTCGACAAAGCCCGTCAAGAGAAGCAAGCCACGGTCGTCCGCGCGCAGGGTGAGGCCCGCTCCGCAGAACTCATCGGTGACGCCATCAAGAAGAGCAGGAGTTACGTCGACTTACGACAGTTCGAGAACGCAAAGAACGTGGCCAGTATCCTGGAGAAGAGCAGGAACAAGGTCTATCTCGATGCGAACGGTCTGGGCTTGGATATCACCGAGTCCGCAAGCGATAAGGCGGACAGGAGGAAGTAAAAGACTGGAAAGGGGAGGATTGGGCTGGGAAAAAGGCCATTCCGCTCATGTGTATAATCTAACAATATGTTTACTAAGTACCTTACTTCTCTATAACTCTCCTGATCTGTACGGTGCCGGTCTCACATGGTCCAAAACATTATTCGGACTCTTACCGTTGATATCAACCTATGACCTACGAGGATGTAGTACCATCACATCCCTCATTCCCCCTTAAATTGCAAGAGAACATCTTCCAAATAACTGTACAGGCCAAATTCACAAGTCTCCCGTTCCCCTTACCAACCGCATAAGGTATCCGGAGCCCGTACAATTGCACCCGAACCATGGAACTCCCGACAGACCGGTCCTTTGTCTCTCGAGCTGTACCGGACGAGTGCTGTATAAATGCTGTACGAATGCTTTACCATGCTGTACTGTATTCTACGCTCCACTTTCCTGTACTATCCTGTACAAATTCTGTACTATGCTATACTGTGCTGTACTGTTTGTACTCTACACTCCACTGTACTGTACACTCACTCACTCACTCACTCACTCACTCACTCACTCACTCACATATCCGACACCTCATTTCCCCAAGGATACAGTACACTACACTACAGTACAGGATAACCTAACCTAAATCGTACGGCAAGCTGAGGTTACCTTGATACTCTGTAATACCGTAAGCGGAACCTACTTTGAGTCTGATCGACCTTAAAAAGTACTCTGGTGATTGTTGCGGTACTGGAAGGGAAGGTGCGGCAGAGGGGTAAGGCAGGTACTATACCTTGGAGAGGGCGAGGTTCGTGTCGACGATGGAATAGGAAGGACGATGGACCTCCGTACTGTGTATACCCACCCTCAGGCCGATTAATTAAGGCAAGGTAAGGTAGTGAAGCGTGAATTCGAAAACGAGAGATAAGGTATGTGAATATTTCCCCTCCACTCACGTAACAACTGCCTTGATAGAGGCCCACCTCAGTTAGTAATACCAGCAAAAATCAAAGCACAAAAAGTAACACATTTCATGAATTCATAACGCTCGATTTGGTATATATGCAACAGATACACTTTTTGTGAACCCCATCTATATACCTAAAATCCCCACCATCCCTACAAAGAGCCAAACCCTTCAAAAGAAGGCGGCGAGAAGAAGAAGTTGCTAAGATAAAACAAGTATCGCACAAGAATAGAACGGTGAAGAATGACACGCTCTCATCCTCCCATATAGTCAACATAATACCCTACATTGCCCCTATATTGAAGTGCATGGCTAGTTTACGAAGCATAAGCCTGACCAACCGTGTTCAAATTCGCCCCACTAACCAACTTGCCCTCGGCTGCCATGAAGTATGCATACCTCTCCACAAAGTCCTGCGCGTCCATCCATTCCATGACTTCCCTCAAGAACTCGGCGATCTGTTCCGGGCTGCCGTCGGTGGTGCCGAACTCGGTGACCCAGACAGGCTTGCCGCTCATCGTGTGCGCCTTGGTTACGTGGTCCTTGAAATACTGAACGTTGTTGACGCTGTTGTACCAGTGCACGTTGACGAAGTCGACCGTGCAGCCCGAGCACGCCGAGAGGAAGCGGTCGAGGTAGTCGAGACCCATGGGTGCGGGGCCGTCGGTGACCGAAGGCGACCCGATACGTGCCTTACCGGCGAAGGGTTGCATGTGCTTCTTGTACGCGACAACCGCATCCGGGACGCTGAGACCGGACTGATCGACGTGATCAGGTTCGTTGAAGGAGAAGAGGCAGGTCGAACCGGCGTCGATGGCAGCTTGTGCGTTCTTGGCCCAGATGGTAGGGAAGTCGTACTTCAAGCCCCACATGGTTGGGACGTACTCGAAGCTAGAAGGTAGGCCGTCGGGTGTGGTGCCCCAGTTGTAGGCCCAGGAGATCTTGCCGGAGTTCTCAAAGCACTCGGTAAGAGAGGCGTCGTTATAAGACAAACCACGCTTGCTGCCGCTGTGGGGAGTAGTGGGGGCGTATGTGGGTGCGGCTGATGGGACAGGAGCTTCTGAGCTGGAGACTGGGACGCTCGGGACAACGGATGTAGAGGGTTCAGGAGCAGGTGTATACACGGGCTCGTCTACTACTGAAGTAGTGGAGGGTTCAGGCGCAGGTGTATATACAGGTTCCACCGCGACTGGAGATGTGGTAGGTTCGGTTGAAGGGTACTCAGCAGGTGGTGAATTGTCGACCTCATGGCCCACGAGCTGGCTGGTAGCAACAGGGACAGTAGCAACCGGAACTGAGGAGGGAATCTCATATGGGACCGGGCTAGAGGTTACCGGAGCAGCTTCGGAGTTGACAGGAACTACCTCAGAGCTGACTGGGATGGCTTCAGAGCTGGCAGGCGCACCATATCCAGAGGGAGTTACAGTAATAGTGATAGGAATTCTTTCTGTGACATATACAGTGCCTCCACATTGACCTTCTCCATTCGCAGGAGTATCAACGGGAGTATCAACAGGTGCGACGTGAGCTTCTGAAACAGCTTGTTCAGCGGCGGAGGTGATAGGAGTGGAACCGACAGGTGTTCCTTCAGGTGTTTCTTCAGGAAGTGTTACGAAGACGGTTGAAGTTCTTGTTATGGTAGACTTTCTGGTCCTGTAGGACGTCCTCGTACCGTGTTGACCATGATGACCATGACCATGCTTAGAGGATGTGGGTTCGGTAGGAGCGGGTGCCCCGTAGGAACCTGTTCCAAGAGGAGTTGTGGAGATGGGAACGGTGCTGTTGCCGAACTCATAGCTGTAACCTCTATACGGCTGAGCGAGAACGGAAGAGACGAGGGACAGAAGCCCAAGTTGGATGAGTCTTCCAGACATGGTTGATGAAGATGGAGGAACGGTTAGATGTTGATTTTTGAAAGAGTTGTTGATATTTGACAGAGAATGGATGGGGATGACTTTCTAGAGTGCTTATCCACGACAGTTGCCGACCAGGGCTATTGCAAAGGAAGAAAAAAAGAATGAATTGTCTTAACTAGAAGACAATAGAGAATGTAACGAGCGAATGCTCTGTAGTGAATGTGGTTTGCAACAAGTCAGGCACGAAGGCAGGGTGAAGAGGAAAAGAGGAGGAAGAGAACAAAGGAAGGTGGATAATATGGGCTAATAATATAGTCACGGGGGATAAGAAAGAAGTGTCAGCAAACCAAGTCAAAGAGGTGAAAGCCCAGACTTTCTTTGGCCAGCGCTTTGTTTCATCATAAGCATGGCCTGGTGGCTACGCAAGCTTATTCGTGAGGTTAGCGCACGCCTGCGCAGTCAGCAAAGAAAGACAAAGGGAGAGGAGGCGAGAGGAGGAGAGACCAGGGGAACAAGAAACGGGGAAGGTGGAAGTGTGGGAAGTGTGGGAAGTGTGGGAAGTGTGGTGGGGTACCTTAGTAATTGGCTGTGTTTGGCTTGATTCACGTTGAGATTCAGGTACAAGCGCAAGATTATAATCGAGCTAAAAGTAACTAAAAGCAATGGCGTGCATCTGTAACAAGCCAACGCTGAGCCCCTAGGCCGATTGGCGTCGTGTTTTCCGCACCGAGCAGGCTGATTCACGTGTTTACACCCTCGATTGGCTGCCCCTAATGAAAAGGGGGCTGCGGATCTCCAGGATACTCAAAGCTTGTTCATGCCCAGGAGTTTCGAAACCTCCGAGCGAGAAAACTTCTGGTCTTCCGGAATTCAGGCTCGAATCAGGAACCGCCGGGTGCGGGTCTCCTCCCAGAAAAGGGCTGGTTCACGATAAATGCACCAGAGACATCTCATCAAAGAGGGGATCATGCTGGCTTTGCTGATAATTTTGCTAACCAAATCCCGCTCTGACGGTCCTGTCTCCATCCTTACACGTTGGCATCCTAGCCACGTCGTCGTCAAGAGATGCGAGACTGCGATGATTGTTGAACCATTTCAAAGCCAATACGCCCACGTAGCCGGAGATAAAACCATGGAGACGAAAACAAAGAGCCGCCTACTTGTCCAGAAAGGGATCTTTTGTAAATAATCAAAGCACTCGAATTATTAGAGGCGTAATATAGGCTCTATTGTGGCACGTAAGCTACATTATCGACATTGGTATAAAGCAGCTGTCTGACCTTACACGGTTGGAATTTCCCTTGACCTGTTGTGTACTGCAACTGTATCCAACACATGCTCATCTGTCTGACCCAACAAGGACAACCGTACCTAGATTTCTAATAATAAAAAGAGTCCGCATCCTATCCTGAAATAAGGTAGACAATATCTAATCATTGAAAGCAACTATATTCTTCTCAAGACTAGAATACTGATAAAATCTTGAGAACGTGAGAAACTGCTCTCAACTATGCAGAGAAACACATCCTCTATTAGTACGTAAGCTATTTCATGCGGCGCTAAAATATTCGCATTTGCGCCGTGCTGCAACGTGCTCTCTTCGGCTCTCCAACCCATCAATCAGGTTGTGAATCAACTCCAGGGACATTCATCAGAAATGGATAGAAAGCCAACGGATCAGAAGAAAGCCGGAGAAGCTCGAACACCACCTCCAAAGTGATGGATATTAATGATACAATGTACAACATACTGATCATGCTCCCAAGATACCCATGACCCTGACTCAAGATAACCAACCCATAGTTTAGCTCACCTTACGCCATGCAGAAACGCATCGTACCAGTCCTCTGGGTAACCCTTTTCCCTTCCACATCATGACCTTTGCGCCAGCAATGCAGGTCATATCAGAATTCATCGGTTTGTAAATATCGCTATGCATTTGAAAGATAACCGGAAAGAGAACAAATTCATTAGAGACCAATCGATTATGCCAGATATCTGTATGATGGGACGGCGGCATCTTCTATACGCTCGAGGAATTCTCGTTCAATCAAGCTCTCGATACGCTTCTTGATCATGTTGACGTCCGGTTTGAACCGAGAAGCCAGTTGGGTGATCGTCTCGGTGAGTAGCTGTTGGTGCGCAAGCTCCTTCCGTTGCCTAAAGCACGAAGCCATGTTAGTGAAAGTAGACTATCGCGTAAATATGTGAGAACATACTTCATTATACGGACGACAGCTGCTTCGATGAGATTCTTCCGAGCATCATCGTTCCTCTTCTCCGTCTCTTTGCGCTCTTTCTCTCCTTCGACTTTGTTCCCAGCGGATATAACACCAACCTTGATCTTGATGAACTTGCTTTGGAATGAGTCGTTGAAGAAGAACTTATCCCCAGCGTTGATTTCCCTACTCATGGGTTCCTTGCGCAAAATTCTAGTCTTCGGTGCTACTGCCAAAGACTGCAGGTTTCGTCTTAAATCATGTGTCGGGATATTCGTTCGGGCTTGAATCTCTTCTAAACTTAATGATTGATCGGCCGGTAGATCATTGAAGAGCATTAGTATTATCATTGCATACGTAGAGACGTTCAATTCGTGCCTCCGCTCTTTCAAAGCACCATTGTTAGATGCTACCTTCGCAAACGTGGCGCGGATATCAGCCGTTCCCATATTCGGCTGCCAGGTCAAGAGTCGTCCTGAATGCTTCTGAGCATAAAATTTCTCGAATCCTTGTTTGACTCGCTCAATTGCTGAAGGGAATATACACTTCGTCTGTGTACCATCGCCTTGCTCTCCAGGACCGCTAGTACCATCCATAGGCCAGGTACCGCTAGTAAGGACGTTGATAGAAAGGTCCACCCGTTGTGGATCCACATCTCCCAGACCGGCAACATACTCTCTATATTTGTTAGAAAGGTCCTGGGATATCGCCATGTCTTTGAACATAGCTTCCATTTTGAGCGTGAAATTGTTCCCTAGCTCGATCTTCATACGCATCAGCATTTGCTTCTCTACGTCCACGCTTACAGATTTATTCATAAGTAAACGTCTGCCAAGATGTTTCTTATAATATCTCTCAAACATGTCTTTGTCTTGGATATAACGGAGTAGTGTGATCGCTTTTTCCAGGATGATATCTGCTTCAGACTCAGATTTATCCTTAAGACCCTTCTTCATATTCTCGTCAATGAAGAGCGAAACGTATTCAGAAGAACGCGGGAAGAAGTTAATGAAATCCGCAAAGCTTCTTGTCAAAGAGGTTTGAATAACTTGGTCGGATTGGAAAGCATCCTTCCATATCTGATCGAATCGGTCCTTTAGCTGAAGAACATCCTCAACCCATTTCAGAGCTGCGAAAGTCTGCTGGTTAAGTACCACAGGAGCCTTGGATTTCTCGGCTCCATCTTCTCCAGGAACTATTAGAGGTTGGCCGAGTGACGAATCCATCGCGGCCTTGTTTACATCAGCTCCCATCTGACCTATCCGCTTTTGTACGGCCGCTGTCAAGTGGGTCTTTTTGGGATCTACTCGCGCATTAAGGTCGTACACCATCCCAAGTTCGTCCAAGCGGTCATTGTCGATCATGAATATTACACCACTTTCCATGTCGATCACTTCTTGAATCTTATTAGAGATCAACTCTTCTTCCACCACTTTCTCAATCTTCCCTCGAGTAGTCTCGGAAAGAGATGCTTTACATCGGTCTTGTTCTTCCTCGAGCCTCTTCTTGGTGTGCCTACAATATAGGCCAGCTGTAGAATCTCGCAGAAGAGTCTCACCTTCTGAGCGATAAAATTCTCTGCTAGCCTCAAGGAACTCTGTTTCAAAGGACGTAATATAAAGTCTCTGATCCTCGTTTTCTACGTCCGTCTCGTATAGACCTTCGAGCATATAGATGCATGACTTGATAAGAGACTTGTTGATCTGATCCCCTTCGCGTTCCATTCGTATTTGCTCGAGAATAACGTGGTTCAATATGGAAAGAATCGAGAAATCCGATGAATCGGGAAAAGCTTGAGGCTTTAAGATATTGTCCCGGAATAAAGACATCGCACATGCAAATATGTGAGCCTGTCTATGGTCTGTACAATACACTCGGTCCTAAACAGATACTATTAGTCGCTATTGTCTTGTTTCTGTGCGGACTGTGTATTAGACCTACCATATACATAAGGACGTCCGCTAACATGCTCATGCACAACTGATGGTTTTGCCACGCATTCTTTAGGCCTGTCAAGAACTTTTGACCAGAGATACGTCTCTCGTTTGGAGTTGACCCATTATTCGCTCCTTGTGATATGAGACTGCTGGTCAGTTGCTCCTGTATATAGGACCGAACCTCCGTGCTTAACCAGTTCTGTTCAAAATCTCGCACACGTTTGTACAAGGCTTCGCCCCGTTTCTTTAGTACAATCCTATATGCATATCGATATAGCTCCTCGTAGGAAAGCGTAGACGCGTTCTTTGTGTGTATCTGACGAAATGCGGCAGACAGAATTTCCCACATGCTTTCGAAGTCTACATCATCTCCGTTTAGGCCCTATGTCATAGTCATTATCTCAGTAAGGATCAAGGACAACAAAGTTGAGCCAAAGGTACGGTGATGTTCGTAGTTGGAGTAGCTTTGGATAATTCACAGTGCACTACTTACACGACGAGGCGGCCTTATCTTGCCTCTTCCTCTGCCGGTGAGCATAGTGAGGCCTTGTTTCCTGGCTTTGTTACTGTAGAAGAAAGTAGGACTAGCTTGGTTCTATGTCCGATTCTATAAAAGTGTAGTGGTAAACCCGAGGGGTATAGTCGAGGAAAAAGAGAAGCTCTTGTAGAAAAGAGAGATTGTGTGAACAAAACTGGTCCGACGCCAATGCTAGGCTTAGATTTGTAAACTGAGAAATGTCCCGTAGATTTTCAAAGGAATCATGTAGCAACAGCCTGGGTACGTGGTGAAAGATCAAGCTCGCTCGTGGTGGGTTGTTTTCAACCGCCGGAATTTCTTCGGCTCAGCCTTGTGACAGCTTGCTGCGCATGAAAGCATCTTGAAGAGTGAAGTCATTTGCCATATGTAGTACTGATTCAGAATATTTCACCCCTTTTAATCTTCCTCCCACTGTCAAACTTTAATTACACTCTACGTCAACATGAACCACAAACAGTCTTTCCTGCGCTTCCTCGCGCAATCTTCAACTGCTCCGCGCATCCTCCCATCTCCATCGTTCGCCGCAAGTCATCGCCGTCTCCCTCACATTGCACAACCTGCCAGGCTTCGAACTCTTCACCCGCCGCACCGATCCTTCATTTTCGGCAGCATACGTCTCGAATCGACCTCTCCGTCTTCACGACCATTGACAGATAGAGTCGAGAACGATGCAACCGCAAACCAAGCGTCGCGCCAGGCGGTGCCGTCCTACATAATGAGCTTCACATGTCGCAAATGCCACGAGCGCTCCTCACACAAAGTATCTAAACAGGGATACCACCACGGCACAGTACTCATAACCTGCACGGGGTGTAAGAATAAGCATTTGATCAGCGATCATTTAAAGGTATGTTGAAAGAAAGTTAACTGGACAAATTTGTTGTATTTTTTTTAGAAAAGAGGGACGCAAATGCAAGGGTACATGTTCCCTGTCAAGCTGATCGGTTAGCACATACGGCCATAGAACAAGGAAAATAGGGCATCCCGTTCGCTCTGCCATACTCAAGCCTTGTATCGGTGCAGTAGTAGTTGGGTGGGTGACCACCAGCGAATGCGCACTGCTGTATGTTTTTACTTTTGAATCTGCGCTTGTTGCTAATTTTTTTTACTATTGACTTGTTCTCTATGCTTCCGTTTCTTTTTGTTCACTAGAAAGAGTCATTTATGTCCACAGCACCCGGACTAACATACTTCCCAGATATTTTCAGACACAGGCATTACAATTGAAGAGATCCTTACCAAAAAGGGCGAGACCATCCAAAAGGGAACCCTTGAGTTCTCCCCAAATGATGAAGTCATCACTACTCCGCCTCCATCCTTAAGAGAAAGTCTTGGCGACCAGATATATAAGAAGTGGTCCCATCTGGATGAAATAGCGAAGAGAGACGCTGCTGCGGCCAGTCAAGCAGCTTCTACTTCTTCGCGGAAAACATCGCATGTACCGTGGAATAAGAAATCGTAATGGGCATGAAAAATTATGATGGATCTGTATATTATAGGTATTCTATGATTTATATTCAAAATCGGTGGAACAAGAGCTGTTTGATGGCGTTGTATACACTCTCATGTATGACCTAGAACTGACTGGTTGTAAAAAAGAGTTGCTTCGTCTCTACTTTTGTCAATGCATTCTCAGTTTATCTTATACCTACATTACGAGAAGGGCCGACTTTGCTGTGAAGTTCGTAGACATTTCACCATAGCTCGAAATGGAGACTTTACTCCGTCCAGCTCATGGACGGAACAGGACGTGCACAAACATAGAGGGATGCCGTCGGACACAGAAAGGAACGTATTAAAACTTTGAAAATATTCAGTTCCACTTTCCTAGCACCAGCAAATGCACGAGAACCAAGTCTACTCTACAAAACTCCAGATCTATGCATTAATACCTTCCCTAATCCGCAACCCCAAGCCACTTCACCAACCCCTTCTCCGTCCCCTAGCCTCCGCAGCTACCTCCTTCCTCTTCGCCTTCTTAGCCTCCGTCTTCTTTCTCTTTTCCCTACCCCACTTCTCAGGATCCCTAACAGCCTCGATGCGCCTCTTTATTCTCCTACCTTCCCTCTTCTCCCTAACCGCATCCCTAACCTTCTGCAACGCAGCCACATATTCCGTCGTCCCCAACTTCTGTTGCACGATTCCCATGGTCTCCGCAGCAGTATCCTTTAACGCCTTGTAGGCGTTCGTAAAGGCCGGGTTGGAGGAGTGCGGTGCCGGAACGTTGGTATCGGTGAGGTTGTGTAGGGGTAGTAATATGCTGAACAGGCTAGGCGTGAGCGCCTCTTTACTTAGACCGTTACATAATGCGGCTACTAGTTGAAGAGATGCGGTCTTTGGGTACAGGGAAGGGCTCTTATTCGACTCAAGATCGCGCCTGAGAATCCAGGAGAGGCGCTCGAAGAGATACTGCAGAGCTGTTTTCTTCTTCGGCCGACTGCTCTCGTTATCGTCTTCAATGCCGTCCTCGTCGTCCTCCGACTCTTCATCCTCTTGATGAGTATACTTCCAGCAAAGGTTATTAGCATCGAAACAGCGGCCTAGGAACACGAGGTTACGAGCGGTTTGATTCGTGATCTCCTCAGTCACACCAGATACCTTGAGCATGCGCGTACTCGCAGCCGTCAACCGTAACATATCATCAGCAGTAAGCTGAAGGCCGCCAGATCCGTTGAGAGGCACAGACGAGAGACCGTCCTTAGCATTTGTGCTTCCGATATCTTGGAAGAAAAGGCCGACTAGCCGCGCGGCAGATAGTTTAACCCATGCATGAGGAAAAGAGAGGCATGAATGGACTGATGACCATATCCCAGAGTTTGCTGATTGAAAGGTGATGTTCGGTGACAATTCACAAAGTTTAGCGAAGCTTTGCAATGCATAGTACAAAATCTCCCATTCCGAATCTTCGCCTGTGCTTGTGTTCTGATTGAGGATCCGATCTATCTCGTTCAGTACGAGATTCACTTGTTTATCTGAGCTTCTCCCTATCTCAAAATAGAATGTCCAGCATTGTAGCGCAACCCTTCGTAATAGAGGTCGGTCAGTTTGAGTCAACCAAGTCCGGAGTAAAGCGGAAAATGATTTCATTGACTCCTTGCCTGCCCTTTCAAAAATTTTCTTTACTAGCATCCCGGCCATGCCACGGCAATCGCTGGACTCGTCATTCACCATGACCATGACTAGCGGGACGAACATTGTGCTCAGCATTTCCTGGATGATATCATCACCAACCTTATTGAATATAAGATTAATTGCCTCCATAATGGACTGTCTACCCTCGATGTATTTGTACTCTAGGTTCTTTACGAGGAATGCCAGCTGTTTGGCCAGCCTATCTTTTCCTTGGGGATATTCCATGAGAAATTGGAAGTAGACCGCCCGCGCAAGATCTCGTGATGTTCTCGTTTGATTGGTAACCATGATAGAAGCGACTGTGTCCAAGACCTCGTACAATTCGACTATGACTATCTTGCGGCTCATGATCGCTTTTATGAAATTGAATGTAACACCTTGGCGGTCAGGTTCTTCCAAATCAGGATTAAGTCTCAACAGCAGGTAACTCAAATCCGCCTCTTTGACCTCGGTTCTACGACGCTCCCGGAGGATAGCAGATACAAGTTTCAAAGCAGCTTGAGCTATTTCCGAGTTCATGGAAGGTACACCACGTATGATTCGAACTGCTTCAGATATGTAAACCTTCGAGTTCGCGTCGATGTCCGGTAATGGAACCTTGATGATTGTGGTCAACAAGCGTATAGAGGCCATTTGGACCTCTTCTTGACCCTGAACAAGAGCGTCCCCTATCACTGGCATAAATCCTGAAATGTTTTCTGGGGTCCGTAAGCTATCATGTTTGTGAAGTATTGTCCGGAGGATATCCAATGAAAAACGAATAATCTTGTGGACGTGTGAAGTCGTTGCACCCTTCGTAATAGATTTGTTCGCACTTTTCATTGCAACTAGATACCTTCTTGTCCTATAATCTTCGAGATTTTCTTTGCTAGGATTCTCTCCGTTCTTGTAAGCATCTTTGATGATTTCATAACAAAATACCAGGATGGCACGATCTTCAATGGAGTTATTGTGTGATATACCCAATCCAACTCGACGAAGCAGCTCGTCTATTTTCCTTACGGTCTTGAGGTCCAACTTTTCCTGAAGCAAAGCCTTAACCGGTTGGACGAGCTTGACGAGGTGACTAGTCGATGTTACTTTTGCGATCAACTCCATAGAGTCGTAACTCTTACTGCTCTTGACCTCCTTCATCTTACTGATGTATTCTTCAGCATCCTTTTCTTGGCCAGTTGTACCAAAGATATCATCCATGATAATTGTGACGATGGAATTCAGACATGAGTCCAGATCTCCAGGTTGTAAAGTTTCGGACATGGAAACTAATATCGAATGTACCGTGAACGACAATACATGGAGCTGATACCCACGAAGCAGAGCAGACCGTAGCTCCTTGATAATAAATTCGAGATACTCTGGTCCGATAAGAATGGCTACGTCAACAAGAGTCCGTCGAACCATGTCTCGAGACTCTTGCGCTCTACTGCGAAGTATGTGGGCCATATCCATCAAAACTGGAGGCAGTCTCTGATTAAATTCCTCAAGTCCCAGCATCTTTAGCAGTTTTACTACTGCAACGGCTACAGGAACGCGAAGACTAACAGTAGACTCATCTTTATTGCGAACATGAATCGTCAGAGGTGGAAGAATGTTATTCACCAGTTCTTGACTCAGCTTTTCTTGACTCGGGATGGTTTTAACAAGTTTACTTTCCTTTAAAACAGCTTCTAGCCACTCGTCCTGTTGTGCGCGTTCATTGGAATTCGCTGGTAATGAAAAATGTTTCGTACTGATATATCCCTTGGCTTGGGTCGCTCGGTCGAGACTGTCGACCAACAAACTAAGGAGCTTAACAGTAGTCTTCGCAAGCTCCGGTTTGCTATTCATATATCCAGTGTACCTTCGAAAGATAGCTCTAAATTGTGGCCACTCGAGAGACATTGATAATACGCCTATAGTGTTAACAGCCTCGGCCGCTAAATTATGCGCACTTGTATCTTCGGCCTGATCGAATATGTAATGTTCGATCAAAGGGATCAAAAAGTGGCTGACATTTTTACTGTGCAAATTAGCGGTTTTTGATTCCTTAGCAAGACGTCTGAGAGCTCTTAAACGACGGTGTAGTTGAATGTGGAGAATGTTGGTGAAGAAAGAGGCTTCATCATCCCCATCAACGAGAAGTGGGCGCATATCACTAACTGTTTCCCAGGTAGGTAAATGTTGAACCGCATGGTTAACTATCGACAAGTATTCCACTCTTACAAGTTCGGGTTGGTGCCGTACTCCCTCATAGATTCCAGTCAGAACGACTTGATCAAGAAGCTCTTGGCGTTGCTTGAGCTCGTTATCACCGTCGAAACAGCTAGTTTCGACGAATCGACGTAAAGAGAACGATGCATTAGTACGGATGACTAGCTCTTCCGTGTCCTTGATGAAAAACAACATGTTAAAGAGTATCGGCCGCCATGACTCCATCGATAGTGTAGGATATAAGTCTTCGTTTATCAGGTTGAAGGCTTTTGAGCGGCCATCAAAGTCAGGCTCATCAAGTCTTGTCTTGGAATAGGAGTTCAGAGCAGTACACAATTGGGCGGCTTGAGAGAGTTCCTCGTTCTTCTGTGCTAGTGCTTCGAGAACACCGCAAAGGAGTTCGCGGCCAAACCGATCCTGGAAAGAAGCAAACAGTGGAGTGCATGCTTTATACACTTCGACTAGTAGTATATTTTGGGATTTAGGATGGCAAATTGGAATAAAATGCCCGAGTACTTGTAAGAGATTGATCTTTGTTTTTACACTGACCCTGTTTACTGGTTGTTGTAATAGATATGCAGCAATATCTACGAGGTTATAAACCCCGTCTGTCTCCTGAACGAAAGACGCGAGCTCGGATACAACCTCGATAGCAGCCTCGAGAATGTCTTTACTCGGACTCTTGCGTAATAAGGATCCAATGTGAGTCAGCACATGGTTGGTGTGCTGTGGTAGAATGCTCGTTCGAATATATTCCCACTGATCGTTTTGTGATAAATTGGAACTTGAGTCTAACCCAGCTATTCTGGCAAGATTTATCAGTATGTTATTGATTACGAAGAGTTTAACTTCATCCTTCGCAGAAGGGACATCCAGACAATTAACAACTGTAGGTAGAATCTTATTGTTCACACTGTTTAAGAACGGTGCTAGATGCAACGTGGTGCTCCATATTGAGAACATGCGAAGGATCCCGGAGACAGATTGTGCTGTTTCCACTGGTAAAGTCTCTAATCTCGGATTAACAAGCTGCTCCAGAATTTCTGGAATGTACTTGTCCCATTCGAATTTCGGATTATTGCTGAATAGTGAATTTAAGCAGCGATAACCGACTTGACGGATAGATCTATGTAAGGACTCAGATTGTAGATCGTTGTTCTGGTTCGGTACCGACGACGGAGTAAGTCTACTGTTGGACTGAAAGAGACACAAGAGAACCGCACCGATTATATTATCAGTAAAAGGATTGAGCTCAACCCCTAGAGTTTCAAGCATGTCTTCTAACATGTTTAAAAGCCCGAGTTGCTTTCTTGTATCCAACAATCCATGTCTTGTCAGATCGCGGTTGTTTTCTATCGGGAGTCCGTATAAGGTTCCCATTGCAATCTTCAAGAACTCGTTCATATCTTTTGACCCTAGTCTCGACAAAGCAATGAAGACAGCTTTACGCTTACTCTCTTGCCCTCGTTTCCCGCTAGCTGAACCGGCGCGTGTAATAACCTTGCCGTAGAGCAGTCGAAGTAAAACAGGCATAAGTTGAGAGCGGTCTTCATCCTGTAGGCTACTATCATCATGACCAAGATCAAGGAAGACCGAGACCTGGTCTCTGAATCTTACATCGTCAAGTAGATTGAACAAATTTTCCTCATATCGATTGATAGAATCAATTTTCCATGTCAAGATTGCTTTCAGAGCTACTCGTTGGATTTCAACATCTCCATTAGACAGGAGAGAAAGAAGAGCCGAAAAGACTTCGTCGGACTTGAAAAGAGCGCGTGGATTTACAAACTGTACAAAGAGGGATAGCATTGACTTCTGGTCTTTCCGCGTCCACCGAGAATTGTGCTCATTGGGGGAATTATACGCATCTACATCTCCCGCATCTAGAGCTTGCGGAACTGGGAGGTTTTGGCTGTCTGATAATGCCCAATCAAGTAGTACTGGAACTAGCATGCGAGACCTTTTTTCCGCAATTTGTGGAATCGCATTGAGTACTCTGAGACCTTGTGTTCGACAATTGGAGTTTGTTGACGGCACTCTGGCGTGCTCCTTTTCGAATTGATATTGAAGGGTATCAAGAGCGGATACAGTTGACAATATACTTTGCTGGATAATTGTCTGGTCTTTCAAGAGATTGGTGCACTGGAATTCCGTCGTGAAACTCTTCATAAAGCTCTTTGAATCAGGGTCTAGAGGGGTTTTGATAGCTTGAGGATTTTGGGATTGTTCGATGTCACCTCCCTCTCGAATCCAGTCAAAAACGATATCAGTTACTATTAGTTCACCTTCTTTAGTCAAACAAATTTCTTTGAGTGCTGCGCAAGCATCTTCCCAAATCTGGGAAAGCTTAACGTGGAGTAGACCGAAACAATAACTGACCACCGCTTTGGCAAGCAAATTGTTCGATAAGATGTTCCTGTAGTCGCTCGATAACTTTCGGATGTACATCGACAAAGATCTTAAATTCTGAACGTCGAAAGAAAGATTCTCGATGATTATGGCCGTTAGGACAACTTCGGATACTTCACCCTGGGTCAACCGCATGACGGAAGCGAAAGTGTTGAGGCACTGAGAACGTAGTATATGCGACGAGCTGCAGAGTCCTCGGAAAATGTAGGGCAAAATACGTTCTAAATTTACGGGAGCGTGACGAGGGCCTTCCTCATGTTGCTTGATACTCTCTTGTACGACCTCCCAGAACAATGGCATATTCCAAAGTAGGTCACAATGTCGACATATTATATCCCAATAAGAACTCTCAAGTAAACATCGCGGATGTGTCTGTGATGCATATCTCATCCCGTTGCCGAAGATGAACGCAGTTGCTGGAGACATGGTAATGGTCTTGGAGGTCTCACTATTTGAGAGACAATCAAGTAGTATGGCACGGACAGAATCTTGGGGTTCAGATTCTACAGAAACGTTTCTAAAGACTTTGAGAAGACCATCGCAGAGATAAGTGTGGTGTTCTAATCTCTCGCCGGAAGACCACTCCTGAAATACCTGGATTATATGAGCTTGCCAGGATGCGGGACACGTAATTTTCGTCTTAGATGGGTGATCGAGTCCAGATAATTTAGGGACCAAGATGCAAAGTTTTTCTATGTTGTCTTGCCAATGGCGAACAATGAACCTGTAAATGATATTAGCAGAGAGCTAGATAATTTGTAAGTTCGGTCTCACCTTTGAAAATACGAGAGAACTAATCTATCGAATCTGTCTCTGTCTAGCTCCGCAAACGCATTACAAAAGCTCAAGAATTCATCCCCCCAAGGACATTTAGCAATATTCTCGACTACGCGAATGTGTAAGAGAGCTAGGTCGAGAGGTCCATAGTGAAAGACTGAAGCTACTGCCGATACAACAGAAGAAGAAAGCGAAGCGTCATTGCTTCTAAGCATTTCACCCACAATGTTCACAAGTTCAGAGGTTATTTCGAAGACGAGCGACCAGTCTTCAAGACGGGTACCTTTCCTAACACTGCTCATTACCAGAATGATTCTGGTGGCAATAGCAGCGCGTGAACCACTTTTAGTAGAAATCAACAGACCTATCTCAGTAAGAAGCACTTCAGCTAGTTGTTTGAAAGTCTTCGAATCCGTATGGTGGATTACTGCAATTAGAATGCCCCGTACAACTTCTTCATCGAGGCTTTCTTTAGGCACTTGAGACGGCTCGACATCATCCCGAAAAATGTAATTTATGAGTACACTTAGAATCGCGGGTCCTGCGGAATGAACTCCTTTACCTACTCCTTTGATCGAATCCGCGAATAGAGTCATTATTCCTTGTTGATATTGATAGGTATCGCTGTTATCAGATGTGCCCTCTAAGTCTTGAAAGACATGAGTAACAATACGCTCAAGCGGAGCTTTGTCGCGGTGATATATAGATCCCGCCTTACGGATCAGAAAACTTAGTGCTTCAGCTGCGAAGCGTGTAATGAAAGACTTCTGGCGTGATTTGCCTAGGAGTGGGGCCACTAAGTCATACACTGGCCGTAGATCTGGAACGAGGAGTCGTGATAGATACTTGAAAAGCCAGGCTAAACAAGTAAAGCTCCATTCTATAACTTCGACATCCGGATGTTCTGCGGCGACATGCGACACAGTCGAGACGACCCTTGAGAAATGTTTCTCAAACGTCGCGCCGAGATCGTGGGCAAAGTGTGAGACTAAACTCAGAAGAGGTTCCAAAGAATAACTATCTGCTTTTTCAATGTATTCTACAAGCAGGTCTGCTATGCGATCACCGTAGTGCAATATCTGAGGCAAACTTTCGCATAGTGGGTGAACGGTACGGGAAAAAGCAGTGTAGTTTTCGGAAAGGTTCAGCTCGTCCCAGTCTACTAAGGAACTTTTGAAATACGAAGTGGTTGTGGAAAGACCCTCGCTGGCGAAATCGTAGCGACGTGTTCGGCGAATTGGGTCGATATTGAGCTTTGCGATGCGTTTGGTGAACGATTCGAAGTGATGTTTTCTAGATGGCTGTGTGTCCCCCTTCGATCTAAAAATCGAAGTTTGGTTCTCAATCCGACCTCTTGACATTGCAGGCATTGTGAAGTCACATCTAGCAAGCCGTGTTCTTGTCCTGCAAAAAGTTTCTCAGTGTCAGTTTACATCGAAAGATGCTATGCCAAGCCCAGAAAAAAGTTGGCTTGGCATAAGTTATAGTTGATTGATTACCTAAGACGCTCTATTCCCGTCCTGCACACGCCACCCGACTTTCGACCCAGCCGAAAATTACCCTACCCTTTACCTCCAGACCTTTTTATTTACCACCGGTTCAACCCATTCATTGGTGATTGCGAAGACACCCATTAGATAGCAATCACACGCGTTCAAGGAGTCAAGATGCCTGCAGAAGAGATTGAAGCACGAAAAGACACGAGAATGTAAGTAGAACTCCCTTAACACTTGATTGTCTTCTCTGGTTGGTCTGCTGTGTATTGACCGCTGAGGTGGTGATTTGCATTTACAATTACGAGTTACAAGTTACCTACCTTACCATACCTTAGGTACTGTACCAACATGTAATACCCTTCGAAGTAAGGTATACCTTAGGACAAAGCTACGTTCCAAGCAATCCTATTCAATGTTACAGTTAGGTTGCTACGGATACTGTGAGAAATACATATCCAGTCCTTAAACACTTCCTACTCCGGATGACTATCATTACGAAAGGACTCAGGTTAACCAGTAGTGATTCACAAGCTGCACCTCTTGCGATATACTGATCTTGCTTCGAATTTAAAGAGTTTTCTGACAGCTTTGTAGACTCGTAATTGGTAAAGTTCAGGGCAAAATTCGCCCTCTGTTTGAGAAAATATCACAGTACAGGAACAAAATTGATCTTGTCTTCATCCTCGGCGACCTGTTCGATTCTAAAACCAGCTTTAGACAAGACACAATCGACGATGTAGATGCTCTCATAGATGGAAATATCACTGTTGATATCATGACCTACGTCGTGGTCGGTGATTCACCTCTTCCTCCAAAGGTCCTCCAAATAGTCGAATCCTCAGCAGGACAGCTCGCTTCTAATTTGGTTTTTCTACCGAAGCGATGTTTCCTCAAGATCAGTGCAGACGGTTTAACAGTTGTAGTCTTGGGTGGTCGTCTCAACCCCAAAACCGTAGGGAAAATGGCGAACAACTATACGCCGTACTATAGTTATGACGATGCAAGAACTTTGAAAGGAGAAAGAAATGTAGACATTCTAATCACAAATGACTGGCCTGCTGCGATCCTTACACGCTCCGTGTATCAATCCGTGGAAATCGACATCAAAGAACAAGAGTGCATAGCGGACTTATGCTCATCACTAAAGCCACGCTATCATTTTTCGAGCTCAGATGCGTTTTATCAGCGTGAGCCGTTTGTGCATAGCGACAGTGTCAGCGAAAACACGGAGTATTGGATGACTCATTTTATCAGTCTTGCGGATTTCCAAAACGAAGCGGGGGAAAGATCGAGTTTTGCTTTTGTGCATAAGCCGGCCAATGCAGGACCGGTTCTTCTATCGACCATATCTCAGACTGCAACATCATCACCACTGTCTCTTGTTGGCAGTAAGAGGAAAGCTGGAGCTTCCCAAGAATCATCTCATCGTTTCGCGACTGAGACTCGTCATGATAGAAGAGCCAACAAACGCCAGAAAGTACCACCGGTAACTACGGATACTTGCTTTCTCTGCATCGCCAGCCCACGTGCTGATACACATCTGATCGTATCGGTCGGAGACCAGGTGTACCTTACCCTAGCGAAAGGACCTCTGATAACCCGAAAAGCATTTCCCTTGCTCCACTTCCCTTCACATATGCTACTAATCCCCCTTGGTCATTCTCCTAGTATAGCAGCAATGTCTCCGGATGACCGAAAGGTAGTGTACCTCGAAATGCAAAATTATCGGAGAGCGCTTCAAAAGATGATTGCCATCAAATCTAATTCACAGTTCGGCGCGATAACTTGGGAAATAAGTCGTACTACGGGGATACATGCGCACTGGCAGTTTCTGCCAGTCCCAGTTGAACATATTCGAGGAGGAACACTAGAGGCCGCGTTCAAAACTCAAGGCGAAATGGACCGTTATCCAAAGTTTCAGATCAGAGATGTGGGAGATGGCTCTGAGGAGCATACTGACTTCTTCAGAGTTCTCATTTGGCATCGGGATGATTCAGGTACAGATTCGGAGCGCTCACTTATCTTGCCATTGGATGGATCCTTTCGATTTGACCTTCAGTTTGGCAGGAAAGTCATGGCAAAGCTGTTGAATCTGTATGACCGGGCAGATTGGAAAGAGTGCGAACAGACGAAGTCTGAGGAAGATGCGGATGCGGACGCGTTCAAGGCCGCATTCGAACCATTCGAGGCCTCGTTGGCGGAAGAATCCGCGTAAGAGTGATGGCTACTCCTTCACCTATGAAGGTTTTCCCATATTGCCATGGTGAGTAGGATCTCATCCATTTTTACCCGAGGGCCCCAATTTGCTTATTGTACTATACCCCTTGCTGCTTGATTTCCACTCTGTTTACCGACGTCCAGCTGCTTCAATGTTAATTCTTCTACAGCCTCCAGTCGCTCTCATAGTAGACGGACTTTTCTGATGTTTGCACACGACTGCTCTTTTCTCATGTAAAATAGTTTCGCTCACGACTTTCTTACACGCACAATCGCTCCGCCTAGTGTCTTATGGTGCAACTAATGTAGTACACTTACGAAGGGATGGAATGTATCTGTCACGTGCAAAAGCCGGCAGTAGCATTACGAGCACTTCACTGCAGTAGTTCCAAATGGAATCCTTGGTTGATCAAACTTCTCGTGTCTGCAAGCTCATCTGTTGGGCGACGGTCTCGTACAAAGTAGGACGAAAGGACTTTTCGGGCCAAGGGGATGTGGGGTTCCAAAAAAGTGGTGATCAATACCTTATTAATAATTCTCAAGTACGAGATGGAAGATGCGCCACTACCATTCCTAAAACGAGAAAGAGATTCTGTCTAGGTTACTTTCCCCCGCCATCATGGGATGTACAAGTAAGGTATTGAGGCTGACGTTATTATGTCTCTCAAAGCGGGGCTCTCAAATTTTCCGAAAGCAGGTACGCGGGCTTACATTCCGATATCCCAGAAACGTTCTACTTCTTACTATTCATTACCTTAAGGCACCTAGCGCACACTTTTATTTTGGATGTTCTATATCTGTTGCCGCAGCTATACGTAGAACTACTGTAGGCCTACCTTTTAAAGCCCACAACCACCTTACTCAAATCCTATTGTATCTCCACCAGCTCCTTGGTCGGATTCGCTCTTTCCCTTATCCCAAGAGATGCTAAGGCAGGTAGGTTCTATTGATTAGAACTAGTCTTTGTTGATCCTTCCTCGGGGATGCGCTTTCCCGATGCTGATCATCAGTGACTTCCCGTTCGATGCAGCCACTGGTTGCATTCTACCTATATACGTCAGCACCAGAAACCCACCACCACTCGTGCCACTCTCTTACTACCTTACCTCAATAAATTCCTTCAAATCTTCAATCCAACTTTTTTCTCCATTGATTCTTCTGTCTTCGCCTCTTCACCTTTTCCTGACACAATTTTTATGATCCCTTTTGATCTCCTGTTATTTCTTTAATCCTCACTATCACATCATAAAGACGCCCCCTTAGTCACCTTGCACATGATGCTGACCTCAACTGTTTTTGGCCTCACCGCCGCATTTTCTCTCTCCTCCGCTCAGGTTCAAAAGGGCTTTAATTACGGCAATCGGTTATCGAATGGTGGCATCAAAGTTCAGGCTGACTTCGAGAATGAATTCAACACGGCCAAAAATTTTGCCGGAAACTCTGGGTTCACAAGTGCACGTCTCTTTACCACAATTCAAGGCGGAACGACGAATGATCCTATTGCTGCTATCCCTGCTGCCATTGCTACCAGGACGACCCTCCTTTTAGGTCTGTGGGCATCTGCTGGATCTACAATTATAGACAACGAGATAGCTGCTCTAGTGAGAGCCATCAATCAATACGGTACAGCTTTCACAGATCTCATCGTCGGTATTTCGGTAGGCAGCGAAGATTTGTACCGTATCTCACCAACCGGCATCGAGAACGGTTCCGACCCCGGTGCTGATCCGAATGTGATTGTGGACTACATCAACCGTGTTCGCGCTGCCGTCGCCAACACCGCTGCAAAAGGTAAACCAGTCGGCCACGTCGACACGTGGACTGCATGGGTAAATGGATCCAACAAGGCTGTTATTGCTGCAAGCGACTTTCTAGGTGTTGACGCCTACCCCTATTTTCAGAACACAATGGCAAATGGTATCGAAAACGGTAAAGCTCTTTTCCATTCAGCTCACGACCAAACAATAGCAGCGTCCGGTGGCAAACCTGTGTGGGTAACAGAGACTGGTTGGCCGGTTAGTGGGAAGACTGAGAACCTTGCTGTTCCCAGTACTGCCAACGCAAAGACGTATTGGGATCAGGTCGGTTGCAGTTTATTTGGAAAAGTCAACACCTGGTGGTACATTCTCCAGGATGCTCTCCCAGATACTCCTAATCCGAGCTTTGGTCTAATCGGGTCCTCGAACCCGAATCCTCTGTTCGATCTTGGCTGTCCTGCGGTAAGTATCTCGTCATTGGCCGTTTCCAGCGCCACTCCAAACTCAGCTTCGTCTAAACAACTCAGTAATCCCAACTCAACGCCCCTCCCATCGCCCGTCCATATAGTTGCAACTACTGGTACTCACATGGGATATCACTCGTTTACATCTGTATCCGCTATTCCACCTATTGTCCCTTACCCACCTTCGAGCACTAGATCACTTACCGTTACTACCTTACAAACACTTGTCGCCCCTTCGAATTATCCCTCCCCCGGCAGCAATCTCCCTTTCAACTACAGCGGCTGTGCTATGGAACTTTCCAAGGAGTTCGAATTTCCTCACTTGATTCTTCCAGTCGATAGAGCGAACCCTGAGATAGCATTTGGTTCCAGCTATATTACACATTTCTCGCCGGATGTCTCCACGTTGTTTACTTTCGATATTCCACCAACATTTTCGGGAAAATCGTGTTCTCTGGAATTCCATTTACCGTCAACGGAGCAAGTTAACCCAGCGAACCTTGCTCTAAGCGGGAGTGGAGGTATCAAGGTCTCACAGCTTACGTATCCAGCCACGGAATCCATGGCATACAACAACATACCAGCAGTCGATCACGAAGTGGGAAGGATTGATTTGGTACCTGGACATGTCTATCAGATTGCCAGTTTTCCGTGCAACCCCAGTAGCCGTGTAGGGTATCGAGTCGATGCTACGGGTACCTTGGATCTGGAATATTTCCACCACTGTGGACATGGCCACCTTGCCCTGGGTTTGTATATTACCGAGTCCTGATTCTCTGTTTTTCTTTTTAACACATGTATTTTGGTTCTGCATAGCGAGGCGAGTAAAGAGAACGGTACGGCTACAATGTGATCGCGCATGGAGGGGCTAAGGGCGTTTTCTGTAAAACACAATTTGTACGCATGGATTGGGATCCGGGGGCTAAACACTTTGGAGGGGGCAATCATCATACGAGTAATGATCAAGGTTATTGCTACTGATATATGATTAAAATTCTTCTTGCATTCATAACAATGACTATTCCACCAGCTCAGTTCTCACAGTTGATTACCTGTACTGTACAGTTGCAAACTGTTATGTGGCGTGTAGTCATCGATACAGCTCAGGCCGGATGGTTACACTGTACAACTCACAACTTATACATCTGACAATTAAACTTTTCAAAACCTTTAAGTTTCCTATTATCTCTGCTGTGTAATAGACGGATGGTGTTGTCCTCCCTACTCATCTTCCATTACGAACAAATATGTCACATTCCAAAGGATACAGATCACAAACTCACATCTCAGCAATGAATTAAAAACCATCCATTTTTCTAGCAACCCAATAAATATACTCCAAACCATCCATCAAAGACGAACTCAGCAGGTCATGAACATCGCTCGCACGCTCAGAACGCAACGCTACTTACACCAGGAGAAGAGTCATTCTCGTAACCAAAGAAAGAGAAGAAGAGGGAGAAAGACGTAATACACCTGATAGAGAATTTCCCATCGATAAATCCATACCTAGAATCAATTTGCCGAATAATTCCATACTCCATATTGCTACCCCCTTACACCGAACCTCCATTCCAAATTACCAAGTCCTATACAACAGTACCCTCGATCGAAACTCATCCTCGACTGACGACAGATCCCTCTTCGGCCTGACGTCGGAAATAGTCCGCTTCGCTCTCGTTGCCTACGATCGCAGTCGGCAGATCGGAGCCCAAGGCACTATCGCTCGGTGCAGCGAAGACCATCTTCCCAGTCTCCGCCGTCAAGGGGATCATGGTCGTATCGCCCTCAGCGCCTTGATGTTCGCTGTGGACGTCTTCCTCATGCTCAGCACCGCTATCCTCACCCTCACTCTCTTCATCAATAGTATTCTCGAGATTGCTCCTGATAGTACTGCCATAACTAGTCCTACGGTCAATATCCGTACCCGTGATATAGTTGCTAGTACCATATGTCAAATCGCTATCCGTGACCCCGTAGCTTCTCCGTCCATCCACACTTGGCGTGATGCCTTCACTGAGCTCTGAGATGAAGCTACTTGTGGTAGGAGCGTAGCTGTGGCGCCTCTCGGTGCCTGCTTGACTGTTGTCGTCCTCAGATTCTTCCCCTAGGGTCATATTCTCCTTGTCGTGATCGGATTTGCCTCTCTTGGCGTCCGAGACGCTGCGGCGGACCGTGCCCCATGTGGGTTTGGGCAAGTGGTTAGTCTTCACAGAGTGCGAGCGCTTGATGTTGCTGACCGCACCTTTGGGGGAACCGGACAGGGAGCTGTGTCCGCCTGTAGGAACGTTGTGCGTGATTTGGCTAAGCGAGAGGATGCGACGGTTGGCCGGATTGGACTGTTGCGCGTTGTTGCGTCGAGGTTGGGGTCGGTTATTCAGGGCTATGTTTAGGCCTTTGGTGGCAGCGTCTTGACCGGGTAGTGGCCCGATGGTGCTATGAGACGCATTACTTGAGGCCCGTTGAAAGGGGATGGATGGCTTGGGAACTCCTTTTGCCGCCTTGTTGAGTAGCAGGGCGCGAGATTGGTTCATGATACCTTCCATGATCCGGCGTTCCAGGGCATCAGCTTTGGCATCCATGATTTGGAGCTCCTCGCGTCGGATGTCCAAGGCAGTGTGGAGCGAAGAGACATCAGCCGCCAGACGAGACTTCTGAGTATATAGAGCTTCACGTTCCACCTTCATGGATTCAATGGCCGCACGAAGCGACTCTTTCTCATCATTGAGACCGCGAACTTCAGCTTCTAGCTGCTCCTTTTGTGCGGTTCGACGTTCAACAAGTAGGGCAATTTCTTCGGCCTCGCGCTCTTTGCTTTCATGGCCTTCGGTAATTAGCTGAGTTTGACTGGTGACGAAGTTGGACACTTCGGCTGCTGTAGCCATCACCTGCTTATGGATCTGGTCCAGACGTTCCAAAGAGGTGACCATTTTGACGGACTCCCTACTTTGGTCCATGAGCTTGTCAAGCTTCTCATGGATTTTAGTATCATCAATTGGTGGAGGAGCTTCCACGGCCGGGGGCGGAGGCGGTAGCAGTGCTGGAAGGGCCGAAAAGCTCTTTTTGATCTCCTCGACTCGCGCTTTAGACTCTTCAGCGGTAATTCGGGCTTGCTCTCGAACCGTTTCTTGCTCTTTCTGCGCATGTTCATAGTGCTGATTGACCAAAGCAAGAACCTCCCTCAGTGTAACCATTATCTTGGGGTGAGCCTCAGTTATATCGCCGTGAACCGCGCCGACAGCATCGAGGACCTTGACAATCTCATCGCGAGTGAGTTGATGTTCTACCTTGGACTCACCATGATTGACATCCATCTTAGCAAGAGTATCGTCAAGTCGTGAGAAAACACCCTGAGAGTCTTCTGATATTTTCTCCGTGGTTTCCGTAAATGAGGTGCCCAGACCTGCTATCGAGCTCCCAAGTGTGTCGATTGTAAGTTTGAGATCCTCAGCCATGGCCTTCGTGCTGCTTAGAAGTTCCTCGTGAGATGCGGATTTCTCTTCAATCGCACGAGCCTGCGCATCAGCAGCCAAAAGAGCGTCATCATACTTCATCATGATGGCATCGAACTTCTCTTCCAACTTTTGTGACAGTTCGCCGATTAGGGTAGCTTTGATTTCATCATGTTTTTCGAATAATCTTGTCGACTTCTCGTCCTGTTCGGTCCTGAGGCCCTCGAAAGTACCATGTGCACGTTCGAATTCACGGGAGACAAGTTCCATGAGCTCTTTGATATCAGAATTGACACTACTAGTAGCATCAATAGTATCATCAAGGCGTTTAACTGCATCAAGAACCGCAGTAGTCTCCAGTGTTCCGTCCTCAATTTTGGTCTTGAGCTCGTCCTTGACTTCATCCACGAACGCACGTAGCCTGAAAATACCCTCTTGAGTATCTTCTGCTTCCTTCTTGCGATCGTCGAACGCCTTTGCTGTGACAGCGATATCCGCCTCATAGCTATCCTTCATCTTGTCATGACTTTCGCGGAAATCATGAATTAGGCCTATGATTTGCTCGATGTCTGCCTTAGCGATAGTCGTTTCAGGATCGGGGGTTTCCAATTTCTGCTTGATCTCTGTACAAAGAACCCCGAGGATATCAAGATCAATCTTGGAGATCTTAGTAGCTTCATCTTCAACTGGAATCAAGACTTTCAACTCGTCAAGTGCCGTCTTCATATCACCCACAAGAACCTCAACAACTGCAATATCTTCTTTGGAAGCAGACTTCTCCTCCAGTCGAGCACCAAGCCCTTCGAGGGTCTCGTTTGTCGTTCTAACGAGCGCTTCGATTGCATCAATTTGTTCCTGGCTAAGAGTCGAGGGTGCCGGTAGATTAAGTTCGTCGATTTGTGCCTTTGTATTTCGTAGCAATGTCTCAATAGCGTCTGTATCTTCTTTTGTGGCTACATTTGGATCATTCTCACGTTCTTGGATAGTAATATTCGCAACATTCACTTGTAGATCCTTTAGCATATCCTCAATTATGAGGAGATCATCTTTCGTAACTGTGCTAGTTGGAGGTTCGGAGGGAGGGTCGACTACTGTTGGAGGGATCTGAATGTTGACGTTCAACGCCTCGACCTTTGTTTGGATCTGCGAAAGCATTACCTCTAGGTTCTCTAGGTCGTTACGTCGAAGCGTATCTGGTTGAGTTTCTGTCAACGGCATATCTCTCGGTATATCCCTCGTGAATGAAGCGTCCGGACCTTCGGCGAGGACGACTTCGTTACCGGTCGGTTCAATGAGTTCTTCGGAGTCACTCTTGTCACTTCTCGACTTCAGCTTGTCGATATCTGATCGAAGATCCGCAAGTCCATCTTTTAGCGTATCCAAAATCTCATAGGAGACTGTCATGTCGACAGGCTTATCAGCCATCTTGACGACATCAGAACGAAGACTTTCTAGCCCGTCGTTGATCGCATCTAGAATTTCATTCTTGGATGACTGGTGACGCTCAGGGCTATCAATCTTCTTTTCGAGATGTGAACGAAGGTCATCCAGTCCGAGCCTTATAGCATCAAGGACTTCCTCAGTATCTGCCCTGGTTGTTCCCCGAACTCCGATAGACTGACGTATTTGTTCGAATTCGCCTCGAATCGCTTCAAGGAGTTCCGCATCAACTGCATTCTGAGGTTGTTTGTCATGGATATCGGCTAGGCCTAACCTTAATGCTTCGAGGATCTCTTCTTTGTCCGCTATTGATCCCGACCGCACTAAAGTAGAGCTGAGGGTTTCGCGGAGGTGCTCAAGTTCTCCTTGGATCGTGGCTAATGCTTCCTTCGCTGAGGCATTTTCATCTGATGTCAAGGTAACCTTCAAACCATCTACACATTCTCGAACAGCATCCACTATATCTTCTTTATCCGTCGAGGGATTGGATTTAACTAGAATAGTAGCGAGGGTCTCCCTAAGATGTTCGAATTCCTCTTTCATAACCGTGAGTACCTCGCCGCTATTGTTGCCTTCAGCTCCGCGTTCATCCAGTCGAGAATGCAGACTGTCCAAACCATTTTGGATTGCATCCAAAACGTCGTCTTTGTTCGTTGAGGAGCCATCAAGGATAGTCACCCTAAGCTGGTCGAGTTCGACTTTGAAGGCTTCTTGCATTTCTTCCGAGGAGTCTCCACCAAGTTCGCGTGCTCCAACCTGGGCCTTTAGACTTTCGAATTCTTCGTGCAAGACTTCCAGAATATCATCTTTGTCCTTCGATGATGGTACAAGTCCACCCACAAAGGACTCGTGCAAATGTTCAAATTCGGATTTGATGTAATCGAAGAGCTCCGCTTTGCTGAATGCTGCATCTCCACCAGCTCCTGTAGCGACGTATCCCTCAACGTCGGAGCGAAGCTGTTCTAGGCTGCTCCGGATGGTGTCCACAATCTCGTCCTTGCCTGTAACATCTTGGGAGCGGTCAACGTATGTCTCGATATCTGAACGCAGAGTCTCCAATCCGTCTTTCATGGCATCAAGGACTTGTTCTGTATCACGGCCACTTGCCGATGAATATGCTTTGAACTCAGAATGCATGTCGTTAACTAATTCTTGCAGTCGGTTCATTACTTGTTCTCCGTATCCCCCAAAGGATGAACCGGATTCTTCTAATCCTGCTTTTACTGCATCAAAGAGGTCATCGCGCCTAATTTTAATTTCCCGAGGAGCATCAGAACCATGATTCGCTAGGCCTTCCTTAAGAGCATCAAGGACCGTCTCCCTAGTCAGTTGGTCTCCGGCAGGTTGATGGAGGAGGGGTTTCAAGTCATCTAAACATTCCCGAACAGCGAAAAGAACTTCCTCACGGATTTCAGCCGTTGGGTTCACTGGGGCCGGGGGGGGGAAGTGTTGTAGCGCCTCTGAAACAGCTTCCATAACCTCCTCTTTGCTAATACCATTTGTAGCGTTGGCTGAACGGTAATGTTCTAGACCCTCTCCAATGGTTTGCAGGATCTCTTCTCTTTCCAGGCCGAACTGTTGTAGCTCAATTTCGGGTTTGAAAGATTCACATGCCTCTTTCACGGCATCAAGGATAGATTTTTTGTCCATTCCAAGGTTCGTTTCATCTCCAGGGTATCCTCGGTCCAAGCCTCGTTCTGCTAGGGCGTGCTTGACTACATCGTAGATCTCTTTGCTGTCCACAGAAGCTCGGGAGATCATAGAGGAACCTGATTGACGTCTATTTTCGCGGATGACTTCATCCATATGTAGTTTAAGTTCGACAAGACCTTCTCGAACGATACGGCCAACATCTTCCTTGGTCTTGCCATCTTCGATTGAGAGGTGATTACCGCGCACAAGGCCAGCTTCGTCAAGCTGGCGTGCAATATCTCGGCCCATACCGAGTACTTCTCCTCTCAGTTCTCGTACTAAACCCTTGACTTCATGAGAAGTGCTTCCTGATCCAATGACGCTCTTCATGATCTTATTCAACATCTCCATAACCTCAGAACTCATGGTTTCGGCGCTTTTCGAGTGTGAAAATGGTTTCTGACTATCAGATCCAAAAGCGCCGGGTTTGGATAATGGTCCTGATTGTGCAAAGCTCCCTGCTGATCCCATTCCTGCAATACCGTCTCCGTTCACTCCTGCAGCCCGTAAGACAATTGCACGATTCTCTGAGCTGCTTTTGATAAATTCAGTCAGCTCTGTAACCTTTTTTGCGGTTTCGCCAGACTGCTTATCAAGTAATTGGGACAAGTTGGTAAGCAATCGCTCTTGTCCCTCTTTTGTCACCATCTCACGAATGATCTTCTCGAGCATCGCCACGCTAGCAGCGCCTTCGATCGAATAGGGTGACGGACTGTCCACTCTCTCGTCAATCATGAAACTGCTCGGTGAAGGTATCCTAGGTAGTGTAAAGCTCTTCGTTGCGGAGGGAGGGGATGCATGTGGTGGTTTACCGTCGAATATGGTCGCTCCAAATGTACTACTTGAGCGAGGCATCCCAGCACTTCCACTCCCCAATAAGTTTGGTTGAGATGCAGAGTTGCTCACGGTATTTACTAGATCACGTAAGCTCTTTCTGATGTCCTCATCTCGGGAGTTGGTAGCTTCTTTCAAGCTGATGAGATCTGTAGCGTTGTCTTTGCTCCTTCTGCTTAATTGCGCCATTTCACGTTGCAAGTTTGTTGCAATTGATGTCAAACCTGATAGTTGAGACGAAAGCGCATCGATCGACTGTGTTTGTGGAGTCCGAGCGCTATTAGTGATATCTGCTAATGGGGGGTCGAAGTCTCGAACAGGCATTGTTTGCAGAGCCAGCATTGTCGCTGATGGCGGCGTGTTTTCTCCTAGTATAGCTTTATGGGTCATTCTAGAAGATGGACGAAGAGAAGGCGTGTCTTTAAGAAAATCACGTCCGGAAGGGGTCGGGGTTCCGTGGCGACCAGAACTCTTTTCAGGAGAGCAGCTAAATATGTCGTCTTTATCGATATCTTTCATATATATCGGCGTAGTTAAGCCTGGAATTGCTCGCTCAGGAGACCTCTCCGGGGACCGATTTCCATCAAGGTAGCTCCTGAGATCTCGTACATGGCCGGTTTGGAGCGACTGCATTCGCTTGTGTTGTACACCTTTGATCAATGATCTCTCTGGAGATTTCTGTGGCATTGGATTTGTTGTATACGCGCTTGTATGTGCGCTTTCACGGGCCTTTTCTTGTAACGCTTGGGCCGCGGCTGCGATGGTAGCGGAGGTATTTGGCCGTGTTGTGGCCACGTTTGGTGAGCCTGGATTCATCGGTAATGGTGGTGGTGCGCGTTCTGGATCAGAACTATCCCACCTGCATTAATGACGAGTGGTTAGTAAAATTGGATCACGTAGAACTCTAATAGCGGACTGTTGATAAGTAAACACGACTTACATTGGGATCGGTGATCTGCTTGAAGCGGAATCTGTAGAGAAGGAATGCTGATGCCGGACAAGTTCCCTATCTCGGGAGCCTTCTCTGCTCACTGAAGGCATCGCCAATTCTTGATGTTGTGATTGTGATAATTCGCGTATTTCTTAGGAATGCAGATGGAGAAGTTCTCGATGACTTGTTTTTTGTACGCTAGAACACTCGCATCCTCGTGAAGACGCTCATAAAATTTCCAGCGAGCCAGCGCAGTAGCAATTGCTTTTAAGTTGAAGGTATTGATGAGTTGTACTCGAGGTTTTACCTTTTAGTATCCAAGCGGTATATGATGATAGCGAGGAAAGTAAACAAACAAGGATCAGGCGCTCGGGAAAACTTCGGACGTCAAAGCTTCAACCCGCAAAGTCTCGTCACCTTAAGAGAATGGAAACTCAGCTTCCTGAGTGGCAGCTACGATTAGCAGAGCCTCATCCAACCACACTCACCTCTGTGATCTCAACCTATACCACTGCAATCATAATATCCCGGCCAGACAGTCCTAAAACAAATCCGTTTTTCCCACAAAGACGCGCTCATGGCTGCCGCTACACCCGAAGACGCGAAAAGGATTGCGGAGGCGCAGAAGCTGTCCAAATCTGAGCCTGCGAATGCGGAAAGAATATATCAAGAAATCCTGAGTAAGGATCCGGGCTCCAACGAAACCGCTGTAAGAAACTTTGAGACCGCTTTGATTGCCCTGGGAGAACTGTACAGAGACCATAAGAAGGTCAATGAACTTGCAGAGCTTATACAAACAGCTCGGACGGTTCTCTCATCATTCGCGAAGGCAAAGACCGCAAAGTTAGGTGAGCTTTTCTCGGAGTCGCAACCGTATTAAGCATTTAGCTAATGCTCAAAATCAAGTCCGTCAGTTGCTTGACCTCTTCACAAGCATACCGAACACCACCGAAATCCAAATAGCTGTCACCAAGTCATGTATCGAATGGGCGATATCCGAAAAGAGAGGGTTTCTTCGACAGAACCTAGAGACCCGACTTGTCTCACTGTACATGCAAAAGCAATCGTATTACGATGCTCTAACACTTATTAATAGCCTGTTAAAAGAGTTAAAACGATTGGATGATAAGTTGGTCCTTGTCGAAGTTCAACTCCTTGAATCAAGAGTATATCATGCTCTTGGGAATGTGCCTAAAGGTCGTGCCGCTTTGACATCAGCGCGAACATCGGCGGCTTCAGTATACACTCCTCCTTTACTCCAGGCTGGTTTAGACATGCAAAGTGGCATGCTCCACGCCGAGGACAAGGACTTCAACACTGCTTTTTCCTATTTTATCGAGGCAATGGAAGGTTATCACTCACAGGATGAAGCACAAAAGGCCACCTCAGCTTTGCAATACATGCTCCTGTGTAAAATAATGCTCAACCTCGGCGACGACGTCAATAACCTCATGACCTCCAAACAAGCAATCAAATATGCGGGCAAAAACCTGGATGCCATGAAGGCCGTAGCTCGTGCACACACGAATCGAAGTCTCGAAGAGTATGAAAGAGCGCTGTCGGATTTCCGTTACGAGCTAGGGAGCGATAGGTTCATCGCCAACCATCTCCGCCGACTCTATGACGCTATGCTTGAGCAAAATCTCATCAAAGTTATCGAACCGTTCAGCAGAGTCGAAATCGAACACATTGCTAAGATGGTCGGTTTGGACACACAGCAGGTCGAGCGGAAACTGTCACAGATGATCTTAGACAAGGTGATCATCGGGGTATTAGATCAAGGCGCGGGGTGTCTGATCGTATTCGATGAGGCTGAGCGTGATCAGGGTTATGATGCCGCTCTAGACACTATCGAAAAGCTGAGCAACGTGGTCGATGTACTTTATACAAATCAAGCATCTTTACTGGAATAAAGGCAAGGGTAAGGTTCCAAACGAAGGTGCAAGGTATATCGGACGTGGAGGTTAGGGCAGCCATGTGGGCGAACCGTCGGGACTGGTTACGTCTACGTGGTGGTGGAGTATGCGAGTATACGGTAGCATAGACGGCGTTCATGCCTGGGAATACCATATAGAGTAAAGGGTCCCTCGGATAGTCATACTCTTTTCGAGCCTCCCTGACAAAATGAGGGCATTCATCCCACTAGATCCCACCCGCCAGTCTACCGTACTTTGTTTCAGATCCAGACGGTGTTTCTGCGAAATTTCCCCAATTTCCCCAGCATTCCACGCAGATCAGTGCACCTCTTTCTGGCTTAAGAATCCGTTCTTTCGAGCTTTCTCCCTCGCCTTTCGCCTTTACTCCTGACACGGCTCAGGAACCTCACACAAATTGCCCACCTCTCTAACCTTTACCGTACGCGAACCTGCCTGCAGCCAGCACGATGCCAATAGACGGAGGCGAATCTTTAAATGAAATACATTTGACACCCCGGACAGCATGGCATCTCATTGCATCTCTCTCTTTTTTTTGATTTCCAAGCTCGATGTTGTGTCACCTTTGCCCTCGTGCTGAACCCCCTTCCCGTCGGATGCGGCATTCATTGCTTTTAGAGCGCGTTGGTTGATTTCAGCGCTCAAAACACAATACAGTGATCATCAGTCAGGATTGTCAGAATGGTTAATAAGGTGAGCGGAGATATTCTAAAAGCTTCATCGTCTAATTGGCTCGTTTCTAACTCGTTACAGTCACTTTCTTCTCTCATACTTACAATAATGTTCACGTTTTGTGCGGACAAACTAACGACTTCCGAGCGGCCTTGTCCGCAGAACTACATCTCTGCCAAGACCGGAATTTTTAATGTTTTGAATGGTACTACTGGATGCCCTGAGCGTACACATTATTCAAAGTCCTGCATCCACCTTGTTTCTGATATAGTAGTCTCTGCTTCACTACATATCCTCAATTGCCAAGACTTTCCTTTTCTGTTATCTTAAGAGAAAAACATCCACTCCCGAATCTATAAACGAGCCGGAAGTACTGCCACCGCTTCGGCACTTTCCTACTCAGAACTATGTTTGACTACATTCCCTTGTACACATAAGGCAGTTCTGCTTATTCTTCCATAGAGAATTGGCCCGACCACTCTAGCGCGGACGGCGCTTCAAAGATATCCTCCTTTTCCGCTGTTGTTATCCAGGACCAAGAAGAGTGCAAAGACCCACCAGGTAGGTTTAACTTTTCTCAAGTCGGACAAACGTTCTATTTCCTCAAATACACACCTTTACTATCCTCTGGAAAAGGGAGCCGTTACTGGGAGCTGGTCCTTGCGCCACGCCATCTTCAGATTTCCTTGCATACCGTATCAAGCCACATCACCCCTAGTCAACACTGGTCTCTTCAGGGAGCGGCAAAATTAACGAGATAAATTTCATGCTTTCATGATGTAATTTATCATGGGCAGGTTCTTGCGACACCGGACACCAACACGGAGTTGCCTTGATGATCTTCTTCCCTCTTCGGAGCGGTCGATAAGTCAATCAAGCTCTACCATGCCTTTGGTCTTGGGAACCCACGCTCTTTTTGTCAAACCGGGCTGTATCTGTAGGCATTGTATCACAACGACCATGTGATGGCAACGCTCCAATCATAGGATTTGACTCCCGTGTAAGCCAGATACATGCGGGTAAGACAGGGTCTGTGACATCGCGGCTGTGGCATTAATGCCTATCCTCTCGTCTTGTTGGGTAAAATGGTTTAGACTGATTTCCTCGAATAAGAACGAGAAGGATCCCCAAGGCGACCGGTGGACCCAGTAACCAATCCCCTTCGCCTTGAAACGCCGCATATGTGGTGCGGGGCCCCCTATAGCATGAGCGTTCCCACGGGAAGGTTGGTGGAGGGGTGTGGTACGTATACACAGGCTCACAATGAGGTTGAGAGGTCGAATTGTTGGTCCCGATCCTGTACCCGTCAGCTCAGTGACTCACCTGATGCATTTTCGAGAGGGCTAACGACAAGAAAGATCGTTCTTCGTCTGTACAAAATCCGCCGAATCCGTATCAGCTAGTTCAGAAACGATCAAATTCCCGTCAAAGCATTTGTTCGGCAATGGCTCCCACAGCACCGGCCCGTATACTCCTGAGCAGTGATAACACTCTCGTCGGCTGCCATATCATTAGCCAGGTCCTTTCATCGCGAATATCAATACGGGTGGTAGACACAACTCAGGCAGCGCTCAACACCGTTAAAAGAGTCTTTTCCGACGTGGATGAAGCGCAGCTTCAACTAGCAGTGGTCCCTGATAAGATTGCGCCTGGAGCTTTCAACACTGCTCTTAACTCCCCGGACATCCAGTTTGACACCATTATCCATACAATCAGTGTGGATTTCAGTGTATACGATAAGGACCTAACCGGAGTTGTCCGCGTTGTGGGAAATCTGATACGGAACGCTGCGGATGTTGCACTCAGAGTTCGCCGTTTGATTATCGTCGTCGACGGGAGTAGAACTCCTGGTCACTGGCCTGGCCAAAGTTGGCGCAGAGCTGCTGGAACAGCTAACCAATATAATGCTTTCAACGACTGGTGGACCGGAATAAAACAACTCGAGGATTATCTGCGAGGCTTGATGCATGAGGCAAAACCGCATTTCGATCTCGTGACAATATACGCGCCGACAGTATACGGCCCCTTAATGGAAGAGGTTGATCGAGAAGTGATCTATGAGGCGGGTAACGGTAGAATTTGGGACTGTTTCTTGAACGCGAGGGAAGAAGAAGAACTACCACCAGACGACCTCTACTACTTCATTGATGTCAGGGTACGTAATACTACCATCGTTTTCGGAGACAAACGGTCATTGTCCGAAGGATATGCTCATTGACTTGCTCTTTAGGATCTCGCATTCGCTACCATTCAGGCCGCACTTGTCCCGGAGGCAAGTAATCAGAATTTCATTCTCTGCGCTGGTTCGCTTCTTTCCCAGAAGATATCAGACGTTCTTAGAGCTCGTGTACCTGGCATCCCAGGTCGCGTTCCCAGAACCAGATCGTCCAGTGCAGCTGCGACTCCTGTCCCGCAAAGGATCGATTCTACACCCGCAAGTGCAATTCTCGGTTTAGTGAGATACCTCAGTGTTGAGGAGACATTATCATCCCTAGGCCAGCAACTTATGGCGTGTGCACGATGAGCGAGATGAACGAGCGAGACATTTAGACGTTCAATGCTCTTTGCACATTAACACATCAGAGGTTCAACGCATGCACCCCACCAATTACTACGGGCTTGGTATGATGGCTGGTTCCTTTCATGGATGTTTTCCTCATTGAAGTGCCATTTGGCTCCGTTCTTGCAGCTGCTTTGAGGCTCGCTTGCTGTCGATCTTCCAGCTGTGGGAAGCTCTGGGTTTCTAGCTGAGGTGCTGGGGAGCTTAGTTATAAGCACGTGAAAATAACATATTCTACTTAGTTACCCGGGGGGGTTTCCCAGCAGAATGGTTCCCCGAAATCTTGACGAATCTTTTTTTTTTGGTTAATTCTCAGTTACCTTCCTATCGGGTGTAATGAACTGCCGGAATGGGCAAGCTGTATAATTGCCACACCGAGGTAGTATTGGCCAGAAGAAGTTGTAGCAGAATGTACCTGTGAAAAGTATCTTGTACAACACAGTACAGTACCTCTACTACGATTATTTTCCTAATTGTTTCCCGTACCTTTACCCTCTTCCCAAGACGCGATTGTACCTTTCACCATCAGAGTCTAGAACGAATTAGATAATAGCGCATAATGTTCCGTCGAAAGCCGTGAATTTCAAGCTTCCAACTTCTTGTTGAGCAACCGGCAGGGCACTGATTCGCAAGTTTGTCAACGCATGGCAAGCCACATCAGTAGTCACTATCGTTTGGGACAGGCATTATTCGACCTGTTGACCGGAACGACATTGTACAATATTCAGTCATCCAAGACAAGCCTGCTTTTTCGTGCCTGCTCTCGTATCATGATACATCAATGGTATTCTTGCTGATGGATGTGGCGGAAAAGCCGATAAGTTCCTAAGTTGAACGTTATATTGACGTAGCACAGGGGCGTACATCCGTCCCCGCAAAACCGTCAGCACGTGTGAATTAACTCAGATGGAGATTTAAAAGAAAAGCAGGGAAAATGCAAGGTTCGAGGAGTTGTTGGTGCGGAGAGTGGAGGTACGTACGTAAGGTAGGTGGATTAGGGTTTTTGTTCGTCTCGTCAAAAATTACTTTACCTAGCCGCATGCGGTTTTGAAACGGAACTTATTGTATTAAACCTTAAAACTGTCAGGACTACCCTGTGACGTCGAGTCATACAAAGTTCCAAAGTAAAGTCCAAATAAAATCCCAAATACATCCAAATAATAATATGACCTTCAATTGGGTCAGGTCCCTCGCCTGACTGAAATCTGTCCACTGTACCTCTAACAAATAGATGATGATGTATGAAATCATGTTGCACAGCATAGATTAGACATAACTAAAGGAGTAAGGTACAGTACCTACCTTACCTCCACTTAGTATGAATACCTTAGTCTCAGGAAAAGTAGAGTAATGACGGTGGAAATATTCACTTCCAGTATTATAGACCCGTTATGATTTTTTACCTAACTACCTTAGGGGGTAATTCGAGGTGCTTATCAGTTGAGCCTATCGCGGTAGGAACGTGCCCCATACAAAAGTTCCACCTTAGGATGATAGCAACCGTCTGAACCTCTTTCACATGTCAAAAATGGCGCTTATTCGTCACACCTCCCAACGGTTCTCAAAAGCTCCTGGTGCCCGCAAACGTCCTTTTCTGCATACTCCTACTTACCTTTTCAAACCCTCAACGTTGCCCAAAATCTTTTAGAAAACTTCATTTCCAATTTCACCGTCTTTCATCAGAAAGTCTCTGACAGGTAAGCTTACAGTGCATAATGCTAAATGAATAGCAATATCTCATATGACCCCATTCAGTTCCACAGAGTGTTACACATCTAAATAACCCCAAGGATTCATCGTAGAATCTGAAGAAAAAGTGTACGTTCATGCAAGTTTCAGACCTCATCTGACGAACAAAAAATATTGTGATACTGTTGCTTATCCTTTGCAGCTGCCCCATGCCCCACGCGGAGACCGCCACCATGACTGAGACGCTCACCAACGGCGAGAAGCACTCTTCTCAATTCATTTCGGTGAGATCCTCAACCCACCGGAGGGACCCCCCTCCCCAAATGAAAGAAGTTGCCTCCCACTAACGCACCACCACCTGCTCAGCACCTAACATCCTACCCTGTGGTCTCAGACGGCATCACGACCTACAAGTCTAATCCCTACGGTGCCAAAACTCTGGAAGTCGCTAGCAACGCATACAGCAAGTTCGCCTCTCCCGTAATCCCCTATCTCAAGGGCCCTTACAGCTACGTCGCCCCATACGTCGCCAAGGCGGATTCGCTCGGCGATGCCGGTCTGAGCAAGGTCGATTCCAAGTTCCCGATCGTGAAGGAGGACACTGGAAAGCTCAAGGGAACCGTCATCGACTATGCCGTCCTACCCCTGGCCATCGCCGGCAAGGGTAAGGAATACCTCTTCAACACCTACAGTGATCAGTACAAGAAGACCGGTGGCGACGGCGTCGGAACTACGGTGAAGGCTATCATTAGCACCGAGATGAAGGTCGGCGTGGACATCTATCATTTCCTGCTTGGGTACTTCAACAAGGGAAAGGAGACTGCCAAGTCGAAGGCGAACGATCTCAACACTAGCACCTGATTATCCTGTTCTGAGCCTTTTCAGCTGGAAGCTTGTTCAAGGGTAATCGTGGATAAGGATTGGATCATGTATGGGCTGACTTGTAGAAGTGTTGGTGTTGGTTGTCTGATCTTTTCAGCTTGCTTTCTCTTCTCAGCGCTCAAAACCGGATAATGTCTTTCATGGTCAGTGAACTCTAGACTCTCCCTTATTTGGATAGGAAAGTGCTTTTACAGGGATTTAGGGATAGATTTGCAACATAGATATTTCTCCATAGTTTAAACCAACATAGCCGCAACTCGTCGTATGTAACAGTGGGGTGATTATCTTCGTAAGTTTTGAATATCGTAATAATGCGCCACAAAGGTACCATCGATAAGAAACAAAGTCGGGCCGGTATGAGCTTAAAGCACTATTACGGTCATCATAGAACAACATATATATAGGTTAGAAAGTGTTGGGTTGAATTTCGATTTTCATTTGCTGTTCAAGATCCATGTACCAAGGACAAATAAGTAGGATCAATACCACTCATGCCATCGCCCTTCCCAACGCACCCGCAATGAAAGATGCCTCTAGAAACCTATGTAATGTTAGAGCTGTATTGTCCCTTGGGCGATCCCATAATAAAATTCAAGAAAAGTGAGACTCACGCAATGGAGTAAAGAACCACCTATTCTTTCCACTCTGGTATCTCTCCTCCAACGCCTTCTTCACCGTTTTCTTCGCATCCTCTCGTTGAGATACCTCCTTGAAGGTATCGTTTGTGAGCACACCCTTCAATCCCTCCAACTCCAGAGTGTACCGTGTGGGCATCAGGTGGTTGTAGTTGACGGTCTTGATGAATGGCTTGACCTTTGAACGCTTGGTAATGCGGTTTTTCGACATACGGCGGGTGACTTGTGACGGGTAGCGCTCGATACCGGCGACGAGGGCGTGAGGGAAAGGGTGTGTCTTCGATCCGCTATCGAGGGGTTGGATGATTACGACCTATTGAATTTCCCTCTATTAACTTTCATTCACTTTTCGTGCAGTCTTTGCAAACGTTGTGCCCAAAATTGTCGCCTCGTGTATCCCTCTCTCGAATTGGCGCCTAAAAGGTGTTTCCTGAGGAGTTAATTACCTTCTTACCGGCATATCTGCCTCGGGTGATGATGGCAACACGGCCAACCTTGAGGACTGGGTGAGACGGTTAGCTATAATTGTGAGTGGTAAAGAAACATAAGAGATCTTACACTTCATGTTGCCTGTGTTATGTTAGTAAAGGAGAGTCGTGATGTCGCTGTCGTTCTCGAAGATCTAAGCTTGGTGGTCGGATGCTGTGTGGTATCGAAAAACTATGCCAAGCCATAAGCGAGCGGCGGAATAGCGGGATTGACATCTTTCTCCTCCGCCATGTCCAGAACTTTTTTTCGAGAAGCTCGTAAGAACCGTCGAGTATGGCTTTCTGAGGCGCAATTATGGTTAGTACCTATAACGCAAATAGTCATAGAGAATACATCTCACTAACCATTAGCACAGAAGATCAAAGCGTTCGTATAGGTCGAAACCCTCACAGTGCATATTTCCTAACGTCATATACAGGCTCGAACGCTCGACTTCTTCAGTACAAGCTCCTGGCAGCGATGTCACTCGCCAGCAACGGAACCTCGATCCTGCCTTGCATCCATTCGAGAGGGCAAGAGAGTATACACGGGCTCTCAATGCCACAAAAATAGAGCGAATGTTTGCTGCGCCGTTCCTGGCGCAGCTCGGCAAAGGCCATGTAGATGGCGTCTACACCTTAGCTAAAGACCCTAACTCCTTGGAAAGATTCGCAAGCGGAAGTGGTGACGGCGTTATCAAGGTCTGGGACTTGACGAGCAGAGACGAAGTATGGCAGGCACAGGCGCATGAGAACATAGTAAAGGGCATGTGTTGGACGAGGGATAGTAAGCTTCTCTCATGCGGGACGGATCGTACAGTAAAACTCTTCGATCCATACAACACCTCAGCCGGAACTGCTCCTGTAGCAACATACTTAGGACAAGGCGCTTTTACAAGCGTCTCACACCACCGTTCAGATCCCGCCTTCGCTGCTTCCTCAAGCGCGATCTCCATCTACGACCTCTCCCGTCCCTCCTCCACACCCGTCCAAGCACTCTCTTGGCCCACCTCCGTCGACACCATCACCACCGTCTCCTTCAATCAGACGGAAACCTCCATCTTGGCCTCCACCGCCACCGACCGCTCTCTCGTCCTCTACGACCTGCGCACCTCATCCCCCCTGCACAAGGTCGTCCTCACCCTCGCCTCGAACGCCATCTCTTGGAACCCAATGGAAGCTTTCAACTTCGCCGTCGCGAACGAGGACCACAACATCTACATATTCGACATGCGCAAGATGGACCACGCGCTCAATGTGCTCAAAGACCACGTCGCCGCTGTCATGGACGTCGAATTCTCGCCTACCGGCCAAGAGCTTGTTAGTGCATCGTATGACCGGTCCATCAGGCTCTGGGACCGTGACAGAGGACACTCGAGGGATATATATCATACCAAGCGCATGCAGCGCGTCTTCTCCTGTAAATTCACACCGGACGCGGCATACGTCCTCTCCGGCTCCGATGATGGGAACATCCGTCTCTGGCGTGCACATGCGTCCGCTCGCGCGGGCATCAAGAGCGCCAAACAGCGCCAGCAGCTAGAGTACGACGATGCGCTCAAAAAACGGTACGCCCATATGCCGGAGATCAAGCGTATTGCCCGCCATCGTCATGTGCCGAAGACGGTTAAGAGGGCGGCTGAGATCAAGAAAGAGGAGATCGCGGCGATCAAGAGGAGAGAGGAGAATGAGAGGAGGCATAGCAAAAAGGGGGAGAAGAGGAGACGAGCGGAGAGGGAGAGTATGGTGTTGGCGACGGAACGGTAGGCGGTAGGTTCGCGATTTGGAATTGCATAGCGTTGGCGTTGGGTGTGATATCGGCTTCTTCTATGTATTACTGGGGCCATCATAATTCTATATACTTACCTGCTCGTCGATATATACTTCCGTACAATCTCCGCTATAAAATACACGTGCCCTCATCGTTCACTTTACCATTCCTCGCCTCTGTACAGTACATCTGGCAAACAATCATTGCCTTGCTATTACTTTCGCGATAGCTGGAAACTCTAATTTTCCGTCTGCTCGAGTCCTAGGTGCACCCGAGCCTCTTCCGTAACACTTTCGTTTTCCCAATATAGTAAGTAAGTCTGAGATGGTATGAGGGGAGAGCGTGCGATAGGGGAGAAATGCATTGATAGGTGAATAAATCCGTCTGCGAGAATATGCATTTTGACTTGTGCTGTACGAACCCGTACAATCTCATGCGGAGATTCAAATAAGAAAGTACCAACCTAGGTAGGGAGTTGCAGGTACAGAACCATCTGGTACATCGAGAGTGGCAAGAGTCACAAAGGAAGGAGTTGGGGAAACTTGAGGTACCTTATGTATACTCCAGCTACCAGGCAAAGCAAGCACAGAGAATAGGAGAAAATTTTGGTGTAGCCTTTAAGATAACCTAAGTAAAGATTAATTTTCCCTGATCTATCTACCTTATGCGCGCAACAAAATGCAGCACTTCCATCTCCATGGTTTTAAAGGATAGTGAAAGCATCCAACACTACCTTACTTATCAACCCAAGTTACCAGACACGCTTCAGATACCATAACCCACATCAATTCATCGCATACCATTAAGTCCATGCATTTACCGTATCATCACTTACGAAGCTCCGTCTCAATCTTCGGCGCCTGCTCCTTCTTGAACAGCTGCGCTCCCTCAAGCAACCTCCTCTCCGAATTGGCCCTTCCATTAACGAAATCGGGATAATTGAGTGTCAGCTCAACAGCTCCGTTAACGATATTGTCAACAGCCTCAACACCTAACATAAAGCTGTGATCCTGGTTGCCGACCTCATAGCGCCAAGAGCCGAAGCGGCCACGGCTCCAGATATCCTTGTCCTGCAACTTGGGAAGGAGCTGCTTGAGTACGCCTTCCCGCTCCAAAGTGGGGGTGGGGTAACCGTGATCGAAGCGGCGGTGGTATGTTGAGACGATCTCATCGGTGGGTTTGAGCATCTCTGTGTTGACTAGACCTTGGATGCAGTCTTTCAGCAAATTCTTGTGGTCAACAGGTTTCATGCTGGACTCGGAGACTTCCAACATAATAGACCAGTAAGGACCGGACTGTGCAGACGAGGATTTAGGTGCAGATCCGTCAGCAAGCTGGAGCGTCTTCAGCTTCTTGGATGCCTCGGGTTGATTGTAGGGTGAGTAGTTGGAGAAGATGGTAGCGCGGTAGAAGGGGCAGTTGTCTTCGGGGAAGTAGAGCCAGCATTTGTCTCCGATCCGCTCGGGACGCTCGCCGCGGATGCCGACGCCGATGACGTGCGTGCTAGAGTAGAAGAGACCTTTGGTGAGAGTCTGGAGCTCACTGTCACCAATATGGTCTGCGAGAGCGTCGACGGCCATGGTGCTGACAAGCTTCTGGTACTTGATGGTAGTGCCGTCCTTTAGGGTGACCTTCTTGTTGTTGGGGTCGACCTTAGTCACCGCACCGTGGTCTCCGAATCTGGTCTTCTTCTTGGGAAGAGTTTTAGCGACTGCGATCCAGATGCCACCGGTACCATCCCGTGCTGGGAAGCGGAAAGTGGCATTGGGGCCCCAGTTACCTGCAGTCTTTTGTAGAATGACGTTCTGAGTAACTTTCTTCAAGTCCGGGGCCGCAACACGCTCACCGAGCCATTGACATTGCATCTAATAGTTGTTAAATTCAAGCTTAAGAACGGTATTCTAATTGCACTCACCTTGGTCGTGGGAACTGCCCACACTTTGTAGTTGTACGGTCTCATGAAAAGGTCCGCAATGCCAGTTCCCATCATCCTGACAATCCACTCGTCAAAGTCCTTAGGTTTTGTGTTCGCAACGCGGTGTTCGAGAGCTGCGTCAATCATACCCTCCATGCACTTGACCTGCTCCTCCTTTGGCAACATGGAGATGTTGTTCTGGAAAGGGTAAGGGACCCATAGTCCCTTGCAGCGAACGTATGAGATACGCTGATGTGTGAACCAGTCCGAGTCCTTTGGGAGGGCTTCATTGATACAGTCGTCGAAGTATTTGTAGTGGGAGAAGATAACATGACCGCCGACATCGTAGAGCTTTGGAAAAATTGTTAGTGAGAGGAATTTTTAGGGTCAATGAAGCTAGGCGGACTCACGAATCCCTCGTCAGTGACATCTGTGGAGGCTAGACCTCCAGGCGTCTCATTTGAGTCCACAATCAGCCACGAAGGCCCGTCCTGAGCATTAGGTCAATGAGCTGAAGTCAGACGGGACAATTGAGCGGGAACTGACGATCTGATTGAGGCGTTTGGCAGCTCCAAGGCCGGTAGGGCCAGCTCCAATGACGAGGACGTCAACACTGCTATAGAGGCGTGAGTGGGGTGTTACAACGATTTTCGTTGTTGAACAAAAGCGTACATCTCCTCCTTAGACATCTTCCCTGCGCGCAGAATTTCCTGAAAACTGGGTACACGCTTCAAAGTCTGACGAGCCAAGTTCAACATGGAACGAGAGGCGCTGTGGCTTCACGATTGATGGTGCTTGGGAGGTAGGAATTGGGAATGGAAGAGAAGAGGGAGTTCCTCAGATTGGTATGGCGGTCAGGGAGGATAGTTTAGACAAATGTGTGGAACCGTTTCGTGGCGGGAATCTGCCTGCAGGCAAGTTGCAACATAATAACACCAAACTGGAACAGGGGTACTTCGTACAATTTCTGTTATTTACCTTTCATCCCAAGTTTCTACAGGAACTGATGTTTACTACTGGGATTTTGCTGCGGCGTACAGTTCTGGATGATAAGTGAAATTGTGATTTGATACAGAGCGTTACGGATAAGGTAGTCCCCTGGAGGAGGAGAAGTTCGGAGGACTCCTTGCTTGCACAAAAGAGCTCCCCTCTCCCTCTAGATGTGCCCCTTTTTTCATATTTTCCCCTCCTTCTAGCGGTTCAAGCGCGCACAGATTCACAGAAGCATGAGACATGAAAGCTCAGATCAACAGCTGGGGGCTTGTCCTTTATCTCAGCAGTGGCGTGCGCCTTTTAATCAATCTGTTTGGTCGAAAAAGAGTTTGAGATGTTATCCGCTATCTTATCGCCTACTTCTCCCTTGTCGTCAAATTTGGAGATCCCAGATACGCAATCACCGAATGTTCATCTGCAGAAGAAATTGTCGTCTCTCTATTTGCTGGAAAATAAGCATATATTCAACTATCTTTCTGATTTGTGTGATTTTGTATGTACCGCACTTTTATAGAATATCCCCTCATTATAAGGTACAAACCAGGACCAGCCTCGGTGTGTTGAATCATCTTTTTCTGATATCTTTTTCGAGAACTTCGAGACGGGACGGGAAGGACAAACATGGAGACGCGGATTCCTCGTAATATATGCTCTAACAATACCGTAGACTCCAACTGTTCTGAACCACTTATTCTGGTTACTACGCGTAGTGTACCTTTTTCTATAGGTGTTTGCTAGGCGTTTCGTCTCCTGCAGATATGGATATATTTTCGGTGATATATTAGCCCTAAGCTGAACCTCTGCAGCACAGTGGTTTGACGTGAGTACAGTATGTCCACTCTTCCGCCGCACGCCTCATAGCTACCGTACGTAAAGACATCAAGAGGTTTGAAAAAAGGGAGAGGCATTTCCCTTGCCAGTTGTTCTTCTATCAGGAGGGATATTTTTCCACGATGGAACTACTACTGTACTGTATGATGCGGCGATCTTAGATTCTTGCACGGTCTCGATAAGCTTCGGGTATAAGCACTCTTTAGCCTCATTCCTCAACAGATGCATTTTCATTCTTTTCAGGACAAAGGGGGATGGAGAGAAATGGTAATTCAGAGTTGTAAGGGCCTCAATTATTAGGATTCAACAGACAATGTTCGTAGTTCATACGATCAATTACTCCATTTAGACTATATGCTATCTACTATCTACCCCCTAAAAGAAAACTGGCTTGACGCTTGCGAAATCTGGATTGATATGGCAGCCTTCGCAGCCAGCCACTGAGGTGAGTTCACGAATTTGCTGAGCCCGGGCCCCTAACTTCAGAGTTACCCCTTCCACACACCACTTTATCAGTCCCGTCCCACCCCTTTCCTCTTACATTTTCCTTTTTTTTTTCTTTCTTCACACTTTCTACCTTTCTTACAGCACGTACTCTCCCTCTAGCTAATAGAGTACGCTGTTCGACGCATTTGTTGCGTAGTCACTCGTTCAAAGACCGCATCCAAGGACAGCCACAACCCATTACCTGCCCACTTTAAAAGTTCCCACCTCACGAAGAGGCCAAGATCAAAAAACTCCCACAATGTCATCAGAAAACGAGAAAGCGCGTATATCCGGCGAGTCTCAACGAGACACTGCTGCTCCAGTGCTCCCTGTTCATAACCCTACGGCAGAGAAGCCTGATCCTCCAGTTGTCGCCTTCCACCCGGCAGTATACATTACGTGAGTATCCAGCTATCTAAGAAACAGCTTTATTTTAGTGAAGAACAATCCAATTGACGGAGAATCATAGGACATGGATCACCCTCAGTTCAAGCGTCATCATCTTTAACAAGTGGATTTTGGACACTGCAGGCTTCAGTAAGTTTTACGAAGAAAAAAAGTCCTCTGGTAGCTCTCACTAACAAGCACTAGGATTTCGTACGTATCCTCTTCTCACCACCTCGTAGATAACCCCTTCTGACCCTCAACAGCAATTTTTCTCACAACATGGCATCTTGCATTCGCAACCTTGATGACACAAATGCTTGCGCGTACAACCTCAGTCCTGGACTCAAGGAAAAAGGTCCCTATGACAGGTCGCATCTACCTCAGAGCTATTGTCCCCATCGGTCTATTCTTTAGTTTGAGTTTGATCTGCGGTAACCTGACATACTTATACTTGAGCGTTGCCTTCATCCAGATGTTGAAAGCAACCACTCCTGTCGCTGTCCTCTTGGCCACGTGGGGCTTGGGTGTCGCGCCTCCCAACTACAAGACTCTCGGAAATGTCTCCATTATCGTTTTTGGTGTGGTTATCGCATCTTTCGGAGAGATCAAGTTCGTTTTCATCGGCTTCATGTTCCAGCTCGGTGGTATCATCTTCGAGGCTATCCGTCTCGTCATGGTACAGCGTCTCCTCAGTTCCTCTGACTTCAAGATGGATCCCCTCGTATCCCTCTACTACTTCGCCCCAGCTTGCGCCATCATGAACGGTGTCGTCTGCCTGTTTGTTGAAATTCCCAACATGAATGTGCAACAACTCTACGATCTTGGTGCCTTCACCCTCTTGGCTAATGCGCTTGTTGCATTCTTGCTCAATGTCTCTGTTGTTTTCCTCGTAAGTTCAACATTGAAAGATCTCAAATTTGAACTACCACTAATCCTTCGAAAAGATTGGCAGAACTTCATCCCTGGTCCTCTGTCTCTCTGGTGTGCTCAAGGATATCCTCCTTGTCTTCGCTTCTATGCTCATCTTCCGGGATCCGGTCTCCCTACTCCAAGCTTTCGGCTACAGCATTGCTCTCGGTGGTCTGATCTACTATAAGATCGGCGCTGATCAGCTCAAGTCGTACACCGCTGATGCTGGCCGTGCCTGGGCTGGTTATGGCGAGCGTCATCCGGCTCAGCGCAAGCTCCTCATCTTTGGCGGTGTTTTGATTTCCATGTTCATGCTTCTTGGAGGTCTTGCGCCCTCGTACGCACCAGAGTACACTGATGCCGCGAGAGAGAAGCTCAATGATCTCATTAGCAGCCAGGGACAGCGTGGTGGTTAAGCGAATGTGCATTACGTTTAATGTTACTGCTACCACCTATTATTTACGCATCTGCGCTATCACGAAGGATTGCTAGACTTGGAAAGAGACACCCCCCCCCCCCTCCTTTGGGTGGTTTTAGGGGAAACGAAAACGTGCATACATTTCTAGAGATAATCAAGGCGCGTCTTCCGCTTTCCGTCTTTGTTTTAATTAGGGTTGTACACGGAGCTGCTTGCAATGGGGTTTTAGGCGGCAATGGGATTTTGCAAACATGATATAGATCATTATTTGACGTGTTTTCGGAGCTCATGCAAGAAAAGTGGATTTGTAAGCTACGACTTCAAACTTCAGGGATCTAGCGAGGTAATTTCAGTTTACTGTTTATGGTAATTCGGTGTACTCTAGATTTTGAATCGGTATAGCTAGGATAGAGATATACACTAATTTGCGTCATCTGCGTTGTTCTTCGGTCATCACGCATTCTCAATACGTCTCAGACTCGTAATTACGTGAGAGAGGATTACTCAATTTGGTATTACAAGTAGAGACTCATCGACACATTAACGAATGATGGGGTTATCAAAAGCTCCTCCAGCCCTCCACTTACCCGAACTACATAAAATTCAAATTATCAGACTCCCTTTCCACATGTCGTCCCAAACTCGAATCCTAAAAGCCAAAAGTAGAGTACAGCGTAGTCAACAAAGGGGTATCAAAAAAGGGGGCCATTTTAGGAACCCTATCATTAACGTCTGCCTCGTCTCATCACAGACCATCGTCCAGATTGTTACCAGTCTCAATTTGGTCCTCGTTTTATCTCGCCAGGGTGAGATCACATATCCTCAACGACTCGAGCGTTGATGGCACTTTGGAACCCCGCGTTCCCATGCCCGTACTCCTGTTCCGCGGAGTTCTCGCCAATGCCACCTCCATGTCTGCTGGATCCCTCGCCGGGGTCATCTCCCTGGCTCAACATGCTCTGTACCGTCTGATTCTGAGCGGGCAGGAAGATGACCTTTGAGTTGGCCGTCTTGGCCATCGCCTGCATGGCTTCCAGGTAGCGGATCTGCATGGCGGGCGCGGAGCTCAAGATATCAGCGGCCTGGCGCATGAGCTTCGCGCTCTCAACCTCAGCTCTGGCAGCGATGACCTTAGCCTCTCCGGTCCGCTTGGATTGCGCGGCCATGGACAAGGAATCCTGCAGCTCTTGGCTGAAGATTATGTCTTTGATGAGCATGGACTCGACGTCGCAGCCCCAGCCCGACGCAATCTCCTCGATGATTTCGCGGATCGATTGGGCGATCTCTTCGCGCCGCTCGATCACGTCTTGGAGCACGCGGGCGCCGATGACGTGGCGGAGGGTCGTTTGGGTGCGCTCGATGAGCGCTTGGCGGATGTTGGAGATGCCGAAAGCGGCTTTGTGTGGGGATGTGATGCGATAATAGATGACGGATGTGAGGCTGAGGGAGACGTTGTCTTTGGTCATGCAGATTTGTTTGGGGACCTCTGTTCAATATCATCAGCATCGTTGCCGTATATCGCCAAAACTAGGGAGAGCAGATGTATGAGGGTATACGCACCAACAATCTGAATCTTAACATCAACCTGGATCAACTGTTCAGACAGTGGGTTTATCTTAACCAAACCAGGATCGACGGCGCGGGCAAAACGACCAAACTTGGTAACAAGGCCCACGTTGCCCTGTCCGACGGGTTTGTAGGGGTTTGGACAGATGATGCAGCACGGGACGGCTCCCATCGTACCGATGATGCTACCCAGAGTGTTGATCATGCCACCGTACCAACTGTGCGCCGAGTCATCTTCAGAGTCTGCGTGGAGGATCTTTGCGTAGCTAGGTTGAAGGTCCTCCCGGCGAGGAGGTTGAACCTTGACCATAGGTTCATCTGGTGCTCCAGCACGAGGTCTTGTGGAGGTTGAGGTCATGCTGTCCTCGATGCCATTAACGTGGCTCTTGCCGGTATCGATAGGAGCACTCATTTCGGCGGGTGTGGATGATGAGAGGATGCTTCGGTGTCGACGACAGATGGGGAGAAAGTGCTGAGAAGCAAAGAGCTTTGCTAAGGTAAACAACCTAATGTATGATGCACCTTGTGAACTTCTTAAATGGAATGCGGAGTAAAAGCCGCTAGCCCTCCACTCATAAAGCTTGTCTATCTAGTCGGGGCTGTGCGCTAGAACTAAGCCCTTCTCGGAGTTGAGCGTTTTCTCCCCTACCTTACATAAGGTATTCCCTAACAGATTTAAGACTTCTTCCCATCTTCGTGATTAAGGAAAATTACCGCACTAGGTTAATTTCAGATTGGTTCCAAAGTCTATGATGCAAACGTTTTTACACTATCGCGGGCTGTTATATACGATAAAACGCATCTCAGGTCGACGTTTGAATTCGCGTATGCGGCAAGGCGGCAAGGTGGCAAAAGACAATTGTACATCGTACATCACTATGATCATGACAGACGGAATCAGCCTCGGCGAGCCAATGAGAATTACAATGTGTGATCTTAGGTTATGTGTGTTATCACTAGGCAATGATCTTGGATTACACTCATTACAGTAAAGTATCATCATCGCCCAAGGGCTTTCTTCCTTCCCCAAGCCTCCTGTGCCCTCCGAGGCAGAATTGGGGCGAATGTCAGTTCACCTTTCGGTTTCCCATACACATGCCATACTACTCCTTATCAGGCAATCCAGATCGAGACAAAAGAGTGCTCCAAGGTAAGGTCTATCGCAACACCTGTCGCATACCTGTATATTATGACGCCAAGCTACTGGTAAAGTTCTTCAAACTCATGGACTACGGTACGTCCTGGCCTAATAAAGTACAGTATTCTAGCTTCCGTTATTTCCTCAGTCATGTCGTTCATTTTCGTACTGTTCTACTATATATAAGAAAATTTAGTTTCCCATGCTCGAACTTCTAGTAGTTGACGATGCCCGCTTGGTAACGAGTTCTAACAGTAAGTCTATCATCGACTATTTTCTCCATGGAAACAATTGGTATAGCGAATCCTTCAATCCATTGTCCACGAACATGAGGGATTTCGACTCCTGAGCGAACGTCCAATTCTGCTCGCGTAGCCAAGTATAAATCCGATAAAACGCGAGAACCAAGGAAGTCCCATCCCCGTGAAAGACCGATGGTCTGTAGTCGTTAACCACTACATACTACGATACTGCACTACACGTACAGTCAATACATGGAAATCTAGAACTTATGGGGCACCTACCATGCAATTATTCCACTGTACACTGCTCATCCAGTGCATAATGGGATTGCCTTTAATGGAATGGCAATTCGAGCTTTAATGAGTTGTCCGGTGAAGAGTCAGCCAGATATTCCCTCAGCCATGCTCAAAATCTTCTGCAAGCTGAACCCTGGTAGTACATAGCCCCAACATGTGTTCGACTACTGAATTTACAGTTTAATGGTCATTCAGTTGATAGCCAATCTTACTACCTTGTAAATTTCTTTCCAATCGTTTGATTATAATATCCATCCTGCAGTGTGAGAGGACCGCAACGTGATGAACCATGAACGGGGTTTAAGACTACCAGTGAGAGATATCATGATATTACTCGCAGGATAGACTGCGTCGGGCAAACCTAGAGCTCTAGGATTCGGCATTCTGATTTGCTTACGCTGTTCATGGCGCTCATGGCAACTTCAATTCCCCTTTCCCTTACGAGATGTAAGGGTGCCGTGTCAAAACCTTTGGATCGAGCATGAACTTACGATGCTCACTGCTATTTATTCATCTGTTTCAATCTTGAAGACACTTGAACATTGGGTGACGAAGATGAATATTAGGCAACGAGAACGAAAAGAACCGCAGTGGTCCAAGCGATTTTAACGCCGTTTAGAAGGAATTCATCACAACTAAGAAAGACTCTTATCCAACCTTCGTCGAACGAGAACGATACACTTGGGTTCCCCTTGAGAATCATGACAAGTGATCATTGTCGGTTTAGAAGAAGGGCGGGTTCTATGTCGTTTCTAACGAAGGTGACACAGTCCCTTGTCATGGCAGTAAAAGAGTTAACCTATCGCTCAGAACTCTGTACTCTACCATCTTAGCTTATCTTCTCAACTAAGGAGGCAGTGAAATATACTCGACGGGACAGGAATTACAAAAGATGGAAATTGGATAGCGAGAAAGTCATGGGCGAGACAATAAGACTAGTCAGGACGTCCTTATCCACCTTGTCATGATGCCATCTTTCGAGCACTATTTGCAACACGCTTTTTTGACCTTCCATGGCCCGGTCTTGATATATCGAATCCATCCTGTGGGTATTTTACGTAGAAGTGACCCATATCACAGACCCAGCTATGTTCTAGAGTAACTTTCTGAATATATATACCCGTTGCGTAAGTTAACAAAATAAGCATTACCCGACACAGAGCTCTGGTATCGTTTCGGACGGGAAAAACCATGTTCTTAGTTAGATCACGACAATCCGTCGTTCAACAAGGGGGGTGTGACCTCAATAATAACACCATCCCACCAACAGACCGATTGGGTATACCCTACAACACGATAGTTCTATATTCGTACTGTGCCGGCTTGAAATCTCATTCCGATCGTATCTTCAAGGGGTAGAGCGTAGATGTGACATCGAGAGGTGCACGTGAACATCCTATCATGCCATTAAGCCGCGGTTGAGGATCAAAACTCAAAAGAAGTCTTCGATATACCGGCATCACTTCGGTTGCAGTCAAGAGCTAGCTCATTGGAGTTAGTCCCTAGGGAGGACTAGCTAGATGCAGAAAGCAAGCCGCGGACAACCTGACAAGCGAAGATTTGATTTAATATATCGTTACCCCAGACCAGGAATCTTCAGTTACTACTCTATACTTCCGACCTCTACATTCACCATGTTCACCATGTTCGCCATGTCTTGAGTCCGTGCCTAACACGTATTCGCCATCAACACCGTCATGCGCCTAGTATCCCCGCGCCGCTTGTGGAGAAGGTGGTACCTATAGATGGGATATTTATGCCACAGACGACATGGGAGAAAGCACCTTCTATAGATGGAGATGAAGAGGTACAAACTCACCTGATCACGCTGATGAGCTTAAAGAGACTTCTTCCTCCTATAGTCCTATGAGTTAGGTCCAGTAGCTCTCATAAACCTTCCATACAGTCCTTACCCCTGAGTTCACAATGTGGGTTTCAAAGCTCACTCGTCCTGTTCTAACAATATTCTTGTGCATTAGCACTGTCTCGGCCAACCCAGTCAGCCGCTTGGAAAACCGAGCCGACCTTGAAGCATTCATTGACAGACAAAGTGATATCTCTATCAAGGGAGTACTTGCCAACATTGGGCCGGATGGCTCAAAGGCTCCAGGTGTTCCCGCAGGCGTCGTTGTTGCTAGTCCTTCACGCGTCGATCCAGACTGTAAGGTTTCTAGGTTGCTGTGTAGCTGTCGAGTAGAACTTCCTGCTAACCCTTATACACAGACTGGTACACATGGACTCGTGATGCGGCCCTAACTTACAAAGCTCTTATCGAACGTTTCGTTGCTGGTGACACCACTCTTCGCAGCAAGATAGATCAGTATGTATCAGCGCAGGCACGTCTTCAAGGTGTCTCAAATCCTTCCGGAAGCCCCGAATCCGGGGGGTTAGGAGAACCCAAGTTCAATGTCGATCTCACAGCATTCACCGGTCCCTGGGGAAGGCCGCAACGGGACGGTCCACCCCTTCGAGCCACGGCCCTTACCATCTATGCTAATTGGCTGATCGCTAATGGTGCTCGGAGTCAGGCCCTTAACACAGTCTGGCCCGTGATTGCCAAGGACCTTGCGTACACTGTGCGCTATTGGAATCAGACGGGTTACGATTTGTGGGAGGAGGTAAATGGGTCTTCCTTCTTCACTCTAGCTGCCTCCCATAGGGCTCTTGTGGAGGGTGCTGCTTTGGCTAGTAAGCTAGGGCAGACCTGTAACGGATGTGCTGCTGCAGCGCCGCAGGTTCTATGCTTCTTGCAAAGTTTCTGGACTGGGAGCTACGTCGACTCAAACATCAATACTAACGACGGCCGTACCGGCAAGGATGCAAACTCTCTCATATCATCTATCCACACCTTTGACCCGCTCGCAAATTGTACCGACGCAACCTTCCAACCATGCTCGTCCCGTGCCCTAGCTAATCACAAGGCTGTCGTTGACTCTTTCCGTTCCAAGTACGAGATCAATCGTGGAATAGCACAGGGTCAGGCTGTTGCAGTGGGTCGTTACTCCGAAGACGTTTATTTCAGCGGAAACCCCTGGTATCTGACTACTCTTGCTGCTGCTGAGCAACTATACTCTGCAATTTACCAGTGGCAAAAACTAGGATCCGTCACCATCACCGCTGTTTCCCTTCCGTTCTTTAGAGACATCCTCCCCAGTGTAGCTATCGGTACGTACCCTAGCAGCAGTTCTACGTACACCTCGCTTTTAAACGCTGTCAAAACCTACGCGGATGGTTTTGTTGCTGTCGTTCAAAAGTATACTCCTGCAGATGGGGCGTTAGCTGAGCAATACGATAAGGGGACTGGCGTCCCTCGCTCCGCCGTTCACCTTACCTGGTCATATGCAGCATTCCTCACTGCTATTGAGCGACGTGACGCGCCCGCTCCTCCCACCTGGGGTGAGCCTACGGCCAATACAGTACCTCGGGTATGCACCGCACCACCGTCGTGTAACTCGCGAATTACCTTTAATGCCCGGGTTACCACGGTTGTTGGGGAGAACGTCTTCGTTGTCGGCTCGTTAACTCAGCTCGGGAACTGGTCCCCCGAGGCTGCCGTGCCCCTGAGTGCAGAGCGGTATACATCAAATGACCCTCTCTGGTTCGCTGCTGTCAGTCTTCCCGCTGAGACAAGCTTTGAGTATAAGTATATTAAGAAGACGGCCAATGGGCAGGTCGTCTGGGAGAGTGATCCTAACCGCAGATACACTTCTTCTCAAGGGTGTGACAGCAGTGCAACGGTTAATGATTCATGGAGATAGGTCGCCTAGCTTATACAACGTGTGCACGTTCATAAACGAAATCAGGTCTTTCTAGCTTTTAGGATTTTGAAGGAACTCTTCAAGATCCCTAAAACTGAGTTTGACCTCTCCGTTATATCTTTACTCAATATGTAAGTAGCGCATTATGTAGGGACGTATTGTATTCAGGAATATGATATCGTAAGCCTAAACTTATTGAAACGATGAAATGAATACGGCTACCTTCCATAACTATATTTTTAATCAAGGAGTGTATGGCGGTATGAGCATAGTATAGGACTAGCACAATACGAGAGAAAACTCTCGATCGAATCTACAAGGACAGATATGCATAACATATTCCCCTTCATCCTTATATCGCTCTCCAAAAAAGCATTTAGCTGGTTCCATTGCGCAGGGGTAGGAAATTATTTCAGGCTTGCAAACAGAATACCCCTCTTTCATCAGGTTGTTTCTCTCTAATCTATCTTCTATGTTGGATTACCTACATCGTAACCTATGCTTTGAACGACGCTTCCGATTTATTGATCCCTTTCAACCCATCACTTAATCTAGTTCAAAAGACATGACACACTTCGATCATAACCCTTTAAAAGCGGCGCGACACACAAGATTGATCGAACTTCAGCCTCGCAGCGCGGGCGATGGTCTTCGATGTCTTCTCAAAACTATATCTATCGACGAAGCCCCAAAGTATGAGGCATTATCATATGTCTGGGGCCTCACAACTGAAGGACATTCTATATGTGTCACGCAAGCTTCCTCTGACCGCTCTGGAACGCTACCCATCACCGATAACCTATACAAAGCCCTCCAGTGGCTTCGTCAGGAGCATGAACCCCGATTGTTATGGATAGATGCTATTGTCATCAATCAAAACGATCTTGAAGAGCGTATGCAGCAGGTTTCAATAATGAGAGATATCTATTTTCGCGCATCTCATGTAGTAATTTGGCTAGGGGAAGCCAGTGAGGACCTTGGACTTATCGATAAGTTCGGGAAAGAGTCTGATGAGGAGTCTGGTTTCAATGTTGGGGATTACACGGTTATGTATGATCCTGCTTTCCATCGTACCCTGGAGTGCTTTTTCAACTTCCCCTGGTTCAACCGGACGTGGACTCTACAGGAGTTTTCCCTTGCAAGAAATGCGACTTTCATTTACCCTCCTTATGATATGGCGATGTCTACTTTTACAGAGCTTGGCTCAAGACAATACCCCCTGCGTAGTGAGGTAGGGCGACTGCGAACGGAAGTTGAGCGACTTAAATATCACACCGCATGGATTAAGAGTGCGTACGACGACGATATTTCCCTCGATCTGGGCCATTTGCTTGTAGTAACACGTTCTAAACTGGCCACTGATCCTCGAGATAAGGTCTATGGACTTTTAGGCCTTGTATATGACACATTTAGGGAGATAATCCTACCTAACTATCACTTATCGGTTCCAGAACTTTATACGCACGTTATGAAGACTTTAATACTACATTCCGGCACTTTAAAAGGATTGGTGAATGTACAACCGACATCGAAGAGCGATTTGCCTTCGTGGGTGCCAGATTGGAGATTCCAGCCTACACGCCGTATGTTCTCATTACCAGGACCTATTCTTCGCGGTGATCAGTTATTCTGTACAGGCGGTCGAACATTCGATCTCCATACTAACTTCAGTACTCAGTTGTACGTACACGGGCTTCGATTCTCAAAGATCAAACACGTAGGTAAGATACAAGGGGATAACTCACCTTACGACCCGGCCCCTTGCTATCGTGACTGGATCACGGCACTGAAAGATGTACTACATGAGCCCTATCCTGGAGATTTACCTAATGGCTTTCTTGGGACTATAGCTTCTCAGAGTAATACTCAATGTTATTTGGACGCACTCGTTCGATCGGTAGCGTTCGCTAGCGAACCACTAAACATTTTCGCAGGTGACGATGAAATTATGCCACCCTGGATCTCTACAATACACAAAGAGCTGGGTATCGGAGAGATCAAAATCTGGTCTAGCCATTACACAAACACGAACAAATGGTACTGTCCTGGGAGACGGTTCTTCATGACAGAAAGTGGTCACATCGGACTCGCACCAGCAGAAGCGGCTATCGGAGATATCGCTTGTGTTATTTACGGTTTGGACGTGCCTTTAATATTCCGAGTCGACGCAGAGACGGAAGTGAGCAGGGAATTCCACTACGCATCATCTCCTGTTTTAAAAGGGGACTTTAAGAATGAAAAAGACCTCAAGGAGTGGGAGTCCAAATTAGTAGCTTGCAAGTTTGTAGGAGGTGAGTACAGAGTCGATTATGGACGTTGAGTAATTGTTGATGGATACCAGAAGCTTTCGTGTATGGTATAATGATGGGACAAGCTTTAAAGCAAGGTTTACCGGATACCTGGTTCTGTATCACCTAGTGGTTTTCATAATAAGGTACGTTGGGTTCTGTACTCTCAAGCTCCATCTAGTGATAGTGTCTCTAAGGTAGAAAATAAAACGAGGACTAGCTTAGGAGGAACGGTGAACTTGTGCTAGTGACACTCGCGCATTGGGTCTCCTTTCTTCCACCGCTACTAGATCGTCGAGGTTATTTCCAGAGGAGTTGTTCCTATTGAAAGAGTCTGATAATCGAATCTCGTACATGTCTCAGTCTATCATCGACGTTGGAATGAGAATACGGATCTCATCTGCTAAGAGTAGGAGAATAATGCGGATAGATGCTCAAGGCCGGCTAATGATTGTGCATGACTCCCACATGTAGATATCAGTTCGTTCATATGTTATCCACAACAGTACCCTTTCAGTTGGGACAATCAAGACTCTCCCGATGGTGAGATTGTTGGGATTCGACCGGGAATAGTGCGATGTCAGACATTTTCATGTTACACTAAGACGGTACAGCCCGAGGAGAGAGACCATTATCTGAAAGAGAGTAAACGGGTACAGTACTTCCTATGTCGATACATCAAAAATTTCCTTTTCTTGCCAAAGCCGGCTCTTGAAACTTCCAGGAGCTCATCCCACGCCTGTGTAAATAGCGATGGCAAAGAAGGACTGGAAACCAGACTAACAAAAGAGCGAATATCCGCAATGATGACAGAGGTATAACTAACAGAAAGACATGTGATTATGTGTTGACGTTTAAGTTAGAACTAGCACTATGGGCTTTCCTCAGCAATTCCCACCTCCACCCCGTTCCGTTATCTTCAACTCATCAGTTCGGACGACATGGGTAACGCAGCTGTCCATTGCCATCTTTATCTTGATACAGCAATTGAAGCTTTTCTGCCATAAGCCTTACGACTAAGCTCGAGGCCGCACGTGGTGGTGCTGATCTCAGCAGCAGGAACGCGTTTGCCGGAGTTTTTTTTTGCCGCACTGCCCATATCCGACTCTCTACAGTACACTTGTATCAGAAACTGATCCATGCGAGACTACATGTTCGAACTTGACGCAATCTTTACGGTAAATCCTTTTCAATCCTTAATTGAATAATCTTCACCGGAATTCAATGTATGAAGTATGGCTGGAGCTCTCTGGAACTAACCACGAGGAGGGGCCCGCCACACTGACTCTCAACTTTACACTTGTGAACAGCTCGACTTGAGTTTTACTCCAATAGATATTAATCCAGAAATAATCCTCGTAATCAAAAGGATTCAGCTGATAGGTGAGGCTAACGTCGGGAGTGCATGTCTTAGTTCTAGCTAATCTGTCACGATTTCAGGAAGGGCTACAACAACGACACCAGTTTACATCTGCGTACGACGAAGTACGAGTATGGCGGCCTCGGACTGCGGGTGAGGTTCTTGACTTTGGTTCAGCACACATAGCACCATGTGCACGCACGGCCAGTCCTGTGAAGCTTCGAATCCTTTATGCTCGTTGCACCCTGCTCTACCGAAACTATTTGTCCGGTCTAAATATGGCCTATATATCCCCCATATCGAGGGAAGGCAATGTTCAATGTTCATACATCTATTGGCATTGATATATCCTACTTTTGTGACTTTACCTCTGAGCCGCACGTCAGTCTAGTACCGGATGACGCATTAACGTCCACCTGGTAAACAATAATTAGACGGCCCTGGGCGCCATTGAGTCAACTGACTATTCCCAAGACACTCTGTTAGGATACCCGATAGACCATGAAGACCCTTCAGTCTTGGAGAGATAAATGGTATCACCTGCACTCGTACCTGCATTATGCAAGCCCTACGGAACCTTTAACTAACTGTTTCTTAGGAGAGAACGAATCATTCACTTTTCCCCCTCATGGTTTACCGTCTGTATGGGTAAGTGATATGCATGCCAATACCATATATTCCCTAGATGACTTGTCTAACAATGTCATAGGTACTGGTGCCATGTCACAAGTACTTGTCAACTTTCCATACCCGTATTCTGGTAATACTCGATGGATGCGAGACCTAGGATATTGCTTTTGGGTACGTTGCCTACGCTATTCTCGCTTGTTCTTTGAAATTCTCATTAGCAACCGTCGTTTATGCCCTGTCAGGTATCAAGGAGCTAATATGATTCTCAGATCCTGGATATCGTTCTTTTCATAACCTTCACCACCTTTTCCGTCATTCGATATGTTCGCTATCCGGCGCTGCTGAGAATCATGTTATTAGAGTTTCCCGCGTCGTCGTTCCTAGGAGCTGTGCCAACTGTAACTACTTTTAGTACCCTGTCCATAATTGTACATTACTTACTTACCTAGACTGTGAACACGATCATAGTTGGTCTCGTCTTCTATTACGATTATAGCGAAACCGCAGCATGGGTTGCGTTCGTTCTCTTCTGGATCAGTGTCGTGTTAACCATCTTTACCGGTGTTGTTCTTATCCTCATTCAGATGTTTCAGGAGAGATTGCATACCATGAATGATGTTGCTGGAGTGTAAGCGATTCTAATCTCGATGTGCGCATCGAAAACGCTGATGCCTGAATAGATGGCTCATGACAGCCGTTCCAAATGTTATCACCGCTGCTGCAGGGGCAGTCATTCTTCCTTATTTGTATGTTATCAATGAGAAGGCGGCAGTGAGCGTTCTCGTTGTTTGCTTCCTCTTGTGGGGCCTAGGAATGTCCCAGATCCACATGATCTTAGCCATCTATTTTTGGAGATTGATTTCTAAGAAGACGCCGTCCCAGCGGTTCATACTTTCTGGATATATGCCCATTGCGGCCTTGGGACAGGCTTCCTTGGCAATCTATCATATGTCGATCTTCTTCTGCGATTATCTGCAGAAATCCAGATTCGTCCCTACGCACTCGAGGACCGTGTCTGACCAAACCCTCGCGGCGATCGGGGAGATGATATATTGGTTCGGTCTCCTGACTGCGTTGTTTCTCCTCGCCCACGCTTCGTTCTGGCTGGTCCAGAACACCACAGCGTTCATTTATGCATGGCCTATGCCTTTCAATGTTAGTCTACTCTTTTTACCTTGGGGCACTTCCTACTCTTCGAGGTTGAATCGCTAACACCACATAGATCGGCTGGTGGTCGTTTACTTTCCCCTTCGCCGCTTACACCAACGGCTGGGCTGTCGTGGCTCGCGATTTCCGTAACGAGGGAATGCGCGGTTGGGCCGCTATGCTCGGTGTTCTGTGTATAATTTTCTGGTTTTACGTCGCAACATTTACTGCGTATCTAGGTTTCTGGAAGGGGAGTATGTTTTACGACCCTGCGCTTGCAGATTGGTCCGTTAAGGAGAAGGAGGTGGACGCCGCTGGGGGAATGGCCGTGCAGGACGTAGTTGTGGAGAGGCTGGAGGACGAAGAAGCAGGTATACGGAAATCTGTGAAAAGAAGTCTTTCTGACGACAGTGGTTTCAGTTCATACAGTTCAGGGGAGAGCCTAGTGGATCAACATGGCCGTGATAGCAGTAGCCGTAAATAGATCCTGTTGCAGGCCGCGACCGAAACGAGAGAACACTAAGTACTCTGAGTAGTTGGTTTTCAAAACGGACTATATCTACAACTTTGACTGGCAACGCTCTTACCTATTAAAACAAGCCGAAGGTCCGAGTCTGACTGACCGATGTGACTAACGTAAAGTCTTCCCTTAAATGCTCACCGGGCATCTCCTCACAATATTACACGATCCCATCCAACTGCTTTGATCACGATTAAGACCTAGATAGCAGTATACGCACCGCTTCTGATCTTCCTTACACCTGCAATTTCTTTCCATGTGTTATTAGGAGCGGGAGTTGGTTCCTTATCCCTTTCACCCTCATCTGCAAAAGGGTCTACTTCCTCCTCAACCTTCCGTCCCTCTTCCTCTCTAGGTACCATGATACTTACACTGAGTCCACTTCCCAGCTCCGAAGCATTCTCGCCCATGATTTCCCACCGCGCTTCGACGTTGGCCGGTTTCGCCTCTCCCTCCGTGAAGAACCGCGCGCGAAGCTGCTGTGTGGTGCCATCTGGGGTGAGAGTCACATCTCCAACACGCCAGTAAATGAGCATTTTCTCCTTGGAAAAGCTGCCGACTGGTTTGGACTGGCAGGAAATAGGTTTTGTACTGGCTGCGTCGAGATGTAGGATTAAGATCACGTTGGAGAGTGTGACACTTGTCCTGTTCCCCAGATTGAATGCTGGGTTCAATGCATAAGAGAGAATTGCAGAGGTCTGAGCGGGCTCAATCTTATACACTGGAGTGAGCAGGAGCGGGGAGTAGTTGGCCAAGTTGGATTCATCAAGGTGAAGTTGGTATTTAAATGCCACGACGGTCTTGGCTGCTATTGAGGACAAGTTGACGGAATATACGCCGGATTTGTCTGCAACCTGTTCAACGAAAACAGGATTTGGTGCTACTTTTTCTAGTACGGGAAAGTTTTCGAGCCGAATACTCTCAGTACCGAACGGTGTTAAGAGGTCTTGCGGATTATACGCCAAAGCTAATTCACCAATTGCGATGGCCTTGGTTATTTTACCTTTGGTAAAGGTCGTACTTACGGTTTCCACAACGGATGAATTCAACCCTGGCGAATGGAGTTCTGGATGCTTGATCGTGATACTGGTAGAGCTGCTCAGTGAACGGCCCGATCGGACGGATTGCGTATCTGACGCTGTAGGCTCATCCCCTAGCAGGCTCGAGCGATGAATGACTTTGAATGGTGACCCTGGTGGGACAACTGTTGGGGGGGACGTCGGTAAAGGGACGTTCGTCGCAATTTGTGTAGTACTCTGTATAACTGGGGGAAGTACAGCGTCATTTGCTAGTTGAATATCAGAGGGTTGTGGCGATGGGACAAATATTGTATTCCGGACATCCCTTCGACCTCGTACTGTCCCACCTTTCCTCGCAGGTGCTTGAGCAGCTTGCTATTCTGGATTAGTCAAATCACCAAGTGAAATTGCCTCATTTGGAAAAGCTTACCGCTCGAAGAGTGTATGCTACGTTAGCCAAGGCTGTTTCCGCATCAGCATCCTCTTCGGCTATAGGAGCATTTCTTATGTCTAGTTTAAACTGAGGTGCATTGCTTTCGCTGGCACTATTTATACGTCAATTCAAAACTTCGTATCCCAAGAGAACTTGCTTACACCGCCTCCTGCTCCGCCTGGGATATTGCATCGGAACCTGAAGGAGGAATTGAAAACCCTTCGGCATCCTTCGGGAGCTTTATAAAGGTCAGTAATCGGATATTACATTCTTGAGGAAGGGAAAACCACAAGGCTTACATCATTATTGGCGCTAGACGGTTTGGTTGGTTGTAAAGGTTCCAAAAGAGACGGAACAGGTAATTCTGGAGCCTTTTCACCATTGATGACACCTGAACTAGAGCCTGGCTCTGCACTGTTTGCTAGTGTCCCATTAATATGGTCTATAGATCGTCGTTTTTGTTTCGGTGATGAGGTGGAATCAGATTGCCGCGGTGAGGACGGTGTAGCACGGGTTTCCGAGAGTTGGCGTGACGGTGATGCCTGCGGCGACTCCTGCGGTGGGGGCAAGTCTTTTGACTTTCCTGCTGATCTTCCGAAGGCTCCAAAACTAGATGCAAGGTTCGAGGAAGACTTTCGCTCCGGAGATGAACCTCTTCCGTACGGGTGTACACTTTGACGCCTCCGTCCTAAAACAGTACCTAGACGTTTCAACCCGTGCAGACCACCGTGTCGTTGCTCTTGTACTGCATTAAGTTAGTTAATTCGTGGTAACTTGATAGTTTTCTGGACATACCGGATCCGGACCTCTGGCTTGAACCATCATCGGTGTTGATAGTGGGTGTTGATGGAGGAAGGCTTCTAGACGGCGTAGGAGTACCTTTCGGCCGTTGTACCGGTATCCTTCCCTCTGTGGTCTTCAAGGCGAAAGTCTTGATCTCATCCGCGGTCTCGATGTTCAAAAGTGAATTTAGGCACTGCTCCGCGGTGATTCTACTCCTCTCGACTTGATCTACCTCATGTGTCTCAAATTGCGTGAGAACGTCTCGTAAAAAATTACAGCGACTTTCATCAACTGCCTGCAGCTGCTCGAATACATACGGCGCCTGCGACTCCCACTGACTTGTAGCATTATCTAAGTCTGAAGTTGCATTCGCAACTTTCCCCGCGGCAGCTTTGGGGCCTTTCTCTTTGAGTTTATCCGCCTTTTTGTTCGCACTATCAATATCCTTGGCCATTGCTGCAAGGTTTCCACTTATTGTAGACATGGCCTGCATCTCACGATTTGTGCGCTCGTAGTCCCTCAGAGGTCGTTCGACATCAGTCTCAATTCTAGTTGCAAGAGTGTGATGAGAGTCCGCGATGGCTTCAGTCGAACTTATTATTCTATGCCAGGGTTGGGAGAATATCCTAGGGATACCTTAACTTACTCCGGCAAGCAAACTGGTATCAAGAAGATGTCTGTACATACCCTAAGTCGGACGACTCATCTGGACTTGGTCTTCTCGCCAGTTTCCGCAGCCCTTGAGCGTACGCTTCTTCGATCCTCCGTCTCTCCTGTATATTCTATTAGCGCAAGGATTGGGCGTTAGAAAGCCGCGATGTTAACCTGCAGCCAATCCGCGATTTCCGAGTTGATTTTCCCAACATGCTTAACCCTATCTAAAAGTATGGTGACGGCTTGCGACGGTTGGAGGGTAGCCTTGCAGCAATTTTCTCAGTACTCAGTACATAGCATATCCAGTGTGCACACTCACCAGCATTGCTGGGTATTCCTGCCTCTGGAGATCCATTGTGTATGCGCTAGTCACAAATATCGTACAGATAGAGCCGCTATTACATGAGGTACAGTTCGTCCGGTGCGCGCTGCGCAGTTTGAATGTTCAGTTCGTGTATATGGAGCTGTATGGCTAGGAGGTGAGGTGAGTGTGAGGTGTTGAGCTTCGACGGAACTTGGGGACTTGGGACGAGACGGGAACACCAGAACTAGAAAACTAGTGCCAGTTCTATTCTTGCCAAGGTTGAACCTCAAGTGATATAACCATTCGCCCTTCTTCAGCATCCTAACCTAAAGGGTACCTCACCTATGCCATATCTCCATTACAAGGCAATTTGAGCGCTCAGAAGAATTTTCTTCTATTTCCCTACCTAATCCTGTTTATAACTCCCGTTTCATCCGGGCTGATCGGTTGTCCACAGGAGCCACACACGTGTGGGTATAAGCAACTGTAAAATCTGTAAATAGGTCTATCCGTATCTTCATCTATTAGTATTTCTTATATTGTTCTAGTAACATTGGATTATCTCAGCATGTCACAGTCTCATCAGGCAATGACGTGGCGGTCATCTATTAGCTTCTCCGATAGACTCTCCATCATCGTTAAAATGCACGTACGTCTATCTCCTTGAGTGCTTACAAATTCTTTCGTCTGTCATGTCTCTCTAAATTGAAATTCGTTTTCGGTTCCATATCTTTCTGCGTGTTAATGTTTTGCGTCCGAAGAAATTGCCGAACCATTTACAATAGTGCTATCACTATGGGCTTACAGTGTTTCGCAGCAACTCGTTCTATAGAACTGCGAATCCTCATATATCAGTACCAGTAGCTCATCAAGAAGCCAAAAAATTAGAAGGCGAGGCGTATAACTCTGCTTCATCCAGTGTAAGAGGACCTGAATTCTGTAACAACAGAGACTGATGAGCGAGAGGCCGATTATGAGGTGCGCTGTCAGAACATAATCTCACAGCTTGAATTACAGGCAGAGACATGTGATTCTCCCTTAGAGGTGAGTAAATCGCTGAAAAAAAACTACTTTTTACGCCAAATCCCTCTTTCTTCAAGCAATGCCGTAACAATCCAATATTCACATATTGGTAGGATCCAGAGGAATATCCTTCCGAACTCTTACCTGCGCCTATCCAAATTGGGCACTATAAGCATGCACACCACCATAGATCCGGACTTTTTTCTCATGTGTATAGAGCACCCACCCTAGAAAAGCGGTCTGAGGATTCTGTACTATCGAAGAATAGGCAGGAATTTGTAGCCTTGAAGGTGACGACGCCGTCGCTGATGACAGCTCCCCATGATTCCCGTCGAGAAGCACGTATATTATCTACCGTAGAGGGGCCAAATATCCTTCGTCTTCTAGACACATTCCAGCAAGCTGGTGACCATCTCGTCCTTGTATTTCCGTTTATGTCACACGATCTTGAGACTCTCATTAGGCTCAAAAAGTTATCAAAGCGGCATTCGAGGTCTTGCCTCCAAGATATGTTCACTGGACTCGCTCATATACACTCCAGAGGGATAATACACAGGGATATCAAACCTTCAAATATTCTCCTGCGTTCCATATCTGGCCCGGCATATATAGCAGATTTCGGGATAGCCTGGTCCAATATAGACCCTTCCAGTGAACCGCCGGACGAGAAAATCACAGACGTAGGTACTACATGTTATAGAGCACCAGAGCTTCTTTTCGGGAATACACATTATGGGTCTGCTATAGACCTCTGGGCAGCGGGGTGCGTCGTTGCAGAAGTTGAGGACTCAACTATCGACAGTCTCTTCGATTCGGGAGATCTTGGAAGTGATCTGGCTCTAATTAAGAGCATATTTGAGAGTCTAGGCACTCCCGATCTTATCACCTGGCCGGTAAGAAGATCCAATGTTCAATTTCTGTGCTAATTCTTGCGTTCAGGAGGCTGAAACATTCCGAGACTGGGGGAAAATGATGTTCTACGAATACCCCGCTCGTAAATGGAGCGAATTACTTCCTAATGCATCTGATCCTGCTAGAAGCCTAGCAAGTAGTTTGGTGCAGTACCAAAGTTCCCTTCGACTCTCAGCGGAGGAGGTAATTGCCCTTCTGGTTGCCCTCGCTCGTTAAGTAGTCCATTACTTACACTTATTCCTCAGGTTCTAAAACATCCTTTTTTTTGCGGCGAGGATTCAATAGAAAAAGGGCAATAAATTGACGTTCGTGTAGCTTCGGTAGTGAAGTGATTTCAACATTGCCGGTTCTATCTCCGAACCTCCTCTCACCGTAGCCATTTCAAGCTTCTATATTCAAACCGTCCTCTCGTCAGCACTTACTCCATCATTGATCTTAATCAACACATCTTATGTCGGAATCTTGACGAGTAGAGTGCTTTTAAAGAGAAGTTGTGCGGCTACAGTGGAACTCAAAGCTTGTTTCGATAGTTATGTATCCGGTAACGAGTGTCATTACCTATATATAAGACACTATTCTAGGGTTGGGCTAGGTCTTATGTACATTATGTAAATGCGATGGGATTACCTTACCGTATCCTTTGAATTTCCTGAATGTGTAAGTGGTTCCGTTGTGTTTACCTTAATCGGTGAATTTAGTTCAAGATGAAGTTACTCGTAGCGTCAGGGGCTACTAGAATATCTAGCGCCAAGCAAGACCGAATGCCCTGGTTGCCGGTTGCCCCGCAGAAGCGGCCTTGGGCCTTGGGCTTCTATCTTAGTTCTAAACATCAAACGTTCCCATCACTTATTGTATTATTACTGAACGTTTTGAGTTGCATGAATTTGCTTCCAACTCTCTGAGATCCTCGGACTATCTCAACTTTGGAACTAACCCCCCACTTAGTACCGCACGCAATCTTGTTCAACCGGCTTTTATTTTAGGTTCTAATACCTGATTTATGCCTCGATTTCGCCTATAGCAGCTCTATTACAGCTGCCGGTATCTCACCTTCACAATCTCCCAGGTCCCAAGCATTGACGAGGGTGTTCGTATAAAGAGAAGCCAAAGCCGGCAAGATGGCCTTTCTATTCTCCAGAAACAGGCAGAAAGGTAATATGGACCTGGTCAAAGGTACGAAAGAACTCGTCCTGAAATGTTTGGCGGAAGAGAAACCACAACCGAAGGTAAAGACCGCCTGGCGTTTCGATTTGGAGCAATTAACCTTATTTGATATAGACAGAGGAGGAATTGGCACGAAATCTTGCTCAGATGAAATTAGTACTTCAGGGTACACCAGGTTGATTCTCCCCAATATACTCACTCGATGATTTGTGATTAAACTCATACCACTTAGAGCAGGAAGTTAGTCCGGACCAAGTTCTCCAGCTCATTCAACTACTACTCCAAGAAGACCTTTTATTGTCACTCGCGAACACAATTCACAAGCTACCTTTCGAATCGCGCAAGGACACCCAGGTCATAATCGCAACTGCTCTCCGTTTCAAGACCAACTCGAGTACGGCCGACGAGCCTTTCGCCCTCAATACTATTATCTCGCAACGGCCACAACTCATAGTAACATTATGCAATGGGTACGACCGGAGGGAAAGTGCAATGCCCTGTGGCGGCGTCCTACGAGAAGCTTTGAAGTATGATGCGGTGGCTGCTTTGATCTTGTACGATGAGCCTTCTGCAGGAGGTCCACCAAACCTAAGTCGAGAGCTAAATACATCGGCCCCTGCTAAAGGTGATGGGGTGTTCTGGAAGTTTTTCGACTGGATCGATAAATCCGCCTTTGAAGTGAGCGCAGACGCCTTCAACACATTCAGGGTGAGACTAGAAAACCTATGATTTCCTGTCAGTCCATCCTGCTGACAGCGAACGAAGGAGATTTTGACGAGACACAAACAACTGATCGCTACGTTTCTGGAAGTGAATTTTGACCTCTTCTTCCAGAAGTATAACCGCATTTTGGTACAGTCTGATAGTTACGTGACCAAACGACAGTCTATCAAGTTACTTGGAGAAATTTTGCTCGACAGAGCAAACTACAATATCATGACCGCATACGTAGCCTCGGGCGAGCACCTGAAAATCATAATGAAATTGCTCTTGGACGAGAGGAAAATGATCAACTATGAAGGATTTCATGTATTCAAGGTAGGTAAATCGCTTGATCTAAGGGTATCAACAAAATTCTGACGTAATTCCAGGTTTTTGTAGCGAACCCAAATAAGACGGTATCTGTTCAGCGCATGTTGATCAACAATCGAGAAAGACTGTTGAAATTCCTTCCCGGTTTCCTGAGCGATCGAAAGGAAGATGATCAGTTCATGGACGAGAAGAGCTTTCTTGTGCGGCAGATCGAAAACCTGCCACCACAGCCGGTACCGACATGACGGCTTTGTGAAATTCATTACTGGACGACCTAGTCGTACCAATGAATCGTTTAGCATTCAAGGTGTTTGGGTTAGGGTTTTCGCTATTATCCTGAAGTCGGGAAAAGCAGAACAGCCACGTAGTTTATGAGGGTCGATCGCGATATACCACGATGGGTTTGCATGGTCTTTTAGATTGTTGTACTATTTTTACCGTGTAGTTCTACTGTACAACAAGTAAGGTAGACAAGTAGCCTTCCATTTATAAGAATGCAACAAAGTACCTTACGGATAGTACGGTAAATTCGGTAAATCGGCAGACAGAATAACAGATTTTAGCCGAAACTAGGAAGCCTAGAGATAGGGCACCGCACCAGGGCAGATGCAGATGAAATACTAGATACCTTACCGCCTCACGGATGTCGGGTACGGTAAGGTATCAGTATTATATTTTGTGGAATTACCTTACAATGATCGGCGAGAAAAGGAGCTTTTGGCAGTTGGAAATGACAATGGACGAGAAGAGGTTATTGGATATGATATGTTATTAATGTACAGCTAATCGTATTATAACCATGTCGCGCGTATTCTTAACGTAGCAGTACGGCGCTCACTACGTCACCTACCTTACCTATGAACAGCGCTTTCTCTTCCCCTTCGACACACCCACCCAAGTCAAACGAACGGCCTCCCTTACAGCTTATTTGTCCTCCTATAGTCCTCCCAATATCTTGCGGAGGTCATATCTCTCTCATGTGTGTTACCGATCTTATCGTCTATTATCAGCAACCCTTTGGCCTCATCGAGCAGAAGGCCAGAAAGCTGTGCGGAAGGGGCAGGGGGGCGATATGACAGGAAAGAAAACACCTGCTTCATCACCCAGTCATTCTTCGACGGAAGCCTCACAATCGGCGAGACCAACCCTCTATCGGGCAATTGCGTCGCACTCCTCTAATGAAGACAAATCCGAGACGACTGTTGCTATAGCATCAGGTTCTACACCAACGACAACGTCGGCTACGGATGACGAAGTCACTGAGAGTGAAATTAGTAGCGTTGGTGACGTGACCTCAGAGGATGATAATCCGAGCGACGCAGAGGACAAGAGACGTGAGGTGGATACGGGACCACTCGCATCAGAAGCCCAAGAGATCGAGAGGCTGAAGGAAGCAGTGCACGCAAAACTGCTCCTCAACTCTCAACGGATGAAAGCAGCTCAAACTGGTCCAGGCATGAAATCCTCTGCCTTTGCCGCGAGGAGGGTCTCGCCGATCAAAGAGGAAGTGCCAAATGCTGTTTCACCTTCTCTTGATGCTGCATTCAGCAGTCCTCTTCCGACAGGCGCCCAAACGGCCTCAACCGAATCAACAGAGTCTGGCAAGACTATACGAGGAAGTGTGCCGGCTACGCCAGGACAATATCCTCTTCGGACGCCTTCGTATCCTTTCCCATACGTCCCAGGGACACCCAGAGCTTGGTCCTCGTCCTTTCACCAACCATTCACTACTCTATCACCTACAGTGTCAGGATTGCCACAGCGAACTACCTCGACAGCGGTTGACACGACATTGTCAGGAGATAGTACACCCGCTGCTTCAACCGATACTTTCATGCCTCGTGGCGGGTCCATACCAGGTCCCCAGGATCCCAAATTTCCATCTCCAAATTTGTACGATCTCGTCCTCGTCCTAAATACCGAGCCTGGATTAGATGCCTGGTGGTCCACTGTTGTCACTATACTGACTGATTGGTTTGGCGCCGTAAGAGTAACACTAGCAGTTCCAGCGGATGCCACTGATATCGAGAATGTTCCCTGGGGGCAGAAGGCGACTTACAATTTCAACCTAAGCAGAGAAGGCCCGCTAACGGAAAAAGAGAACAAAGCATCCCATACCAAACAGGAATCTTCGGAAAAGTCCGCTCGACTTGACGATATCGACTTCCATGACGCGGTGTCAAGCAAAGCTCCTCGACCGAAGATAGAATCACGCCATTCATTTGCAGGCCCCGAACCTATTAAGAAATGGGATATTGCGGGTGAAGGCTTGAAAGCACCAGCTCCAAGCTTGCGACCACATGGTCCCGTAAGAACAGTTAGCCATGTTCCACATAGCAGCTTAAGGAGCGAATTGAGTCACACGTCGCCTATTACAATCTCAAGGGAATCCCCACCCTCAACCCACAGGACGCCTCTTAAAGAACACTCATTCAGCGACCCCGACTTCTCTAGTGTCGGCGATGGTCCCGCCGGTCCGGATTCAGCAGTCTTTCCCGTTCTACGAGCACTGGACCATGAGATCGACCCCTTGATAGACAGTGCTGGAATTAATCGAGTTCTTGAGAGAGGAAAACTTGTTACGCTAACTCGGGACTATACTAGTACTAGTGACTCGGCGAAACCAACCTCCTCTGAGCCTGCGTATACTACAGAGGCAACACTCCGTCCGAAAAGCAGGCAAGCAAATGCTACGTCTCAGGCGACCAAGGGATCACACCGTGCGTGGGCCTTCGGGATGATACCTGATGATAACCCACGTGGAAGACTGAGCACACACTATGAGGAATATGAACAGTTTCCTTCGTCACCCTGGGCACAATCACCAGCGCCGTCACCCGCCATTCAAGCGGACCCTTCAGAGAACCCATTTTTTACTTCTGCAGAAGTTGACGAGGAGACGTTCAACCCGAGCGGTTCTGGGCCAGATTATTCACAGTTTGGTCAAGTCGAAGCAATTGGTGTCGATAGCGCCAGTACAATCATTCACCTCCCCTTCATTCATCCAGTTCTCTCTCAACCGATGTCATCCTTAGATCCAGAACCGCCCCCGATGACAGAAAATACTCGAGACAGGGGTAAATCTAGAGCCGGATCAATCGCTCCCACTGAGATACCAGAATTCCAGAAGAAAGCTCCTATTGCGATTCTATCCTTACTCACGAAGACTGTTCCCTATCCCCATAACTTGACCCATTCCCTTAAACTCTTTGGTCCTCACCTAGCTACGTCATTTTCAATTGCACAACAGTATAGTAACGCAATAACGCAGGCGATGGGAGTACGGCACCGCCGCTTCTTATCTGGACAGCAGGTCGGTTTCACACCGGAAACTGAAGGTCTCGAAGATCTTATGCGTCTTGACATTACAGAGGAAGCGCATTCAACAGCAGGAAGCATCACAAGCCCTTCAGACTATTCGGGTCGCTCTCGACACTCACCTGGAGGGTCTATTACCGGGACGCCCGCATGGGACCCGTCCAATATCGCATTTTCCAGTCGACATTCTGTTGGAGGCACTCCTGCAGCTCTCTTAGCTACGACCGACTCTATTGATAGTTATTTCGATGCGAAGAAAAAGTCGACCATACCACGCACCGGTAGTGGTGCAGCGCTTTCCCAATTACAAGCAGGTGGAAAGACTTCTCCGACTGTCGAGTTTCGGACCGCAACCCGCCCCGCTCATATTCAAACTCCTGGAGATGATGATGCCACGCCTAGAATTGAACCAAAACCCCGTCTACCAACACAATCCCGCAACGAAAAAACTCCAATTACTACCTATAAACTTAGAGAAAGTAGTCCCCCACGGTCCTCAGATACGTCAGCCTCCAGAAAGCCGGGAATGAGACTTACTGCGATACAACCCCCAGAACGTGGTACCCGCCAGCGACATTCTCTCCTGCATTCTTATGGGGCAGATTTTAGTTCCTCATTCCAATCACTCCCTTCTGCGGCAACCCCTACTCCTAGGACGCCCGGAGGAGCGATGCACAACAGGAGTGGCTCTGCTGACAACGTCTATGATATGCCACCACCTTCAGAACGCCTATTGAGAACTATCATCGATTCGCTTCCGGTTCAAATCTTTACTGCTGCGCCAACAACTGGAGCCCTTACGTGGGTCAACTCCAAGTTTCTAGTTTATAGGGGACAAGATCAACGTCAGTTTCTCAAGGAGCCCTGGCAAGCGGTACATCCCGAAGACCGCGATGAATACTCGGATGCGTGGACAAAATGCCTACGTACTGGCCAGCAGTTACAACATAAGGTTCGGTTGCAACGCTTTGACGGCAATTATCGCTGGTTCTACGTGCGGGCAGCTCCATTAAAAGATAAGCGACAGAATATCGTCCATTGGATAGGCACGAACATGGACTTCCACGAGCAGCATATCGCCGAAGTCAACTCTGCGCGACAGCAAGAGACCGCGGCCTCAGAGGCGAAATATCGTGCACTTGCAAATTCAAGCCCCCAGATCGTTTTCGCAGTTACCCAAACGAAGGGTTTGATATTTTGCAACTCGCAATGGCTATCCTACTCTGGGCAATCCGAGCAACATGCCCTGAAACTAGGCTTTATGGACTTTGTACATCCCGACGATCTTGGTAAATGCAGGCTTCCTACAGTTTCCGAGGATGGCACTATTCTAACGGCAGACCTCCCAACCTCAGTTCCCCCAGACGCTAATCTTTCTAAGTCTGAAACATCCTCGTCATCCGACTCATCGGAGACAGGCCGAACAGTAACGAGCCCTGATGTGACGGGACCATCGAGTCAGGGCATGCCGCAATCTCAGCTCTCTAAATTAGCTAGTACTGGAATCTTAAAAGTCTCTAAAGACGCTGACGGTAGGCCGTCGTATTCAACTGAGGTCCGATTGCGGTCAAAAGACGGAGACTACCGTTGGCATCTTGTGCGCATCCTCCTTGCCGAGTCTATCGCCCAAGATGGGGATGAAGAAGACGTCTGGTATGGAACATGCACAGACATCAATGACCACAAGCTTTTGGAGCAGACATTGAAAGAAACAATGGACGCAAAATCTAGATTTTTGAGTAACATGTCACACGAAATAAGGACGCCGTTGAATGGGATAACGGGCATGGTTAACTTTCTAATGGATAGCAACCTCTCTCCCGAGCAAATGGAACACGTCAACATAATAAGGAACAGCACGGAGGGTTTGCGTGATCTCATAAATGACATTCTTGATCTCTCCAAAGTCGAAGCTGGCATGATCACACTTGCTATGGACTGGCTTCACGTTCGATCCCTAATTGAGGAAGTCAATGATCTTACATCGGCATTGGCGATAGGGAAAGGGTTAGAACTAAACTACGTCGTAGATGAAGATGTCCCATCGGCAGTTAAGGGCGATCGATTTAGAATACGGCAGGTTCTTCTTAACGTAATCGGTAACGCGATCAAGTTCACGCAGACCGGTGAGGTGTTCATCCGTTGTAGGAAGCTATCTGGTGGGGATTCTTTACCTGAGGACGAGGTTATACTTCAATTCGATGTCATTGACACTGGAAGAGGGTTTAACGAGAAAGAAGCCCAATACCTGTTCAAGCGTTTCAGCCAGATTGATGCGAGCAGTACAAGACAGCACGGGGGAACAGGACTAGGGCTCGCTATATCAATGCAGTTGGTTGAACTTCATGGGGGAAGCATGAGAGCTTCCAGTGTACCGGGAAATGGTTCCACCTTTACTTTCACCATCAAGTTCAAGGTTCTTACGGCAAATGAATACCCGTCAACTGATCCCATGCGTCCATCTGTCTCTGTTAATACGCCTCTGGACCCACCTACCTTAGCCTCGATACCATCACGGTCACCGGAAATGGAGACCTTGAATACCGCCATAGAAGCCGCTGTAACAGCCCAACAAATTCCAGGCTCTCCTGGCTTCAGTCATCCGTCACATATCCTGTCCCCCAAACCACCACAGGATTCGCCCGCTATGTCCTCGGGTAGCTCGGATCCATCAATTCGAACGGCACAAACGAGCATTCGCTCAGAAAGGTCTTCAGTATCTTCATACTCTCCTGAACCGTCGTTGCTCAGATCACCATCGATCACTCTTTCGCTCCCCCGGGATCCAAGAATTGCTCGAACCGAATCTGACAGTTCTATTGGTGAGCATTCCAACGATTCAGAGGGAACTGTTCGTCCTAGCCTATCCAGTCCAAGTATGTCAAGGACACCGCCTCAGGTTACTAGCGTGCAACCCCCCCTTTATTCTATCCTGGTTGTTTGTCCCCTGCTCTATAGTCGAGAGGCCACCGTTAAGCATATCGAGATGACATTACCAAAAAACGTTCCTCACCAGATCACAGCTAGGGAGAATCTACAGGAATGCCATGATATGATTGGTGGCGATGATCCGGTCATCTTTACGCACATTGTTACCGTTCTTCAAGAACCAGAAGAAGTTATCGGCATCATGGATCAAGTCTTCCGTTCGGGTAACAACTCAACGACATCGATTATTGTCATTGCCGATTTACTTCTTAAACGTGAAATAATGAAGGAAGCAAATACATACGACTTCAACCAATTAAATTCCGATCGACGACTTCGCTTCATATATAAACCACTCAAGCCCTCTAAGTTCGCCATCATCTTTGATCCACAGAAGGAAAGAGAAATGAGTAAGGATCGCAATCAGGACAACGCGCAACAGGTTGCGGTCAGCCAGAAGCAGGTTTTCGACCACCTCAAAAATAGGCTAGGAAATAAGGGTCATCGTGTTCTGTTGGTTGAGGACAATAAGATCAACCAGACGGTAAGTTGCAAAGGTCAACTTTTAGTAGAATCTGGACCACTAAATTTCATTATAGGTCATTTTGAAATTCCTGAGTAAAGCATCCATAGCCGTTGAGACGGTCCTAGATGGCGTTCAATGCACCGAAAAAGTGTTCGCAAAGGATCACGGATACTATTCGATCATACTTGTATGTTCTTGCTCTATCTATCAACCTTATTTTCGGATAGCAAGCCATTAATATCAATCTTGGTACTAACTATTGATATTTAGTGTGACCTCCACATGCCGAATAAAGACGGTTATCAAACCTGCAAGGAGATTCGTAAATGGGAAAAGCGATCTAAATTCCCTTACCTTCCTATTATCGCACTCAGTGCTAATGTACTTGGTGACGTATACGCTAAGTGCGTTGAAGCAGGTTTCAACTCGTACGTAACCAAACCAGTGGATTTCAAAGAACTGAGCGATGTCATGACCAAATTTCTGGATCCAGCGGAAAAGGGTCGCCCGCATGAATTTATGAGGGGGAAAAGTTTCTCAACAGGAAAGAAAGCAAAAGGCGGATGATAATGACAACGATGATGATAAAATAAGACACTCGCGGTCTATGATGACGGAAAATCAGGGACTATATGCAATCCCAAAGGGAGGGTAGGGCCTACAACGCATGAAGGAGTATCTCGTAAATTATGGCGCGCCATCGTCCACCTTGGAGTCCATCCTTTGGAGTAGGGGAAAGGGAGCCCGTTTTCAACGGGTTAAGGACAATCGGTAGCCATGGGGACTTAGGGGAAACGACGCGCTTTTACTACCCTTTTTGCCCCGTAATACTTAAAACCGTCGGTGAATCTTGCATCTGCATAATCGAGACGGCGTTCACCTTCGCTCTTGCGAGGCGGCCAATTATCCTTTCTCGTGTTGGTTGGATCGGAGCGCTTCGGGTGTCTCGTCATCGTGGATGCTCACCAGGAGGCACCGGCCAGCTAGAAAGGGCTTTTTGTATTGTACTTGTAATATTACGCGGTCTCAAACCGCAAGGGTTACGGAACCAGACTTGTGATGCTATCAATTGATCAACCTCTCCAACGAGATTCGAAAGTATCGATGCTATCATGGCAATGTTCCCCTTATCCTGATATATTTTCTAAGCCGAGTTGTACGATATAAACTTGTGACACCCCATAAGAGCCCATTTCGACATCTATGCGATTTCATGTACTTTTACAGCAAGTATATATTAACCATTAGACTCCACCACAATAGAAAGGGAAATTGTATGAATGTCTCACGGCATCAGTAGCATATATTGTCTTGTTAATTTCCATCATCTTGGATACAATAGGTTACAACATAATCAATCTCTGTCCACCACTCTCCTCTTTCTATGGCACGTGGTCTTCAACCCATTGCCTCAGAATAGTCCCAGTATGTCCTCATTGCTCTTCGGTTGTTGTTGTTGTGGTGGAGGTTGTTGGTGTCCCATACTCAAGCTCGCAAATCCATTCATCAAATCGTCATTACTCATCCCCGGTGGATGTTGCGCCGCACCTCCATTATCTGCTCCTCCGAAAATGCCCATCAAGTCATCCATGTTGTTGTTTGCTTGCGGTGCACCGGCGGCCGGCGACGCCACCCTCTGCGGTGTTCCCGCGAGGCCCTCTAATCCCGAAGCGCCTCTTTCAGGTGCCTTCTGCAAACTGGCCGGCGCTGCACCATCGAAGTCGATATCGAGGAGGTTCTCCACATTTGACTGTGCAGTTGTCGTACCGCCTTGGACGGCAGCGAGCGCGGCCGCAGCGGCAACGGGGTTCTCGCGAGCCTCCTCCTGCTGCTCTTCAATAGCGGCACGTTGCATCGCCTCAGCACCAAAGCGGCCATGCCCGAGGAAGCTGGAAGCGGGTTTGTGATATACGGAAGCAAGCGTAGAAAGCTCGGAGAGGAGGCCGTCGAGGAGAGTTGGAGGGAGAGCCGGAATGGTGGAAGTGATTGGGGGCTTTGTCGCGAGAACGACATTCTGAGAGAAGTTTTAGTAGGCGAGCAATACGAATCCAGAGTTTCCTTTAGCATGAGCTTTCGACTCACCTTTGCAATCTGAGGGTCGCTGGAAAGAAGTCGCCAATATACATACGCACGGTCTCGGATGTCGGGATTGTCATTCTCGGCGGTAGCTTTCTGAAGTACCTTCTGGACTAGTCCTTGAGACTGGTCTGGCTTTTTGAGGAAGAGCTTCACAACTGCTGTAAGGATCTGTAGCTGGGTTTGCGTGAACTCTTCACCAAATTGATCTATAAACCCCGAGAGAATGTCACCAGCGTTATTTATCTTTTCGGCGTACTCTCCTACGATCCAGATGAGGGAGCCTCTAGCATTCGGTTCATCCAGCTCGTCGATGCACTGGCATAATGTTGGAATGATGCCCTCGTACCCTGGATACTTCCGGAAAATGTCTTTGATGACGACGACTGCTTCTTGAACAACATAGTTCACTTTCGTCGCGATAAGATCCAATAATGCGTTGACACACTTTTCGCTGGCTTCTTCAATTTTGATGGCAACCTGCCCAATAGCCTTGACGGCTCTTCGTACGAAATCCATATCAACTTCCATGGCATACTCTTTCAGTTCGGCCAGAAGCTGCTCGAAATTGTGAACGTTTGCTATCCGGACCATGATTTCGAGCTTCTCGAGTTTGAGATATGGGGGATCGTTATATTTGCAGAAGAAAACTCGCATTTCCTTGCTAAGGATATCAGGTTGTTTTTGTAGTAATAAGTCAATATTCCTTAAAGCGACGAACTGAACTTCGGGTGCCGATGATACAAGAGTCACTTGATCTTTTAGCGGTGTGATGGAAGAGCTTTAGGGGTCATATCAATACATACCTAAAGGCGGTGCCATTTTCCGTAAATATGATTTCGCAAGTTCGGGACTGATATACTTCATATGCAAAAATACTACCTTGACGGCCGCAAGTACCACACTAGGATTAACATGTTGGAATTGAGGGGCGCTCCGTTCGCAGATATGTTCTGCCTCTTTAACGTCTGATGCCTTATAAGCAGCAAGCGTGCTGAGAATCGTGACGCGACCCCATTCTGTACACTCATTAAGAGCCATAAGCATCTTTTTGAGTATTGTTGGAGTGACTATAAGCGCCTTGGTGTCTGGTGCCGATTGTGTAATCTCATTTAGAGCCGTTACGCAATTCGCAACAACCATAGGGTTAGGGTCCCCAATGAGCTCTTGTAGAGTTTCCAAGAATCCGTTTTCTATGCACATTGCTGCATTCAGGTCGAAGAGTTTGGCTACGCAAAGCACAGCAGTTTTCCGCACGTATGGTGATTCGTCCCGTAAAGTCTTTCGTAACGGTTCTTCCATGTAGTCTACCATTTTGTCTACTCTGATACAACCCATCGTCCTGATAGCTAATGCGCGGACTAGCGGATTTGGATCTTCTGCGTCTTGTATGAAGGTGTTCACTGCAAGAATACAAAGGTCGGGGTGAGATTTTGCATAATTCCTGGAGGAAATGTGAGCGACATAAATTCGAACTTGGTGATCAGATGACAATACATAAGATAGAGATATACTAGCTTCTTCTGGTCCAGGTCTGAAGTCGCGATGTTCTTCAGAACATCAGGGAATAGCGCTGATACATCTTTGCCTAAGGTCATAGACATGATAGTCTTTTGTATAGCTTCCTTTCTAATTATCATCAGCCCTAGATCTCCGCAAATTACAGGATTCTTTCAGTTTTACCGTTCGTAGGCATATTGCGAGCTGTACATAGCAGTTAGCATTACCTATCCAAATTTGAAGAGCGGACATTCTTACACCAAACCAGCCCTCAACTCGAATGTCTCGCCCTTCCGAGGGACAGCAAAAGCGCCCTTGATCCGATTTACCGCCATCTCTGCTCTTTCATGCAGAGGTGACGATCGAGGGCGCGCCCCTCATATACTACACGCTTTCTTTGTCGATATGGATATGCGGGGATCTGATTGCAGGTAGCACGTAATTGCAGGACCATATAACCTAGTTCTATCTCGGGGCGTTGGGAAGTTCAGAGACAGATATAGAGACTTATGTCATTTAATAGAGCAAAGGAAACAGCAAGCATCGGATTATTTGGAGAGTAGTTGAAAGTTGAACCTTTCGCTGTGTCAAAGTTATAGATTCGAACTAGCGCGGTTTTCACGGTGCAGTAGTTCTACAGCAGATATGACGGTTGACCACGACAAATGGTCATCAAACCCACCTCATCATTATCCTTTGGCGCCTTGAGGTTAAATATAAAATAATACCATGGTATTACACGCTCTGACTTGATTAATGCATCGATGGTCATAAAACACATTGCTGATACGGATCTACGAAGCCTTCAAATCTACCAAACCTCCGCCGTCTATTTGTGGAAGCACGAACGGAAGCAGAAGAAAGTGCCTACTCCAGAAACGCTGTGCGTAGCTACAGTATACTGTAAAACCGCCCACATGATGCGAAATCCTGACTAGTACCTAGTTCTACAACTTAGTTCTCTTCATGTCCTCTGTAGCTGTCTTCAGCTTGCTCGCACAGCGCATGACGACGGGTTGACCAAATCAGCAAATGTACTATGGAGGCCGTGATTGACAGATGTGGAAGCGTCTCGGATGGGAACTTCTTCGTGGATCCGGGCATCCTAAGCAGCACCAGCATTGAGAACCAAATTGGGACGGTGCCATTTCTACTCTGGATTCTCTCCATGCTGGAGGGCATGCTGAACCTTGAAGAACTGCGTACTGGCAGAAACGGGTCTGATCACTCTGAGGGATATGTGGACACGAACAAGGAAATTGGTAGTATAGGATGCAACACATAGTGCGCGTGCAATGGTATATGTGTTCAATGTCTAGAATTCGGTATTATTTTCCAGACTTTTGAACCGAACTGCGAGAGGCGCTGCCGAAGATGCATAGACATATATGTACAGGACCTTTTAAAGGCCCAAATAATTGGCAAATCGCTGTCACGACAAATCAGGAAGCTATCAAACTAAGGTATTCGGATACACCGAACACGCTATCCTGGATGTATCAAACGATTGCTCTGTAGGCAATGGTATCGACATGAAATTGTTTGAAAGTAAGAATCTCAACTCGTTTCCTCGCCATCGTCGTCTCCAAGGAAATCGAGTTCTCTAAGTCCTCTAGCTATCCGACGTTTTGGTCTACCCTCCTCAGAATCTTCAGAATCTTGTCCCCACCTCTTGTTACCGTCTTGTACGGCTTCAAGATCTGCAGCTAACTCGCGCTTTTCCTTAATTTTCTTTGCTTTCTCCTCTGAGTACCGCCCTTCCATTCCAATATCTTTCAACATATCCTTGAGATGATTGATTTTCTCTTTCGGTGTATCGTATGGCGCAAGTTCCCTGAACCACATCTTGCGGACACCGCATTTAACCAACCAGCCCTGTAAGCGTTTGATCTCTTCCTCCTGTGGCGTTTTCTCTTTATCCTCCTTTACCTTTTTCGATCTAGACTTTGGCACTTTGGATGCTTTCCCTGATGATTGCTTCTTTTGCGCTTTCCTTTTCGTCGGAGGATCGTCTATCAATATAGACATTTCACTGTCTGAACCAGGACCGGGTTCGGTTGCCTTCTTTACGTCACCATCCTCTGAGCTCCCCTCTTTCTCTTGTATAGATCTTGAGATATCTCCATTTACTTCCGACTCCGCTTCATCATCTTCATCATCATCATCATCATCATCATCATCAATCGCTGGAGACGTTGCTTGCTTATTTTTGACGGCATTCGAGCCTGCTCGTTGCTTCGGCTCGCTCTCTGTATTCGATATTTCACTCAGGGGAGAATCATCAGAACTCTTCAAAGGGAATTCCGACTCAGGTGTAACCGATGCTTTCCTACGCTTGCGAGGCTTCTGTAGTTTGGTCTCCGTTGGCTTGCGCTTCAATGCATCCTTATTACTATTTGGTTTAGTAGAAGCTTTGACTTGAGCTTTTGCGGGCGCTCTCGTCTTGCTCTTTGCTTTCATCTTGGGTTGTTGCGCCTCATCAGCTGACTGCGCATCGCCGTTCTGATCCTGTGCTTCCTGGTGGAAAGTATTAGTGCACTGGTTTCCAAAGTTGGGGTGCTTTAATAGCTCACCACTTCTTCACTAATGATATCCTTACTCTTGTCTTTCCATGAGCTATCGGTTTTCAGAAAATTTTCAGGCAAGTCCAACTTCTGTTCAGCACTTTCGCGCACCCTTTTGATCGTCAGTGCTTCAAAATCCCCAGCTTTAAAGAATGCGCATACGACATTGCGCAACGTCTTTTCAATTTGTGCATCAGATGGGATAGGTAATTCGGCATCAGAGAGCTCGGAGTCGGACATTTTGTAGGTTAGAAGAAATTGGACGCGTTCGATGATCGCGTCTGTCGTTTTTACTGCTGCAGAGAGAACCTAAAGTCTACTGTGCAGAGTAGGTGGGGCTTTCCCGTCAGCCCGGACTTGTGCCGGCGTCGGGCTCCTTGACCAATCCGTGCTTTTCCCTAGCTCCAAATTGGTCTTTTTTACTTCTTTGGTAAGCTACTTCTATTTTCATCAGACCGCTTTAGGTAGTTTAATAAGGTCTGTATCATATCGTAATCATCCTTCCCGTCAGTTAGCAAAGAGAAGATCAACATGTCTCCCAGTGCTGCGCCTTCCCTTCAATCGAGTCTGATTGTCCATATTTGGGATCAATTTTAAATTCAATAGGCCAACATTTCTTTGAGCATTTCCTAACATATCCAAAACATCGTCTTTGTTGCATCTACAAGGTCTCTATAAGCCTAATATTGGCACCACATGTCAGTTCACGACCATAAATAAGCGGTTCCACGAGTATGAATACAGTTGAGAAACCTGTGTCCAGTATTACCTACGCCATGTCGACCTCCTTATACTATATTCTCCTTGAATCTCACACTCTCATATCGAAAACAAACCGCCAGTCTGCATTGCTCCATTTTCACTTTTTGGATATCCCTTTCACTCAAGATTTCAACGTCCCAAACCGTCTCGCAGATATGGTCCATGTCACATGCCTTTTCACCATTCTAACGGGTGTGGTCCTCTTAGGTTTCGACGATCCTGCACCCACCGAGGCTGCAGACCCCCAATTGTAGAAAGCGGTTCAAAAGTGCCAATGAATGGAATTCCCCCGTAAACGTCTCTCTCTGCGAATTGGCATCACTAGCTCCAGGGATTAGCAAGTGCAATTGCATTCTCTTCCCCTCGATTACGAATGATCTCTGCATCACTTTAGGTGAGGGAAAGCGTACGAACCATGCCGCACATGTCGCACCGGGCTATTCATGCGTCTTTCCCGAAAACTGGGACTGCACTGGGGAGAACAGAACCATGACAAAGCCAGATATCTCGAACTTCGTTCATGTCAACTTTGACAACCGAATGAGGAGCTTCAAATGCAAGCAGGGCGATAACTTTGTAGACCCTTGATCTATCGGGTAAGTGTATTCCTTCTGGAGGCCTTGAGTAACCGCTGTTAAGATCTTTACACTCGTTTGTATCTTGTTATATTTTCCCTAGAAGCTCACGTGCTTATGTTAGTGATGTTTCATTAAGATATTTTGTCTGTTATAATTGTAATATTCATCAGTTCCCTAATAGGAGTTATTCTGTTACTCCTAACCGGACTCATTGAAAAAAAAAAAAAAATTTCCTGCTTATCGCATGAATGAAGTACCATAGTAGCGGGACATACACTGTTTGAACATCAACACAAATAGAAGGTTTCTGCTGCACGTCACCTCTAGTTTTTGACCTAACATGGTTCGCAGAGTTCATGGCCAGCTAACCTGTATGGACTGAAGAGATAATTTGGATAACGAATCTTCGTTCTAATGCTACATCTTTGCTATGTTCTCCTCATCATCGCCTGAGTACGCATATTTCGACCTCCTCCTGATTCTCTCCCCCCAGATCCAAAACACGTAAGGAATCGCGCAACACGCAAGACCGATGAATGCTAAAAGTGTTCCAGCCCACTGGAACCCTAATCGGTCGTACATCTGATTAGTGAAAAGAACAACTGCTGCACCCCAGAAACTTCGAAGAAAGGTCTTCGCAGCTAGAGCAGAGGCGGCTTGGTGTTGATATGTATCAACGAGATAGTTATTTGCTGAATTGTAGAGAAAGATGAATCCAAATCCGACAGGGAACCCGCCTAGAGCTGGACCAATCCAGTGTAGCCTTGGATACGAGGTCCAGGCAAAGATAAAGAGACCAATCGGAATGAACCAGCAGCTGAACATCATAGGAATAAGGCGAACTTCTGCCGGTGGCTTGCCATTGTGTTTTCTGACCGACGTGAGATAGTGACGGTTGATTAACGGAGAACATGCTGCGCTAAGAAGGACACCCACGGCAATAGGGATGAACATGAGTGTTGCTGGCGCTATAACCCTTACCGCGTTGGTATACGATTGGGTATGCGACAAAGAACATGTAAAGAAGACCGTACAAAACAGACATGTAAAGAGAGACGAAGAAGACGATTAGTTCTTAGAAGAGTAGCTAGAACAGACGGAGAAGAAAAAGATGGAGGCGTTGAGAAAGAGGGCGGATATCGAGATCTTGTTCCGTAACATGCTGTGGGCTTCCTGTTTCTGCACGTAGTTTACGAGCACGCTGAGAGAGGAGCGTAGGGGCGTATGTCTCGGGAACAGTAAAGGTAATGAGCAGCCAAACTACACCCGAAAGAATAAGTTGAATCCAATACAGCCAACGCCAGCCGAGGGCGTCCGACAAGAAACCTCCGATCAAGGGTCCGATGGCTGGACCGATGAAAGGAGCTGTAGAAAACGCTGCCATAGGAACACCGCGTTCTTCACTCTTCCAAAGGTCTGCTAAAGTGCCCCCGACAAGGGTCATAGGAGCACTGAAGGCAATACCATCAATTGCTCTTGTCACAAGAAGTGTCGAGATGTTCTTAGCCACTGCACTAGGGACAATGAATACCACAGCAACGAGGAGGGTACTACAATAGACCTTCTTACGTCCAACAAGTTCGCTTATAGGAGCAAAGGCCATAGGTCCTACACCAAAACCGACCACGAAGACTAGGATAATGTTAGCAACCATACTGGACGTCTCATCCCTGAGTTGAGCTTGACTTCGACTTACGTGTGATGCTCAAAAGAACTACTTCCTCAGAGACGTGAAATTCCTCTGCAACCCCTTCGATATCTGCAGTTATCACCGCGCTGTTGAATGCGACTACAAAACACACAAGAGCAACGACCATCGTACACCACCACTTGGAGGATTTGGTCCAATTTTTTGGATTCTCTGGATCGTTGACTCTCCATGTCACTAACTCATATTTCTCGATGTTTCCTGTCTTTCGGGATGGAAATGTCTTTAGCATCTGTCCATCGATGGTCTCTCGTGTATATTCTTCAAGTTGAACTCTATTAGTCAGAGTCCTTGAGGGTAGATTGACCAGATCTTCTCCACTCAGGTCTTGAGAGAACACTCGCCGTAGGTTATCATTCGAAAAAAAACTTTTGTGACTTCAGACCGGGCATCACTGTTAAGGGAACTTAATGAAAGCTGACTCATGTTTGTAAAGGAAATGTTTGGTAAATTTAGCTGAGGATTGAAGTAGGTTGATATTCGAGAGTGAAGATCGAGTTACAAGAGGTGAACTCGAGCCATATTTATGAGACTTTTGTTTAGCTCACAGTATATTTATTTCCGAGGAATTTCTCTGATAAGGGGATTCCACCAGTTTCGGTACAGAGTTGCATAGCTATGATGACTATTGGGATGGCTCCGTCGATTAGGTACCCAAACGGTGTGTTTTGTAAGATTTCACTAAAAGATCGGTATTTGATATTACTTTTTTGCCAGGAAACGATTTTGATTTGCTACCTACATGAGATGGTTCGTTTGACCGATTCTTACAGCTAAATTAAACAAAACGCGTATATAAAACCCTCGATCTTTTTCGGTGTTCACTCGGAGGTTGGAAGCACGTATCGCTGATTCTCTGCAGTGTATGAAGAAATGGATAGGGTAGATGGCTAGAAGAGGAGGTGTATAGACTTATTAAGTGTTTGTTAAACTATCCTCCGTTGTATATTTTCTCGCTGATTATACGGAGTATGTTCGCTCCTCAAAATCCCAAATATGCACTCCCGTCCGACACTTCCGTACGTAAATGAGAAAGTTTGCACATGACGTACAAACCTACTTGGGGATTGACGACATAGTTCTACCCAATCATGATTCATTGATACTCAAGCTTATGGAGATATAGAAAATCCTAATCGCGCCGGGTAAGGCGATAGTTCTGGAAGACAAAGGAGGTGAGGTGAAGGTACGAGTACAGAACTTTAATAAGACGGTAAGCATGACCTGTTATTGTCTTAGCCCTGTCACGTGTTAGGCTAGTTTTATCCCTGCTTAAAGTCTTTAAGGGTCCGCGTCTACCTATTCGTTGACCTTTTCAGGCGCCAGTCACTTTTATCATCCCGACCCCCTCATACTTTTCATTTCTCCTTCATCGTGTTGCTTGTTAATTTGCGTTGCAGCTGGAATACATTCTTACGCACCTCGAGCACTGAATAATTTCCGTAAGTTGTTGTGTTCCCCTCGCGCGATGATAGGGTAGGAGAATTATATCAGTTCGAAGAGTGATAGCTCACATTTCTGTTACAGATTTCCCGTTCACCTCTCCAATGTCTTCATGTTAAAAACTTTGCTGCCTTTCACTAGGTGGGGCGCCCCATGGCGTCCACCGTTCCTCAGAAAACCTCGGGAATTACGTCTTTAAATCGTAACTCCACGGGTCTTCAAACCGCGAGTGCAGATACACTGCTAAGACAATCTCCCCGGATCTCTCCCTCTGAAAAGCTATATACCACCACTGGGCCAGTTCTGCCTCGCGGCCCATGCCACTTTCAAGAGCTCAGTCATGGCCCCAAAGCCCCAATTTGCGGATGTCGACGGTTTTATCAGGATTCCGAGAGGACGTTAAAGTGCCAAGGTCAAACATCGAACGATATTAAAGATGAAGGCAATATATGGTGCTTCTGCGGTCACCATGCATGCTTTCATGCTCTTGGGGAATCGATAGAAGACTCCGTAGTGACAAGAGCAAATCCTGCGGTACCTAGCTTAACCGCATCCATTGAGCGTTCTTTGACCTTTCCACATAGAGTACAGCATGAGCATGAGGAACCCATGCACTTAGCGCCCTCAACTACTCTTCACAATGTACGACCTAGATGTAGAATCACCGACGTTTCTGTGTTCGAGGAACCTCTAAGCTCGCATAACAGTTGTGGGAATTGGGCTCTACACAGGTTAACCACTGGAGTAACTACGCAACATATGGACATATCGCTTCCACCAACAGACCGGAGTTTGTCTCTTCCCTCAACGGACAGAAATAACGCGCGGTCTGGAGATCACGCCTCGGACAAGTCAAACCTCAGTTCCTCTGGCTTGCCAAGGATTCCCTCTATGTGCTTGCTCAGTACGAATAAACTTCAAAGCTCCTCACATGGTGGTACTTCACGAACCTCTCACTTCTATGACGCGGTAGGCCGACCAGAACGAGATATGGTCACCAGTCTGCCCGGTCATACTCTTGAAGCTTCTCACGAGCGTGAGTCACATAGTGACAGTGAGCTGGCTAGAGTGACCAATATCAAACCCCAAAGGTTTGGAATTCCTCGAATAACTGGTGGGAATAACTCTGAAGGTGTCACGTTGCCTAACCAAGTTGACCATCTCGAACATCCACGCTCCGCTGGCCTATCGGTACAGCTGCCAGCTGATCCCTCGCCAGGCTTCGGTCTTGATGACTTGATTCAGAGCGCCACGGAAATTGCCACACCGAGTGTCGCTAACACGCCGGATCTAGAAGGATTTGCAACCGCGGTCCATGAGACAAAGAAGTTGGTCAGCGCTATTACGGATGCCCTTGATGTGTCCTCCCGTCGAGAACAAGGAGCAAATTCTGATGACGAGACGAAACAGTTGCCGGTGGCCAGTCAGGCAAGGTGCTCTACACCCCCTCCTCCGCGTTCAGAATCACCAAGCGAGCGGAGAAGCCTACAAGCTATGCTACAACGTCTGATTCCGCAATTTCACCAGTTACATCGTTACTTGGCCCCTCATTCTAGCATTGCTACATGTATTAAGGCCTTAGCTGATCGTGTGGACTCGCTCGAAAGCGCATCATTTGCTCATATTCCCGTGGAAGAGCTACAAGAGAGGTTTGAACATGTGGATGGGCGCCTTCTCGATGTCGAAGGGCGCTTGGCGGAACATGAAAGGTTTCACGCAGCGCTTGATGGAGAGAGTAACTCTCGTGGTAATGCTCCCTATAAATCCTTAAACGAGACAGTGATTGGAAATGGCTCATTCGCCTCTGGATATACCGTTGACTCTGCTTCATCTTCTGCACTTGTTGTTGCAGCTATCGACCGTGTTGATGCTTTACAGCGCCTCGGTGCCGTCGAACAACGCCTTGACGATATTGAGATTAGCGCTTTACCTACGTATACCCATCCATGGGATATCGAGGTCATCCTGATACCTTGGGGTCGACACCTGAAAGGGGTATGGTTCTCCCCAGACGAAATATCAAATGGTACTTCCGACAACGCCACCCAGGACTCTGAAGGATGGACTCAACCTCGAAGCATGAGGGCGTCGACTCAGCCTTCAATCTCAAGTAGAGGAAGCTGGAGTAGCCAGGTTATTCATAGCTGGGCAGAAGAACCCGCAGAATTAATGGTTCCTAGGGCATGTGGCATAAACGGCATCGCGTATAAGCGACTTCAAAGTCGCGGTTTTGTCAAGACAATCACCCTCAAAGCTACCGGTGCTAGAGAGGTGGAAACTGCTCTTCGAAAAGCATTTGCCCCAGTACTAAGCATACTCTCTAGCTCCTCGCTTGAGTACGCTGCCAATTACATCCAGGATCAGCCGGAATTCGCAAAGTATCTCGGACTCCAAGCCCCGCTAATCCCTCTTCGAAAAGTTCACAAGTCCTCACGGCTTCGATTTTTAAGTAGAGCAGAAATGCTTACTCCAACGAATTGGACTGTGGATTTTCTCGCCTCTGGTGTGATAATGCGTGCAGCTGGAGGGATGAAGAGGCTGTTCGTGACACATCGTGATGCTTACCTGCAGCCCTCTCATCCGGAAAACAATTCCCGTACAAGTACATGGCAGAAGTTGAGAGAGCTACCTCGAAGGGATATCGGCTCTGCTAATCCGAATCTTGAGTATTCCCATGTTGGTGAAGCTGATGCAAAAGAAGACTGCTGGGTTTTCCATTCGAAATTTGATGATATTCTGTTACAGTCATCATTCACATCTAACAATAGCAAGAGTTCTTTCATGTCGAATAATCTGAATCGTTCTTCCCGACATATCAGTACTGATTCTCAACCACAGGATGACCCCAACCACGACCAGTGCTCCTCGTGGGAAACTGTGGATCAGGCCAGAATTCGACAGCAAGAACCACTATCCCCACTCTCCGAATTCCCAGTAATGTTTCCGCGTGGTCAATCGCAGCAACTTAATACACCTCCTCTGCATCGATCTCGTAGACGTCACAGGACCTTGTCAGTACCGCTTACCGAAGACTCAGAGTTAGAGGCCGAGTTCATGAACGAATTAGGCAGATTCCATCATAGACAGGAAGCTAAGAGGAATGCCTCGAGAGGCGAAGTATCCCCGTCACCTCTTAAAGGCAGAAGGAAACGACGACGAGTCATTATGTATTCAATGGGTCCAAATACTGAATGTCTGGATGGACTCCTAGGTGATGACCATGGTTCTATTGCGCAGGAGGCTCAGATCGTTGAAGAAGCTAATCAAGAGAGTGACTCTTCGGGCGGGGAAGATGCAGAGATATATTGTAGTGATGAGGATGACTGTTCAGATATATCCGGTTCTTCCAGTGACTCCGAGTGTGATTATACCAGCGATGTCGAGAATATAGCGAACTCTGTTTCTCGTCCGCCTTACGGCGGCTTCAACTTTACTCCTCGCCGGTCTAAAGAACCACCGTCTCCTCACGCGCTCAACTCGAGGTCTTCTATTTCATGCTCTGACGGTTCACTTTCACCCAATCATATTGTTAAATCTACAAATGATTACCATGAACTTGAATTGAGACGAAAAGGATCCAGCGGTTCTACGTCGAGATCTACTCCCTTCGCTTATGCAACGCCACATTCCGCAAGCACCGGTCCAAGCAACGGGTTAGTGCAGTACCCGGTCGGGGCTGGGCAGGATATAAATGGATTGAGCGAAGAGGGAGGGACAGAAGACGATGAAGGGGATGAATTCATGGGTGATACTGAGGTCGAGAGTTTTGCAGATGAGGTGTGGGAAGGGGTGTTGGAACCGGATGAAGAAATGGGCGATTAGGTCGGAAGATAAGAACAGCGAGGATGAACTAAGAAGGTGTTGGTTGATTGCATGCGTTCCATTTCAACTGAGATTGGCGAGTCTAGTGAAAGTGTTTTACTAGATCTATTGGCGAGGCGTTCCGGCTTGATCACTTGTAGGATATATCTTTAAGCATTGGAGTTACTAGAAGGGCAAACGGGTCAGAGAAACGAGGTCAGGTTATTCTAACGACGGAAAGACATAAGCCAGGTGGGAACAGGTAACAGGCAGGACATAAAATGGCACGGCAATAGGGTTTCTGAAGAAGCGGCACGGGGCTAACTTCAGTGTAGATGTACTATTTAGATTCGATATCTACCCTCCAGACGTAAATTGAATCAAATCGGATCTAATCAGCATAATCAAATAAGTAGCACTTTTAGCGCTCAAAACGAACTAACCAACTAATAGTAGTTTTCTAGAAATGTTGTACTCGGTAAACGACCGCCTTATACATAAGAGTAACACTACTTGATAGACTACGTATTCCTTAGTATGTTAAACCTCAAATGCCTTTGCTATAGTTGGTGGATCTAAGGAAAGTAATTAGGTTCATTACTATTTGATACGATTTCGCTCTAGTCGTCTAATCCCTCTTCTCCCCAACCTTTCCTGCACCCCTCAACCCCCACACACACAAAGCCAACGTCGCCGCAGTTAAGGCAAGACCATACCAGTACGTCGCTCTATATCCATCCATTAAAGCGTCCGGGCTTTCTTTATGCTCGTGGGCCGACCTCGCCGTAATGCTAGCCGCCAACACAGCGCTTGTAGCTAGCCCGACGCTCTTCCCTATCTGAGCAACGGTATTGAAGACGCCGCCCGCCAGGCCTTGCGTCTTCGCCGGAAACACCGACGTGATGAGCAGATTGCTGATGGTGAAGAGGCAGTCTGCGCCAATGGGGTTGAGAAAGATAGATGGGAACGCGCACGCCCAGTATGGCCATGCCGGGTTGATGACGGCCATGAGCAGCGCGGCACCGCAGCTTAGGGTGGTGCCGATGGTGACGCATCTATCGGCTCGGATCTTGTGGACGATGAGACCCATGACAACGTTCGTGAGGGCGCCGGATACGGGGCCTGGGAGAAAGCGCAGCGATGTTTGGATGGCGGATATTTCCTGCACGTACTGGAAGAAGAGGGTTGTGATATTTTCGATCAGGTTGAAAGCACCCCATGTGAGAAATACGGATATACATATCGTGCTGAAAACCCGGTTGCGCCAGAGCGAGTTGGGGATAATGGCTGGTCTGCCTAGGCCCTCCTGACGCCCAACCCAGAAGATGAATACTGGGATCAACACAAGTGAGAGGGCGAGGAAAGCGATATTGATCGGTGCACTGATGGCAGATGCGGCGGCCGTCACGGAGGCAAAGACGTACGACATCATGGCCAAGGAGGCGCTGGCGATCATTGCGCCAATCCAGTCAATATCCCATACCAACCTCTCCCATGTAGCAGGTTCCCGATGCCTGTCGATATTGCGGGGCAGGCCCCAGATGGCTAAGATCAGGATGACGGTGTTCAGAATTGCTGCGACGTAAAAGCCCCAACGCCAACCTACTGTATCAGCAAACACACCACCCATTGTCAGACCGACGGAGAATCCGATGGGTTGACCGCCGCCCATAGACGCAAAGGCGATGTTACGGCGTTTTCCGGTCGGAAAGGTGTTGGTGATAATACTAACAGCAGAGGGCAGACAAAAGGAGATGGCGATTCCAGCGAGGGCACGGAAGGCAATAAATTCGTTACCGTTCCGGGCCAGACCGGATGCAAGAGTGAACACGGATTGGAGAGCGCAACCTATCAGATACATGATTCTGCAGCCGACGACGTCCGATATTGACCCCAGGAGGAGTAGCGTGCAACCGCAAGTGAGCGAGTAGACGGATGCGGGCCTGAGCGATATTAGTTGTCTACTGTGTGAGAGCCATGTCAACTCCGAATTTAGGAAAGGTACCATAGTAAAAGGTTATCAGCAAGTTCGATATCCTCTGCAATTGGAGGTAGAGCTACAGTCACTAGACCCGCAAGCATACTCGAAATCAGTGTCACACAAGTGACGCTGGTGATAACAGAAGCAGTATCTTTCTTGTTGATGTTCGAGTCTCTACCAACAACACTGGGGTCGGTGCTTTCTGCTAGCGATCTCTGTGACGAGTCATCGGGAGGAGCAAAGGCGGCACCTGAGGAACCAGCGCCGCCTTCTACTCCTAAACCAGGCCCGAGGGTCAACTGAGGTGCTGGATCATATCGATTGGTTGCAGTCGCCTTGTCGGATCCGGTGACGGTGGTATGATCAAGCACAGAAAGGGGTTGTATTGGCTCTAGCTCTAGCTGAACAGATGTGCGAGACATATCCGCAAAGCTCAATGGCGAATTTTTCCGATTCTCAATATTCTTTTCAGGCGAGTGATAATTGACATACACTATTCAGACCAGAATCTTCGTTCTCGTAGGTGGCCAAATTGTCTAGACACAGCAGAGTGCTAAAGGGACTCGATGAGCTTCACTGAGATATTAGTTGAGGCGCGGAAAGGAATATTGTGAAGCACTGCATTGCAGGTACGGGTATTTCTAAGTGCTGTCAAAGTCTTGTGGAAGTCTCGAATAGCCTAACGACACTAAACAATTTGAGTAAGCAACGTGCAGAATCAAATAAGCTAGCTCGATGCATAAAAGTGCGTCATTCTACTGTATTCTCCTTTAGTCCCGGGAACGTTTGCTCGTTAGATTGTTCTATGGCAAAAGAGCGATCTGTACGGAGGAGTACGCACATCAATCACCCTATGTCATGACTCTTTCGAATATGAATCTTTCACAATTCGGTTTGGTCAAGCGTACTGTACGAGCTCGAATGCGGTCGCTAGAAATTGTGTGAACTGTAGAAGCAGACGAAGTGTAAACTGCAGAGTGGGAAGGAAAGTAATAAGCCATGACTCAAGGAAAAACTAGCTAGAGGCCTAGAAATAAAGGGCGGCATTGTTCCGTCTTTGACCTTATACGGGACAAAAGGCAGAGCTACAGAAGTGGATTAGTTCTAAAACAAGGTGAGAGAACCGCATCCATTGAGTTGTGGACATCAAGATCTATTAGACGTATTCGAATAAAATTAACTCATAGCCTCTGTTCTAAAAGAAACAATCCAATTAAGAAAAGCCATATCGATGAACGCAATATCAAAAGTATACCCAGAAATATTGTGTCAAACCCTCTTAAAGTAATGTCAAGTTTGACTATTGAGAATTTTATCTCTGAAGAGTAGAGCTTGTCTAATTCCTTTCGCATAGCCGATTACGAGTAAGCGTTCAAGGACCCATTCTTTCTGCGCGGAACTGATGAACGGTGATGAGCCAGCAAAGTAAAGTGCTCTCGTCGTGTACATGGCACCAACCGCCTTTGCTTCTGACCCAAGATGTATCACCGCCTTATCATTGATCTCCCCAAGAAAATAGGGAGCGGCGCCACAGACATCATCCACTATCTTAAGTAAGCTAGAACGTATCTCGCCCTCCGTGATCGCAACTTGTGTGGTTGACTTTCCAGGCACGAGGGCCAAACATGAATATACTGTCCTCAGCAAATGGATATGTGCACACCAATACCCGGTCCAGATGCCGCCCGTTTGAAAGTCCTCGAAGAGTAACAGATATTGAGGGTATATCGGTCCAGTACCCTCGTCCAACTCCTCGCTCGGAAAGGGAACACGAGTGTATTTCCACTCCCCAGTAGTACTTTGTTGCCAGTCCTGCAATTTTCCATGAGCTGTGACCAGTGACTTTATAACATCGAATATGCTGGTCTGGACCACAGACAAAGAGCTTGACTCTCGCAACAAGGCATTAGCAAGGCTACAGAGATGATTTACTTCGGGAAGAAGATGGGCAAAAACAGCCGGAGGAGAGTTCCCTTGGAAAAGGGATGTATCCATTGGAAGGCCTCCGGTTGGGGTGCTATTTCCATCGATTTCTCGCATATGTATTTCGGCACTAAGCATGCGAAACATACTGATACCAACTCTGGTTGAAAATTGGTCCGATCCTCTCATGCGTAAGAGCTCCATTTGTCCTTGGCTGTGGGGACGTTGTGAGTTCTCGCCTTCGCCCATGATGATCTATACCAATAAGTAATGCAATGCACGCTTGAATTCATGAGGAGTAGTTACCTGGAACTGTGATGTGAGTATTAGACTTGCGAGTACAGTATCTGACTTCGCCTCTTCGGCGTCATTCAATGCTTCCTGTAGTTGCTGAAGAGCGTTTCCATAAGCTTTCCGAGCTCGAAGTATGAGATGATCAGCTAAGCTAGACACGTTTCCAAGGCTTGCGAGAGACACGGAAATCAAAGCGTTTCGGAAGTATACAACATCGAAATGATTGTTGTAAAGTTCTGGGAGAAAGTCCAACTGACCAGGTCGGTCGTCATGTTGCGGGAGGACAAAGTTGTCGAAAAAGTAACCAATCGCGTACTGATCCCAATCTGCATTAACCGGCTCGAAAGGGGTAAGAGGTGGCGGAGAGGATAGGACCTCCGGTCCGAGATTTGACACTTCTGCTTCGGATACACTTGAGGCATAACCGCTTAATCCCGCGTCGATGGAGTTCGAGCGAGGAATGAGAGTATTCATAGGCCGAAAGACTAATTCGCTTCGATCTCTATATCCCGGACATGGACGGCGCCCACGGGCGCATCGAAGACACCCAGGCTTACCCTCATCGCACTGGAAACACTAGTGAGCGATCGATCGCGTCAATGGCCTAATGCGGGTATGTACCTTTACTTTCATCTTGATGCAAGCGTAGCAACCCGTGCTTTTTAGTCTCGCGTTCACCAGTGGCGTCTTCTTTTGTGACCTTGGCCCTGCTGATGGTTGAGGCATTGTTATCAGATTAGGGATCCTCCAAATGTCCACCTTTACTGGTTTATGGTATCTTGTTAAGACCCCTTTTCGACTCAAACGAGTATATATATGTAGGTAAGACGGGAAACTGAAAGGCACATAGTTGCGCTAGAGAGCCTCCTAGTTCCATCTTAAATAGTAATAGTCTCTCTAAATACCAGATTGAAGATTAATGGTTTATAGCTGAGTATGAGAATCGGACCCCATCATGGTGCTCCTGACAATGATCCTAAGGGCTGATAAAAGGAAGGCTAAACATAAAGATTGGCTTCATTATTTGCAATTACGAACTGTTGGAACCCCCCTACGAGGTTTAGCGGCTCGGGGCTCGCACTAGTACCTCGATTGATATCAGTCGAAGTTGTGGATCCTTTGCGGCCCAGCAGATATATATCATCACCAACGAGGGCGGAGAAATCAGAAAGAGCTCTGGCCTTTCTATTCGTGGCACCGCCTCTTTCAGCTCTTTGATTTTTAAATCCTAGAAGTTTTGACCGGCGTCGAAATAGTAATGTGCAACCTTTATAACACCGAGGGCTCCCATAAACGGGCCGGTAGTGAACCAGTCTTCTCGAGCCGCCGGGACAGGCGATAACTGTCAAGAAACTCATTATTCCGCTTCATCATCTCCTATTTCAAATGTCGATCACGTTCACAGGCCAAAGTGACTAAGATCCAGACGCTCGCTTGTTCATACTCTCTCGATGGGGAGGCCTGGTACGGATGTAATTCAAATGTTTGGCCAGCGCGTACGGAAGACGGTCACAAAATCCTCAGAGATCGTTTTTGAAAGCTTAACAAAGAAGTCGAGCAATTCTAAGCGCCCTTCTAACCGTTGTAAGGCTGTGTTCTTCCTAGGGGTGAACGATCTCGTTCCTTGACGTTAGAGGCAACTCGCTTATAAAAAGAGAACCGTGCCTCGCTGGATTAGGTTAGGAATAGGTTGGCGCGTCCGATACTTCTTAACCACAGTCGTTGATATTTCTTTTCCAACAGGAGGAATATCATCTAAGCCGGCGTTGGTGGCTCAACAGAGGATAACTGCTGCCTATGTGGCACCGGTCTACTTCTATTGAGATCAATAGGACTATTTTACTTCTTCATGATGGTCTGCGGAAAAAGCGGTATGAACCACCTTACGGCTGCTGCTATGAGCAGATTCAATCTGATGCCATTGAAGTATGGTTCATTGCAGTCCACCTGTAGGTATGCTATCCCACAAGGTTTGAGGCGCATAAAGAGCTTTGCTGGCTGGTATGATATTCTCCTTGTTTCATCACCCTCTTTCGTCTCATTCGAATCCACGATGTCAACTCGTGTGGAAAAAAACCCGGCATTAAGACATGATGTAGAATGGTTTGAAGACGCGATTATCGGAGGACAGGACAATAAAAGATTGTACTTACGGTTCGCGGTGCGCTCCTCTCGGTGAATGCTTGTCAAAACCCGATACTCTGTTTAGAGGTGGAGAAAAACCACCTCGATTTTCAGCATTGTTCTCAGGTGGGACATGAAGGTGGAAAAAAGGACAACAATGCACGAAGTATCGCATAGTAAGGTACTCGGGTGGCATGAAAGATTGTGGTATTTGAACAAGCCCAGACGATATGAAGGAGATAAGGTATGGAGGAGGTTCGCGTAGATGTCGATCGTGAGATGAAAGATGGATAATTCGTAGTGTAAGCGTTCCGATGACTTGCTGGAAGCTGAATTGTAACATTACACATCGAACTGACCAAGGCTGTTAACAGATGGAACATGGACGAGACGACCGTAGTAACTTAAGAATGTCATTCATTATTTATTGGGAGTGATAGATGTATTCGATAGAAACCTAGTGTCTACGGAAATATTATTGTTGCTTCCCATCGATGTTGCTGTCGACGAGTGACTTCCTCTTCTGGAGTGATTCCCTTCTGAGAAAGAGCAATGGTAAACACCCGTAACCTCCATTTTTCCTGCCACCATCACCTCCACCTCACTTCTAAGGTACCTACCTTACCTGATCTCTTATTGCCTTTACCAAATTTCACGCTTTATACCTTAAACTTTCACTTCTGTCCGCACCCTTCAAAGACCTAAGGTATCGTCATAAAATCTCGTCTCGTGACACTCACTCTCTATTACCTTTTGAAACTCATCTTTCCCCTCACCTCTTCCTTTACCTTTACGCACTCTGCCCTATGATTCTCCCTCTACTTGTGCTCTAACCTTCGTGCTGCATCAAAGACCAGTTGTGAATTAGAACGAGACACATTCAATTGAAAGAATCATGTCCTCCGATGATGACGGATCAGTAACTTCCGCCAGTTCGCACAGTGAAGGGCGACTACTCCTCATCTCAAATCGTCTTCCTATCACCATCAAGAGATCCGAAGATGGCAAATATGATTTCTCCATGTCTTCCGGGGGACTTGTTACTGGCTTGAGTGGACTTTCAAAATCGACCACCTTCCAATGGTACGGATGGCCGGGCCTTGAAGTTCCAGAAAACGAAGTTCCATTGTTAAAACGCAGGTTGAAAGAAAAGTACAACGCTATACCTATCATGCTTGAGGATGAACTGGCTGATCGACATTACAACGGATTCTCGAGTAAGCCAATTGCCCGCTCCTATGCTTGGTATTCGACGACTGATACGTATCCCATAGACTCAATTCTCTGGCCTTTATTCCATTATCATCCTGGCGAAATAACCTTCGATGAGTCTGCTTGGAGGGGCTACACGGAAGCAAACCGCATCTTCGCGAAGACTGTAGCAGCTGATATTCAGGACAATGATCTTGTATGGATCCATGATTATCATTTGATGCTTTTGCCATCTATGCTCCGCGAAGAGATAGGTGACACCAAAAAGAACGTAAAGTTAGGTTTCTTTCTCCACACTCCATTCCCGAGTAGCGAGATCTATAGGATTCTCCCCGTGCGAAATGAAATCCTAATTGGTATTCTACATTGTGACCTGATCGGCTTTCACACTTACGACTATGCACGTCACTATCTAAGTAGCTGCTCCCGAATTCTGTAAGACGTCCTTTGTTCTTTTATGTCGGAGCTGGACTACTGACAGTGTATCTCAGTGGCCTCTCTACCACGCCGAATGGTGTCGAGTTCCAGAATAGACTAATTACCGTTGGCGCTTTCCCCATTGGCATTGATCCAGAGAAGTTTGAGGAGGGTCTGCGGAAGCCCAAGGTTCAGGAGCGAATTGCCGCCTTAGAGAGAAAGTTTGAGGGCATGAAACTGATTGTCGGGGTCGACCGCCTTGACTATATCAAGGGAGTACCCCAGAAGCTGCATGCACTAGAGATCTTCTTGACCGAACATCCGGACTGGATCGGTAGGGTTGTGCTAGTCCAAGTCGCCGTTCCGAGTCGAGGGGATGTGGAGGAATACCAAAATCTAAGGGCCGTCGTCAACGAGCTAGTCGGACGGATCAACGGGAAGTTTGGTGAGACTACTCTAAGTTATGAATTCAACATCTATTAATGAGTTCTAGGAACTATTGAGTACACTCCAATTCACTTCATGCACCAGTCCGTGGCTTTTGACGAGCTGATTGCACTCTACGCTGTCTCGGATGTTTGCCTGGTATCTTCAACCCGAGATGGCATGAACTTGGTATCGTACGAATATATTACTACCCAAAAGAAGCGACACGGTGCTTTGATTCTTTCCGAGTTTACTGGAGCAGCTCAAAGTCTGAACGGAAGCCTGATCGTCAACCCCTGGAACACGGAAGAATTAGCTGATGCTCTTCATGATGCTGTGACTATGGGAGACGAGCAACGTGCGAGCAACTATCAGAAGCTCGCGAATTACGTTACTAAGTACACAAGGTATGATTTTCGAGTGGAATCAAGAACGGGAGATATACTAATTGTAACTAGCGCATGGTGGGGTGAATCTTTCGTTCAGGAGCTCACACGGGTTTCTAGGCGGGCTGAACACAAGCTGAACGTGCGTCGTTCCTCTTGTAGTGTCACTACGTCTCCGGAGAATTCTGATTTCTCATTACTCGTGGAGTCTCCGACTATGGAGAACGGTGACAACGAAATCCTCGTGAGACTGCCCACCGAAGAGTCTGGCGCTTCAACTCTCCCAGAGCCGTTCACTCTGTCGAACGGCATAAATGGGATGAATGGCGCGAATGGCACGAATGGCACGAATGGCACGAATGGCGCAAATACTATAGCCCAGTGAGTACTGTGCATTTGGCGTTATGGGAGGGTTCAGTTCAGCGCATTCACCGGAGCCATGGGGTATAGTCAAAAGACATCAAAACGGGATTGTGCAATTAAAGGGGTTCATGAACTTGCATCAGCGGCTGGCGTCTTAAAGGTTGAGCGGTACTGGGGCTTAGGGCCTCTCTAAACTCCTCCATATCCTATGTAGAATATCATCATCTTGTAAACATTCATCCAACTGCATGATCCAGGTAAACGCAATGCTTCATCTTAAACCATTTGCTTGAAACGGCGATATGTTGCCGAACCTTACACTGAAGCAGATATGCTCGATATATGCACATGGCCTTATATTTTGATACATCCACAACGCCCTTCAGGTTTGAACTAACCGGGTCGTATTCTGGACATGGTCAACAACAAGGGTAAGGTACTACCGACAGATGATGCGATTGGTGGAGAAGGTTTGTATACATTGAGTATCGGAGAAATAGGGAGGTGTATGTACGTATATCAAACCTTTTGGCCTTATGTCAATACTCTAGTCATGAGCTTGGATGAATAGATAAGAAGACTGGATAGGCGCGTGTGCTTTGACAAGGTAGATGATGGTAGAAGGTCGAACAAGGACGCAACTCAACGATGAACCTCGGCGCGGGAATCACGTCAAATAAGATGTGGACATGAAAGTATGTTTAAAAATACAACAGCATATCGGTAGAATTAAGTAGGTGTCGTAAATCATTCAGTACCAACTCATAAACCCATGAAATTAAAGATATCATTATCCGGAAATAAGAATAAAGGGGAAAGTATCCGAACAGAAAATGAGAACACCATTTCAAAGATCGATTGTCTATACCGAAAGTCTTTCCAGCAGAAGCAAACAAATAATCATCTCCTCCTTCGATCCTCACCACCACCACCATTTAATAAAGTATCGGCTAAGCCTTTGATAATCCCACCAACCGGGCCTCCCTTTCCTGTGAGAAACTCCTCCAACTTGTCAGCGAGCGGATCTTCCCCCTTTTGTGGGATCCTCCGCCCTTCTTTATCGAACCTATCAGGGAGCACCTCGGTCTCAGTCGAAGAAATTGAATCCGCTGATTTAGAGCGCCGTGCGTGCCGTTTATCAGAAGCACCGTCCATGTAGTTTCGCCGGTGTCTCCGTCCACGACCATCATCGCTGTCGGAATTGCTACCATCACGTTTCCCATAATGGCGAGAAGAGCGATGTTTACGTTGTCCAGATCGACGTTGGTCTCCAGAACGCCCATGAGACCGGCCAAGAGAAGAATCATTAGAAATAGAAGTAGAAGAAGAGCGCTTACGCTCATCAGATCCAAGGTCAAATTGTACAGATTTTGGCGGCTGAGCTTCAGCCGCGGCCTCTTTCGCCGTCGTGGTAGACTGCGGATGCTGCGGTGGCGGCGACGACGATTTCCGCGACTTCGTTCTTCTTAGACCATCTGTATTGTTGACTATATTAGTTTTCCATTTCGAAAACCAGCTCTTTTTACCCTTTCGAGCAGCGCCGACGTCTTCGGCCTTAGAACCGAGCGGAGCACTCACATTTTCATCACCCCGCCTGTATCGAGGATCTGGGTAAGGTTCAGCCACGGGTGTTCCGGCAGGTGGCGGTACATATGCGAAATTGTTCTGTTGGGGCAGTTGGCCTTGTGGAGCATAGTCCCCAGGGTTGTATGGCGCATTTGGGATGTAATGTGCAGGTGGTGCTTGAGACGATTGAGACATTGGAGTCGCGGTCGGTGGGGGTGGGAACTCATTGCTCTCAGGATAGTATCTCTGGCCCTGCGGAGGTGGGGGATAATAAGCAGGTTCTTCTTCTGAGTGTTGAGGTGGGCTGTGATTATCTGTAGAAGCCCTTCCTTCCTCAGCGCGACCTTTTATGTTTGTTAGTACAGATAACGATTATGAAAATCTGCAACTACGTACGAGCTTCCCTCTCCTTTTTCTTCTGCTCCCGTCTCTTAGCGGCTTCATGGGCAGCGAAGCCGGCCGCACCAGCCAGGGCAGCAGCTTCGGCGACTGTTTTGCCACGGCTCCTGCTTCGACTACGTGAGTGACTATGATGTCTCCCGGAAGAAGAACTGGAGGAGCCGTGGCGTCTTCTACCACGGCTTCGACGGGTAGAATCGGCGTGGATGGGATCGCCGCCATAGCTAACCAGGGCTCCATCTTCACCCCTGGACCTCGAGCGGTGTCTAGAATGGGCAGAATGAGACCTTGATCTAGAACGCGAGCGCTTTTCTTCCTCCTTCTCTTCAGATTTTGCCTTCTTTTTCTCGTACATCTTGGCAATAGCAGCTCCGCCTAGACCAGCGGCAGCGATCGGAACGCCGGTACGGACACGACTGCGACTTCTAGACTTGCCATGTCGAGACTTAGATCTACTTCTTGCTCGTTCAGCAAGCCCGGCCATTGCTGCGCTCGCGAGGCCAACCTGGGCAACACGACGATTTCGGTGCTCAGGATCGCGGTGCTTGCTCTTGGATCTGGATCTGCTTCGATCACTAGCACCGCTAACGGAATGTCTGCGACGACGCGATCTGCTCCTTCGTTCCTCTCCAGCGCCGTCCTTTTTCTTCTTATTCACAGCGTAGGCGATAGCTCCAATGGTTGCCAATGCGCCAACTCCCGCTAAAGTCTTCGCGCGAGAGTGCGATCTGCTGCGATGCATATCACCGCCTCTCCGCCTTCCACGAGAGCCAGAACGGGACCGCGATTTGAAATGATTTGTTGCGCGGGTCAGGGCTTCTGCACCTACCGCACCAAGTGCACCATAGCCTAAAATTTGTCGGCCACGGTGGCCAGGGTCCTCGCCCTGCTTCTTGCGGTGGTGGCGCATCAAGGCAGCTGCGCCAACTCCTGCGATGACACCCTCGGCAAGATGTCGACCATGAGGCGAGCTTTCTTCCCTAGTGCGGTGGATGTAAACGGCGTCATCGTCGCTCCAGGCGTGTTGGTCGTCATACCGGTCTCTTCGGTATTCCCGCTCATCGTCGTAGTATAAATCATCTCTCCAGCCACCGTCAACTTTACGCACCCTCCGCTCGTAGTAATAGTCATTGTCTTCGCGAGGCTGGGGTCGACGGACGACCTGGCGGTCTTCAACCTCGGATCTGTCGATAAACTCGTAAGAGGGTTCTTCTCGCTTGAGGATGATTTGTTGCTGGCGCGGCTGCTCCTGGATGATGATCGGTTGCGGTGCAGCTTCTTGACGGATGATGATGGGTTGCGGGGGTTCGGGTCTTGAGAAATATTCAGTGGATTTGGCGTACCGCTCCAGCTCGTAGGGATCTGACCTTGGTTCTTCTCTGTAAATGTCCCGCTCGAATCGATAGGTTTCCCTAACTGGGGACGGAGACGGTGATCGCTCAACTTTACGGACTATACGGTATTCTTCAGTGCGGGGTTCCCTTTCGACCTCTCTTTCGAGGTCTACGACACGGTACTCTCTTCGTTCTCTTATCGGTTCCCTGTCGACTTCGCGCTCGTAGGAGTATTCTCGGACGTCGTGATGATGATCATGGTGGTCGAAGTGATCGCGCAAATCACGTTCTCGTCTGACGATGCGAATATCTTCCTCATACCTATCATCATCTACGGAAGATTCGGGAACTTTGTAACGTCGGACGGTGGTATAGGACTTGGGACCGTCGTATTCCCAGTCTCGGTCGCGCTCTTTGTAGATGATGGATGACATGGCGGGAAGTTTTGGGAGTAGTTAGTGGGATGGAGTGGGTAGAGCGAGGAGGATTCGGTCGGTGCGGTGGCGGGTGATATAGTTTTATCGTAGCGGCTTCTTTTCCTGCTGCACCACGCGATCGATGGTGCTGGAAATGTTTGACTAAAGATAAATTTTAGATACGAGGATAGCGAACCAGTGGGAAAGCAGCCGTGGGTATCGGGGTTTGATGAATGGTGGGTGAGGGACTGACGCAAGATGACTTGCTTCTACCTAAGCTATGCGAACTAGTAGAGAGCTCTCCACGCTCCCGGTGTGACTGTGACCAGGCTGTGACTGCGAGCTGCACTTGGTGATAGAACTAGGGATGCCGCCGCCTCGTTCACCGCTGAAAGAGGGAAAAATAAGAATAAGATGTGTAGTATGATGAAGATTAAGATGACTACTGGTAAGGTAGTTAGGGAAAGGTTTAATGGAGGGGTAGGTAGGAAGGCTTGATTTAAGGTAGGTCGGATTTTTTGTGTTCTTGATTTCAAGCTGGAAAGAGCTATCGAGGAGGAGTTTTTCCTTGTTATGTTCCCGCTTTCCAGTAAACTTCCATCAGTACATTGTTACTTTGGTTGTTGGTGGAGTGAGGATTTCCAGTTGAATGGTGACGGGGAGCTGGTGGTGTGCATGGCTTGTAAGCAGGCTTGAATTTCTATAAGCATATGACGTCGTTATGTGCATATCATTTGGTGCATCTGTTCAACTTTTCATTATTATCCAATACTATTATCATTACCTTATGATTGAGAGAGCAAATATCTGAGCTGGTAGACATTATAAGACACCCGACTTTACCTTAAAGTATGCATCGTCTCGCATCAAGAATGGAAGTCGCGTCTGCTGATTGCACCTGCTGTCCCTTCCATCTGATCAGTCGATTGGCGCTTTCTTAATTAAGGTGAAGTACACCTCATGGATCCCCAAGGTAAAGCTAAGTACCTTTCTATACTCTACCTTACGGTAATATACCGTAGTGATACTTTTTTCTTGCTTCTATTTCCGCAGTTCTACCCTTAGTACTGAGATACATTACTCCCGATCCCGTCTCCCGCTTAGAGCCGGAACGATGCATGCTTAGCCACCCTTACACCACAGCCTCACCATCCAAGTCCTCATCAACCACCCCACGTTTCATATTGGATCTGCCCGTCCAACTCTTGTGACTCTTCACCGAGCTAACACGAGGCAGACAATCATGTTTCAACATTCGTCTAATTAGACCATCTTCCAGACTATACTGCTCTACTTTCACCGCTGTTCGTCTTTCAACTGTGAACTGTCCCTGCATCTCCAGACCAAGCCAAAACCCCATTCTCACAATACCTTACCTGTCCAGGGTATCATGGCTGAGGATATGCTCTTCTTTATGATCGGCCCCGTCAGCTATTAGGTCAAACCCTCTGTAACACTAACAAGAGAAAGTGAGAGTTCACAACAGTAAGTCGTGAAACTTTCGACGATATCTACCGGTTGAACATGTTAGCTTCCATCTTTTATGACCCATTGTGAAAAAAAAAGAAAAAAAAAAATCTTTTTTAAGTCTTTATGCCCTTGAAGAGTCACAGAGGTGAGTAACACCTTGTATCCTGGGACATGGAACAAGTAGTCTTGACCGGGAACTCTCTCCTATTGATCAGTAGGCATGAGGAATGTGCCATCGCTCGCAAACTGCTGCTATTCAGAATTCAACATGTCGCTGAAGGGCCTTTCGAACCCCTATGACATGTGCCAATCATCCGAATAGGAGATACATTGCTATCCCATAATCATGCTTCCCTCTTCAATGATAGAGAGGGATATTTGGTATCAGATGTGGGGGCCGAAGTACGAAGTGTACTGTACGGGATGAGTACGAAACTGAGGTACTATTCAACAGACCGTCGGGTATCATCCAGACAGATCCGGTGAAGATATTGGATGTCCTCGAGATTGGAACATACTTTGTGTATGGGTGCGGTTATTTATTGCCACGTGTGAAAAGGATACCTGAGAGTATATTTTCGACAACCTGTAGAATTCCAAGTTTTGGTGAGAGATTCTGGTAACCTCGTAGAAAATAGCGTACAATAATAGCATATTAAGATACATATAGAATACAACTGAAGGAACTGTAAGTAAAGAGGCTCGTTTATTAGACGTAGTATGAGCATGTAAACATATTCCATATTTAGAAGCATTTAGAGGTGTCATTTAGGCGCACTCAGAGAAATACTTCTCTTTACCTACTACTTCTTATTCTTTGTTAATAGAACTCTTCACCTGTCTGGAGCCCTTCCAGCTTGGATGATCTCGTTCGGCATGGGATGCCGAAGAGTACATGCGCCAAGAACAAATGCGATATGAGACGCGTGGACTGCGTTTTACGTGAGCTGGGCATTATTCTTGTAACCGTTGTTCAACAGAAGATTATGGTTTTACGAAGTCGCGATTGATTATTGAGGAACTGTTGCTCTACCGTAGGGGCTATTATTAGTTTAGGTGGTGCAGGACTCAAGGAGAGTATTTGAGGCAAAACGTCTCAGGAGTTAGAGGTAAATCGGCGGAGAGATAAGATGGTCATCGTTTGATTTGAAGTCGTGTAAAGGGTATAATCCCTCCGTAATATGCACCATTTTTTATGTTTTTTTTCTGTTTTGTTCCTGGGAGTTTTCATTATTGTCGATTATGTTTGCTGCGTACGTTCTATCTTCACAAGTAGATTCTGAAGTAGGCCGGAAAATGTCCCCTAACCCTAACCGAGTTCAGCCCTAGTCTGCCCAGCACAGCAGCCCCTGAGACCTGACTCCTGAGAGTACCTTCCCCCTCTTCAATATTCACAACTTTTGTGCAACTACATACTTTACCCCATTTCTTGTTGAGATCACTTTCGTTTCTTCTTAATCTTCAAATATTTCTTACCTTAATTTTGCTTCCATTTCTTCTGGTAATAGAGGAAGCGCATCACATACACCATGGCTCCGCCGCGCGATGCTAATTGGGTCGATGTAAGTCTTTCTCCTCGCTCCTTGCGTCTCCTAAAAATCGATTGACCTTATTCTCCTCCTGTAGGGACTGAGAGGAATTGCCTCGTTTATGGTCGTCTGCGGTCACCTTTGCACTTGCTTCGCTCCTTACCTACACGCTCCGGCCATGGGTCCCGAAGGCCCAGCCGTTCTTTTTCAGCTCCCATTCTTCCGGCTCTGCGTTGGTGGTAGGAGTGCCGTTGGTCTATTCTTTCTCATAACTGGCTATGTCAACTCTATCGGTCCTATCTCAAAGTCACGCGCCGGAAATACTGAAGCTGCCTTCACGGGCCTGGCCAAAAGCTCGCTGAGTAGATCTGGAAAGCTCATACTACCGACCGCTACGGCAACACTGTTCAGTTGGTTTCTGGCGAACACAAATGCATACCATATGACTATGCACGTAGACTCAACTTGGATCAGACAAGGTTTTCATAGACAGGAACCTACCGTTTGGAAAGCGTTGAAAAGTCTTACTAAGGCTGAAATATCTGCTTGGACTACTGGCTGGAACGAGTATGATGGAACACAGTGGACTCTGATTCTATTCCTCGAGGGGGCTTTCATGGTCTACTTGACTATGCTTGCAACAGTTCTCTGCAAACCCCGTGCCCGAAAACTCGTTTACTTTCTTTTGTACGCTTATTCTTGGATGACTGGCGAAATTAAAGGTACGTCAAATGTAGATACCGTGCATTCGCCCCTCTCCTGTGATTCTGAGCTAATGATTCTTCACCTTTCCAGGCTCTAACAAAGCTCAAATCAAGTGTCTCAATATAATTGTCGGTATGGTTCTAGCTGAAGCGCAGTCTGAGTATGGATCTCGTGCTACCTCCATCCTCCCAACCCCGGTCCCTTCTCTACTCATAATATTGGGCATGTTCATGGCCGGCTATCCACAAGATGTGCCACATCACGCTCCTTGGTCCAATGCAATGACACGTTTCTTGCACCCCCTTGTACCATCGGGCACCGATGTACGCCGTTACTGGGATCATCTCGGCGCTGCGACAGTGATGATCGGTGTCTTTCACTCTAAGAACGCCCGTAAGGTCCTTACTTCTCCGCTCTTCAACTTCCTCGGCCGCGTCTCGTTTCCCGTGTACCTGTTACACAACCAGTTGATCAAGTCGGTACTTACCTGGATGATTTATTTGCCATCCGCCATGAACCCTCCAGTTAACGAAAAAGGCGAGCAACAAGATCTTCAACGGGGTAGTTTGACCCATGTTTTGGTAGCCATCGCCATTTTCTATTGGATCCTTTATCGATTGGCCTATTTCTGGGTACAAAACATCGATCCCGTCCTTGCCAGGGCCGTGGATCGTATGACGGAATGGGCCTACGGTGAGGGCAGTCCGATCTACAAACCCGTATTAGCGACCCATAATGGCCATGCTGCGGGCGGAAAGGTAGAGCAGGAGAAAAGACCAGAGTAAAGACCTCTAAGATACTTGTAGTTTGTCTCATGAGTTTTGGCGTGTACATGAAGGAATAGAAGTACGTGACAGAAAGATATCTATTATTTCATGGTCGAGTAACTTCCCCTTTTGCCGGAAGCGGGCGTTCTTGGAAATCATTCTTCGAGAGGTCTACAGATCTTTTTTTTTTTTTTGGTGGGGGGGGTTGACCTTTTTTTAAAGCTAGAGGGGAAGGCTTCTGAAGAAGAGTTGAATTCGCTGCATAGCGCTGGAGCATCTTGCTTCCTTTTCTCATTCATATCACTTGGCTATACCATGTATCTATGCTATCTTTGGAATGACTTGGGCGGTACTTGTGTATAGTAATTTAAACTTGTGAAGATCCAGATTCTTGCATGCCTATCATTGGGCCAATGTTCATGGCCCTCGTTGCATTACTTTCCAGGGGGTCTGCATCGGTAACCGGTTATCGAGAAGTGATCCCCCTCGTTCACGATGTGAAAGCGATATGTTGACGCAAGAAACCTTGAATTATAGGCAAAGTACCCGTTGAATTATTAAATCTCAGCATCCAATTCTGCCATTGCGTCGTCGTCACCCTCTTCGTACCCGAATTCATCCTGATCTGCGGCCATATGGCCGTTGGTCGCTTCATTCCTGAGCTTCATGATCTGTTCAAACTCGACCTTTTCCTTATGCTTCCTCAAGTCTTCAGGTCCCCACGTACTTATCCCTTCCTGCATACTTTGCGGAAACGCAACGCTCATCTCCTTCAAGAATTTCTTCGCAACCGCCGTTGCTTGATCGACGCTGAGGTTCGTGTCACTCTCGAGTAACGCTTGTCCGATCCATTTCGGTAGCTGGGAACGCTTTTTGGCGAACCTCTTGTCTGCTAGTACCATGATGCCGTAGTCATCTTTGCCTCGAAGGACACGACCAAGGCACTGTGCGGCGTGACGCATAGCATCGAAGGAAAGGAAGTCATTCTCACGGATACGGTACTCCTCCCTCAGGAACTCCAGGCGAGCTTTCAAGACGCGAGATTCGGTATACTGAAAGGGTACACCAATACAAATCACGGTGCGACCGTAGTGATGGTCAAAATCGATACCCTCGGAGACCTTCCCACGAGCGACACAAAGGAGCACGGCGCCGCGGCCATTGTTGCAAGCGGTACGGTACGTCTCAAGGGCAAGAGATGTCTCCTGTGCGTCTGGCGTTTCGACGAGGATGAGTTTGTATTTCCAGACAGTGTCCAGAATTTCCATACCCTGCCACATGGAGATGATACTTTCCATGTAAAGGTAAGAGGGAAAGAACACAACTATCCCATCCGGTGTCAGCTTGCAGAATTCCACGAGCAAGTTTCCATAGTTGAGGACGACTTGGTGATCGTTACGGATTTTGAAGGAGGAAGAAATAGAACCCTGGTCGGAGCCTTTCGTCACTATCATAGGAAGAAAAGACCGGCGGGCGAGCGTCATAGAGTAGGATTCCTGCACGACGGTAGAAAAGCCCAACATTTTGGGATACATCTCGAGTGGGGAGATAGTGCCAGATGTGATGATAACGGAACTGAAACGCTCGAAAACAGGTTTGATGGCTATTGCGGCATCAAGGCACGTGAAGTGAAAGATAGGATTTGGTACGGTGGCAGTATCCGACTCAAAGGGCTCGAGAATAAGTCTAAAACCCTTTTCATAAGTGGCAACCAAAGTTGCAAAGGTAGCGACCTCCTGTAAAGGCTGATAGTCTTCTATATTCGTTAGCTCGAGTGTTCTTACAAGGGACGTCAGTCGTTCCGCGCAAAAGCGAAGTGGTTTTCGCTCGATAAAGGTCAAGTCTTTCAGGTTCTGCAGGAAATCTAATGGTGTCTCTGCAATAACTGCCAGTGTCCGTAAGCGGGTTTTGAGATACTCAATGAACCGCTTTAGGAATGCCACGAAGTGCTCCGCCCTTCGGATATTACCTGGGACTGCTTCTTTCAGGAGGTCGTCTGGAAGTGCTGGGTTTGCCATGAAAGCTTCTTCGTCTCTCGCTTCATCTGCTTCCCTTAAGCCTTCGACTAGTTTTGCATATTCATTTTGCAATTTTTCTGCGTCGGTTGCTTTCATCTCCGTGATCTTTGTTTCAAGATTGTTTGCACCTCTCGATGCCTTTCTGAGAATATCATCGGTAAGATCTATGCTAAGAGACTCTATGCAGACGTTATCGATATTGTGCGCCTCATCGAACACAACGATACAGTCCTTGGAAAGTTCCTTGGAAACTCTCTCTGCAATCTTCGGATCAAGAAGGTAGTGGTATGAGTAAATTATAACATTACAGTAAGGCATCATCCGCCTCGCCGTAAAATAGGGGCATTGTTTGTGTTGCTCTCCGTACGTCAAAAGGTTATCCAGAGTCCATACGCCAGTCGGAATAAGGTTATGTGGTTCTAGAAGGTCAAGGTTCTGACACACCGTTAGCATGCGTATTTAATATGCTCATTCTCACCCTTACATCATGATAGATGCAAACATCTACGTCTTCTCCGCGCTCTTTCTTTTCTTTGACAAAGCCTGCTGTCAAACTTCTACACCGGGCATCAACAATTGAGCCACTCTTTTCACGCTTCACCGACGGGTGCAAGCAGAGGTTTTTTCGGCTTGTCAAACCGAGCCCTCGGAACTCCTCTTCGTAACCGAGTTGATCTGCTCGATATTTCATGAGAGCCTTTAGTTCCGCAAGTGCCTTCTCGATCTCGGACATCGTACCTAAAACTATCAACTAGGAACATGATGTTATGGGTTGATGCCGCGTACGGGAGCAATAGATCAGCTTTCTCTTCTCGGGATGATGCTGTTGGTAAGCGACGATCAAAGAGAGGAGAGAGACAGTCTTCCCAGTGCCCGAAGGCATCTCCAGAACACAATGGCCACCCGCATCGAGGGTACGTTTGAGATCACACATGTAGGCATATTGCTCTGGGTAAATCCGAGGGTACGGGAACAGCACCGGGAGATCACTGTTGACTTAGTATATATTACCAAGAAAATCAAGTATGTGAGGGTGAGCGCACTCTATGTTGAACTTCATTTTGGTAATTAGAGATGTTAGGTTATTCTAGGGATAGAGGTTCAGTTGACAGCAGAAGCATATCGAAATTTCTTCAACCCCCTTTTTCCTTGTTCCAGTAACTGATTTTCCAGTGGACGAGCTATCCTTGATTCTGTTGTATGTGGGTAGATAGGTACATACTTAAATCGGGTAGAAGTTGAAGTCGAGCGCGTCCCTTTAGGTTGTCGTCGCCACAGATGCGCGAGATCAGAAGACTTCTGACCAAACCCGATAAGTATATAAGCTAACCTATGAAAGGCCCAGTTGTTCACGTGATATGATTAAGCAAATGAGTTCTAATCGTCTATTAGTTCTAGTGCGCCAAGTGGCGGGGCGGCGGAATCGTCCGCGGGATGAGGTAACCAAACCCAGTCACCACTTCCGTTTTGATGAAGCATTTCGTCAAATTTCATTTTTTATGTCCTTTTCTTCTGATATTCATTACCTGTTACTTCTACATTCTTCAATTTTTCCAAACCCTTTTCTATTCTTTTTACTTCACTTTAAAATCCAAGAGCTTTTCCACTCCACTACTGCAGGACGCCCTCCGCAATTATGAGTAGACGGACACCGAAGGCACAAGCAAGTAGCAGTCGCGCTGTTTCTGTGGGCTTTAGCATGTCGACGTTTGGATTTTCCTCAGCATCTAGGTCAACCTTTGGCTCTGTCTCCTCCCCTTTGGCGTATGTCTCTGAACCGCCGGATTTATCGGCTATCTCGGACCCGAAAACAATAGTAGCTTTCAAATCTCTCTCCAAAAAGGACAGTACTACGAAGGCCAAGGCATTGGATGATTTACAATCATACACCTCAGCTGGAGAGATAGAAGACGCGGTCTTGGATGCATGGGTACGTCAGTGTGCACTGGAGTATGTAGATGTTTTGTAACGAATGAGCCGGTGCTAGATCACTATATATCCTCGTACCTCTATAGACTCTTTGCGTAGAGTGCGCCAATCCGCACATTTGTTACATGGCCAAATTTCAGCCTCGAGTGGGAAGAGGCTCGCGAAATATATGCCCACTCTAGCCGGTCCGTGGCTTGCTAGCACTTACGACAATGACAAAGGAGTATCAAAAAGCGCCCTGGAATCCTTCAATCGTGTCTTTTCGACACCGGAGAAGGTTAATCAAGTACGGAAAGCTTATCAGAAATCTATAATAGAATACTGTAAAGATGTTATTGATAAAGAGACTCCTCATACTCTTAGCGATGAGCGGAGTGTTAGCCCTGACGAAGCAGAGGCCAAATATAGTCGTGTAATCGCATCAACGGTATTACTAGTAGCAAGTATGCTCTCAGAATTAATGCCTGAGGAGACATTAAAGCATCAAGCGTCTTATAGCAACATCCTGGGAGATGCTAAGCTTTGGGGGTTTGCAACTTATCAAGATCCATTTGTTAGGCGTTCCGTGCATAGACTCCTCCACGTTTGTATTGAGCGTCAAAACGGTACGTTGTTTAATTCTCATGCGCATTCTACCTCTTCAATACCTGACATAATCAACTATTATCACGCGGTGGACCTATAGCTGCTTACACTGAACAGATGCCTTACGCGAAAATCTCAAGTTGATCAGTACAAGTTTCTTATCGAAAGCTCTCAATTCCGATCAGACTGGATCGGAACCACAATACATCGAAGTGTTAATCGCTCTCACCGAAGTCTTTCCATCGGTTTGGACAGAAAGTTACACTGGGAAAAAGTCAGCAACGCAGCGCCTCCATCAATTCCTAGAACGTGGCTCTCAAGGAGGTCCTCCACGCTTTTGGGCGCATGTGTCTTCTCTGATAAAGAGCTTACCAAGATCCGTATTACCGTTTGATGAGATCCACGCAGACGAGCTTGCAGATGCTATCCGCACCGGGATCCAATGCAAGGATGAACCTCGATTCAATTTCATATCTGCTTTCACCGCGTATGTGGAGGTTCTGGCATATATCTCCGCCAGTCTCCCAGAAGCAAATCAGGTATCCCTAGCCCAGAAGAGGGTATTACCATTAGTAAGTGAGTACATTAGACCGCTTCCAGAACCCTCACAGTGGAAGATGCCTGAGCCGCAGGCGGTCCCTCTCATAACTTATGCTATGAGTTCTTGCATGCCATCATCATTAATGCGGACCGAATGGACCCGAATCTCCAAAATTCTCATTCAGGATATAAGCACATCTTTACCCGAACAGGCAAGGGATTTCGAGCAATCTCAATCTATAGTTTGTGAGCAAGGTCGACGATATGCCACCGTGCAAAAGGACCTGTTCGCGAAGCATACTGGTTCTGAAATGCAAAGCTTCTTTATGCAGACTTGCTTCAATGTAATCAAAGGTTCCTTGGATGGATTAAACTCAAGATCAGGTAAGCCATTCGGGGCAGCTGGTGTTATACTTGCTTTACTCCAGCACTGCTCTCAGTCCCTTTTCAGTGATGACATTATAACCCGTACTCTCGCGACATTCCTAAAAGAAGACCTGGCGCAGATTTTCATGAGTCCATCGTGCTCCAGACTAGCCGATATTTTGTACTGCTGTAGCGAGCAAACTTTCTTTGAAACAGCTTTCTCCGCTGTCCTAAACATTCTTCTTAAAAGTCCACACTCTGAGTCTCAAATGAACGCGTTCAGAGCACTACTCACTTCGGAGAAGTTCCCCCAAAAGTCCACAATTGCGACCTCTAACAGTAAGCTCCAAAGACTTATTGTCAGTCGTCTTAACCTTTGCTTAAACGGTGCCAGCGACTGGAATTTCCTTAGTTCCGTCTTCTCACATTCGTCGAACATAATGGCCGCTTCGACGGAGGAGGAAGTCTTGATGACTATGACACAGTCTCTTACAATCGAGGATAATGTGCCACGTGCTCTCAATGGGTTTTCAATAATTTCAAGAGTGAATCCTCATATGCTTCGTCGATATAGCTTGACTCCTGAAGGGGTCAAGTTCCTTCAGTACCTACTGTTTCTCACAGAGTCGTCTGATGATAACTTATCACACATAGCATCAGAACTGAATACATCACTCCACTCCAGGGGTTTTCTAGACACAGACAACATCGAAACTAAGCAGTCGATGATAGATCTCATTCGAAACGGATTACACGAAACATCCCACACGTCAATCTCCGTCGACACACTTCTAGACCTGACATTCAGAATACTGCAAGGCTCTGATGAGGAGAAGATTATAATGATCTCCAAGATCATTCCAGAACCTGCCGCTTGGAATGGGATTATAGAACCATTCTTGAATTTCGCACCTGGGTTGTCATTGGCTATCACAACCCAACTGGCTGGAGCGCTGTATCTCGTCCAGGAAACCAATGATAGCAGCTCCCTGTTAACTGGCCCAAAGATAAATAGAGACGCAAACGGCTATTCTGGTGCATTAAGAACTGCTATATACGTAGTAAGACTACTCACCAAGGTTGATCTCTTTGTGAAATTGTCTGTGCAACAGCGTTCCTTAATCTATGAGAAACTTTCACTTTCGTATCAACTGGCAAGCGACAATCTTATGATATCTGGATCTAATAGGCTCTGGTATATCGATACGCCTGAATCTGAAGTTGATATTCTCGAATTCATATCGGAGACCTCAAGACTGACCCATTCCTGGCTGCAGAGTTCGAGTGACTGGTGGACCGGGGATGGTCAAGATTCGGAGTATGCATTCATCGATTTCGTCCACGATTGCTTCTTAGATGCATCATCAAATACTACACCTTCATCATTTTATAATGCAAGAGCGTACGCCACGGCTATCGCAGAACTCATTGAGATCCATGGCTGCCAGCAAAGTAAAGCAACAGAGGTCGAAGAACAGCTGAGAGCGGCCCGAAGAAGTACAAACGCAATTTCCACTGCAGCATTTCTATCAGCATATCATGTCCCCTGTGCGAAATCAAAGACAGCCGCAAGGTTCTGCGGAGAGCTGGTTGCTGACCTGACCAGTCCAGATGCAATGAAGCCACATGCCCAGGGACTTGAGAAACTCGTTTTATTGAACTGCTTGATTCAATCGGAGAGTGACCTACGAACAACGATTGCAAAGCAACGAATAATCTTTCTTATCAAGAATTTGGCATTACGGTTGAAGGAACAGTCCGTCCCGGATCCAATGAAAGCTGAAATCTGCAGAGCGTTTGCAGTTTTGTTACCTCTCGTGAGAGATGTGTACGGGTCTCATTGGACCGATCTCTTTGATTTTTTAACACAAACATGGCTGAAAATACCAGCGATCGATAGCCCAGGCACAAGAGTCACCGAAAGCTGCATCCCTTTATTACATTACTCACTTAAATTATTTAGTGTTCTTCGCTCATTAAAAGATAGCGACGATGCTAATGATGATCTGGCTGACGTCTGGAAAGAATATGAAGACAGTGCAACAAAAGGACTATTGCACTGTCTAACCCAGTCTCAGCATATTGAGGATGAGTCTCATCAACCGATGAAGATCACAAACGAACTGCTGGCACGCCAAATCTCCCATCTACCAAGTAATAACCTACCCAGTTCGAAAGACTTATTCCCTCTTCTTTATGTCAATTCTCAGCCATTACAAATGACTGCCTACAATGCATTGCACAAAACAATACCCGCGGCGCAAGAACAGATATCCTTCGATGCTGCACTTGATAATCGATCCGCTAAACTTCCCGAGGAGTTGCTTTCACTGATACTGAACGCTCCTACGATGGCTTCCCTTGATACGATAGATCTTGAGCGGAACGTACCTCTACCCCTTAGGGGATACCTTCTTAGCTGGCTTCTCGTCTTCGACCATTTTCAGTATTCTGTAAGGTCTCTTAAAGCGTTCTTTCTATTGGTACTAACTCAGTTATTAGTCCTTCAAGGTGAAATCTGATTATTTCTCGGTAATCAAGGAAGGCGATTACCTACAGCAACTCCTTGATTTCATCTTTGATTTCCTAGGCCACTCTCGAGGTCGGCCTATTGACGTGTCGAAGTTCAATATATCCTCCTATTCTCCTTCTGAAAGCGCTGCCGAGAACTGCGAAAAGGACATTCAGCACTTTCTAACGCACCTCTACTATCTGTGTCTTAGTCACCTTCCCTCGTTAGTGAAAGGGTGGTGGATAGAGTGCAAATCACGGGCAACAGTACTTACCGTCGAATCGTGGACCGAGAAGTATATATCGCCTCTTGTTATCACGACTACTTTATCAAGCGTTAGTGAATGGGCAACCCACCAAGATACCACCGTAGATGATGGGACTCTCAATGTCAGAATTTCATACCGCGCTCGTGAAATCACGGCATCTTACGAGGTTGACGAGCAGAACATGCAAATCCTCATTGCACTACCTTCCACATACCCGCTCCACACGGCAGCAGTTCGGGGCATCAACCGCGTTGCCGTTGATGAGCGCAAATGGCAGGCTTGGCTCAACAACGTGGCTGGGGTGATTGCGTTTTCGAATGGAAATGTTGTTGATGGGCTTGTAGCTTGGAGGCGGAATGTGACGGGTGCATTGAAGGGTCAGTCAGAGTGCGCGATCTGCTATTCGATTATCAGTGCCGAAAAGACGCTTCCAGGAAAAAGATGCGGAACGTGTAAAAATCTGTTTCACGCGAGTTGTTTGCTCAAGTGGTTCAAGACTAGCAATGCAAGTTCTTGTCCGCTGTGTAGAAACCCTTTCAACTACGGCTAGAATGTATCAAAGATGGGAGATGATAGTGAGAGACAGGGGGGAGGTAGATATAAATCATTGTTCTTAAACTTATTCGCGTTTCCTTGCTGTAAATGCTCCATCAGACGTTCCTTTCCGAAGTGCCAGCGCACGCAACCGATAACCTTATATGATAACAAGCTCGATACTATATATACAAAATGGTATGTTAAACATTATACACTTCTAACCGGCATCAAAATATCAAAGCTGCCAGTACCAACGCCGCTTAACTTCCCTGCAACAATTCTCGCGCTCGGATTCCTCAGATCGTCCCAATCCTCTTCAAGCACTGCGTCTTTCAAAAAGCCTACAGTAGTCTCAAAGCTCATCTTCATGAACGGTGACACGCTGCTTCTGATTCCCATACGATTAAAAGCCCTATAGCCACCCCCCTTTGTCATGACATCTCCAATGAGATTAAGGTGACGATTATCCACATCGATGGAATGGGAGCGGAAGACAGCCTGCATCTCCCTCACAATAGTAGCACGGCACGCTTCAACACCATATAGACGTAGCATAGCGGCGATATCATTCGTAAAAATCATATGTGGGTTGATGATATCCTGGTAATCACGCATGGCTAGGAGGTTGGTACCCTCAGTGACCACGACGAGTTTCTCTTCATTCTGGGAGTTCTTCTCGGTGCTGGCAATGCAACTAGTCAGGCCTGGGATAGCTTGTATTACAGCTTTTCGACAGCATGCCTCGACTAGACTGAGCATAAGTAGTTTGGCTGTCTCGACGTCGTATTCGAGGGAGATTTCGCACCAGCCGGCAGATCGGTGGTCGAATTTAAACGACTTGAAATCTGCATTCTTTTCAAGTATGCGGACCTGACACTCAACAGCAGACTCTCTCGCTGAACACTTCTTTCTGGGCCGATCTGGAATCTGGTCTGGTTCAGATTCCGATCCTGACGCGGTATCGGCATCAGAAGTTGCTCTAGGACTTCTGCCATAACCCTCATCAACCTCATCATCGGTCTCAGGTGTCGATTCTCGAAAATTGTGGGCCGCAATTGCCTCTTCCTCTTCATCAGGATTTTCATATGACACGTTTTCTGCACGGTTTGCTCTCTGCTTATTGTCAGTGGCGTCATCATCACCACCGTCACTCTCATCACCAGCCTCATTCTCTACATCTGGACGCACAGCCTCCTGTTCTATCGTGCCAGCGGAGGCACCAATATCTGGAAGTGCATCCGTCTTTGCCGCTGTCTTTAGGGTTTTCTCCTCCCCTTTCTTCTTCAACTCTTTTCTTATAAGCCTTTGTAGATCAGGGCAAAACTTCTTTTCCAACGTGCGCATGACATCCGTAACTACTATTCCGTACTCGTTACAATACTCTTCTGCGGGGAAGAAATCGAGCCGGATTTTGTATATCTTAGCTAGGGCATACGCTGTACCCCGACCTACAATCTCCGTTACCGTAACCTTATCAATGATCTCAGCAAGTGAAAGTCTGCTAAGACCTTTAGCAAAACGATCGGCATGTTCTTTCGTAAGCTCTTCATTAAGGAATAGTGTCATAGAAGGGGTTGAGATGTTAGCGCTGGCGGTCATGACAATCTCTCGTAGACGAGGGATACCGAGTGTGACGTTTTTCGCAGAATGGCCAGCCAAGTGGAAAGTATTTAATGTCATCTGAGTGGAAGGTTCTCCGACTGACTGTCCCGCGACGACACCAACAGCTTCCCCAGCTTCAACTAGAGATTTGAGATAATTGACGTATAAAGCTGCTTCGAACGCTTTCCGGCTAAGCTTGCCTTGAGAACTCTTCTTTTTGTCCTTAAACATCCCGTCCTTATTCTCGTCACAGTACTAGATAAATGTGAGCGTGATATACACAAGCGAGACAAAGTAATTACCTTTTTAAAAGAAAGATAAAACTCTTCAGAAGTACTACCGGCAAATCTGCTAGGCGTATATAGTGCAGTAACTGGGTCCATAGCAGCTAGATCTGCAGTCTTTTTGAACTTCTTGACTGCGGACTTGTTCCATTCTACAGCTTCGTCACACCTTACTTTGTCAAAATTCTGAACGAGGTCAAGCGACTCTACCAAAGATTTGAAATTTTCGGCCATGAATTTGAAGTTACTCAGATACCTCTGCTTCGTGACATCAAGGCCATCCTCTCCGTATAGAAATTGGATCATCGAACCGTCAGAATCGCGAACCGAAGTGTCATAGTGAACATTAAGCCCTTCCATTCCTTTGATCAAACACCGCTGGAGATAACCGGAACGCGATGTTTTCACAGCCGTATCAATCAAACCTTCTCTTCCGGCCATGGTATGAAAGAAGTATTCTTGCGGCCTTATACCTGTCAAGAACCGATCGGTGATATAACCACCAGCACGGATACTTGTTTCAAAGGGTCTGAAACATGGTAAAGACTTCCCGCTGACCATAACGGGGACCCTTCGACCTTCCAAAACTTGCTGCCCCAGATTGCAGGAAATTAGATTAGCATTGACCGGTGACCCCTTAGCACCAGACCCAGTCATAGTTTGCATCTGATTCTTCGGAAATGCCTTGATGAGTCCGTTAGGGAGACATACTTTCGTGACCGACGAGGATAGAGTAGCAGTTTGTGAGTTCGTAACTGCGTCGAGACCTGAATGCTTAGTATCGTCCCTTAATACTTCTTCTAGCCTGCGTAGAAGTTCAGGATCGTCTGAAACTGGATTCTCCTTAGTGAGAGACACATATTTTATTCCAACCCGGAGTCCCAAGTGGTCCGCATCTTGAAGTGTTTGCCGTCTTTTGAACTCCCCTTCACCAGTAAGGATCAAATCTTCTACACCGCAGGAGAATGCACGCATGTGAAGCAACTTTGTGAGCAACCGACCAAGAACACTCAGTAGCCTTCCAGCAATGGTATGGCCGTAAGTTTCATAAACAGCATGTATAATACTGTTGTCGGCGGGACCGATCTGCTTTTTGTCTAAGATACCAGTCATCATTTCCCCATCGGAGAATATGACTATACCCTCCTCGTTGCCATTAACTGTCCATCGGTCGGCGGCTGTAGACGACTTCGAGGTCAGATTTAAACCCATTTGACCTGCGGGAATAATGTTCTTTAGAACGGTTGACACAACTTGTTTCCCAGTCCAGAGCGGTCTTGGTTTATATATTGAGGGCTTGTCCATAATCAGATGTCCACTTGTAGTGTGACCATCTTCTGGCCTGAGTGCGGCATAAAGGAGTTGCTGATAATCCTCTCGCTCGTAGAATGTATCTCGTGTCGTGAGCCAGACACCCATCGAGATGTGATCCTGAATAAGACCTCGTAAAGGCTCACCGGCAGTAGCAGAGAGGTACTGGTGATCCGTATCGGCTATAGTTACTGCCTCCGCTCTTGCAACCTCGTTTTGAGGGAAATGCATATTCATTTCGTCACCGTCAAAATCAGCGTTGTATGTTTTACAGTTAGCATAGTGCATGCGAATAGTCTTTTCACCAGGTAACACCTTTGCGCGATGTGCCATCATGGAAGGCTTGTGTAAAGTAGGCTGTCGATTCATAATCACTACATCGCCGTTGTTAAGATGTCGATGCACCTTCTTATTACGAGCCCCTGAAACATGATTATCCGAGGGAGCAAGCAGTTGATTTGCCAGCGCTTGACGCTCTTCTGCGTTCTTTTTGGCTAAAATAATGACCTGGCCATTTTCGTTTTCTATGGCAACTGCGCCAGGCCACCTTTCTGGTCCGTTGATAACGGCTTCTTTTAGTTCATAGAAATTGTGATTGGTGACCGGTTCAGCATAAGTCAACTTCTTTGCAAATACTGGAGGAACTCCGATTTCGTTCGTTTCAATATTGGGATCAGGCGATATGACACTGCGAGCCGCAAAGTTTACTCTTTTCCCCATCATATGTTTTCGAAAAAGTCCTTCTTTCTTCTCTAGCAATTGCTTGATCCCGTCTTCATTTTTCTTCCCCGCTGCGCCCTGAACAGGATTTCTGTCTCTGTCGATCAAAGAATTGACGGCATCTTGAAGATGGATCCAAGCGTTTTGCAAGTCGTCGAACCCGCGTTTTCGAGCGTACTGAGTAGCTGGAGCACTATCCCTGTGAATCTCCTTATGGATCTGGTTCATTGTTTCACAGCACATCAGGACGTTCTTATAGAGTGAATTCGCCTGCGCCTCAGCGATCTCATCCTCGCCAGTTTTCGCTTCTGGGCGATATTTGTTAGGAGGAACAAGCATGGTCCGAATAAAGAACATATCAGCAGAAACAAGGCTCAGCTTTTTGGACCTGAAGCTAGGGCGAGACCCATAAACAAGAGCGAAGACCTCCTGATCCCTCTCAAATAGAAAGGAAAGTGCTGCGTGCACTTCACCAGCGCTCATAAACTCTTGCTTCGCCTCTTCTTTCTTGAGGTTTGTAGACGTGATATTAGAAGCCTCCATCGCAATAATGTCCCCTTCCCCCTCAACATCTTGCATCTCCACGTCTTCATCTTCACTCGAGATTAAGGGACTACCCATGTCGGCCACCCCTTCATCAACACTGATGCCGTTTTGTTGTTCCTTTTTCTTGGGTGCGTGGTCCCTTAAGTATATTAACATTGGATTCTCAGCTTTGAAGCCTCCTTGGATCATGGCATTCCTAGCTTTTTCACCCAATGGCTTCCGGAAGATCTTAGCATAACGGTCTTTACGGTAACCAGGAGAGATACCTCTGCAAGTAGCGCATTTCCTAGGCTTCGTAATATCTGCCAGAAACTCCTTTATAACTTGCCTGCGCTCCTGCGCGACTGTTTCGATCTTTTCCCCCGACCAATCAGTATGCAGACCTGAATTTCCAGCCTCCCTTATCGTGCGTTTCACGAACTGATTTCTGCTTTCTATAAGACTGCGCGCGTCTTCTTCTGACTCTGAAACGTTGTCCCCTCCCTTTTCAGCAGTATGCATCCCCTTCAATTGCATGTCCTCGATCGTCTGAGCTTCGCTTATCAGGCCATGCCGTATCAGTCGCAGTTTGCAAACATAACGATTGACCTCAATCCTTGACAATTGTAGGCGATGACAGTACACACACTTGGCGCGGAGCAAGCGGAGGCATTGGTCCATAAAGGTAGGGTGGTAGACAACTTGGGGTAGCTCAATATGACCACAATGACCTGGACAAGAGAATTTCCCTAGCTTGCATGTCGAACACCTACTCCATGCAATGTGTTAAAGCCGGTTTGTTTTTTTTTGGGTGGGGCGAATTGTTCTTACGGGTGATCAGCGAAGGAGCCAAGCGCAGAATCGTAGAGCCCTCCCGGTACTGGGTGAAGTAGTGAGTCGAAAGTGGACGGGTTTGTTATTCTCTTGACTGACAAAGCTCTGATCTCTTCGGACGGCAGAAAAGAGAATTCAACGGCTGACAGCGCCGACGCAACAGGTTGGGAGATGTTCATGGCTGCAGTACTTCCGCCAATATTTGTTTAAGCTGGGAAAGTTTACTGCGTGGGCAAACAGCCCCAGGTGTCGGTATAGGTTATGGTTGATTATCAGTTCTATGCGCATCTTGAATACCAAAAATTGTTTCGTCAGGATCTTTGCCAAGAGCGAGCTATTGCGGAACATTCCGAAGCGGACCACAGTCCCTACCGTACTGTAGTCCTACGTAGGGTCGACTTCCACTTTCTTCGAAACTCACGTTCACAAACTACACATTCCATCAACCGCCTTGCCTTTAGAATAGGAAACTTATCACTCGGATGGAAAGCTAGTCGCCAACCCATACTTCGACCCAAGAAACTCCTGAAGATGGTTGAAAAGCGCCCAAATCCCGATGTAACGCAGAATGGGGAGAATAAGAAGCCTCGCCCAAACGGGGCCGCGCCAGACCCTCAGAAGATCATCGCCGAAGCAAAAGCACGAGCGGAGGCAGCTAAAGCTCGTCTCATGGCTGGAAAAGGCAGTATCGCATCTTCGACATCAACCCCAACCCCTGTGCAGTCCAGTATGGCGGCGAAACTGGAGGAGATCAAGGCACGCGTTGCTGCAGCTACGAAAGGAACTAAACCAGCGCAACCTACAAATATATCCCAACTACATCCAATATTGTTCGGGACTCAGAGCGCTACGTCGATCGCCGGTATAACCTCAGCAAGTATACAAGCCAGTAAAGGAGTATCGGGGAAACCGTCAGCTAGGGCCAAAGATGTAGTGTCAGGAGAGCTTGAAGAAGAGAAGAAGAACCCATATTTGGATGATTCTGGGTCGGCACAAGCACCCTCCAGGAAGTCCCGACCGTTAAAATTTCATCAGAAAGGGGTCTTTATAGCGCAAGCAAGTAACCGACGGAGATTCCAGGCAATGGACGACATGAAACGGCGGATTGCAGAATCAGCAAAGACCGCAACTCGAGACGATGACAACACCTGTTTCTTAGTTTCAGCTCCGGAGACTGATGTAGAGTGGTGGGATGCTGGTATTATCGATAGCTACGAACATCTCTTCGACCCTCTTAAGCTCAAAATCGGTACGGACGATTCACCGATCACGATATATATACAACATCCAGTCCAATTGAACCCCGCGCAGGACATCCTCGAATTTAAACAGAAACCACTTCCCCTGACGGCTAAGGAGGCTAAAAAGGTTCGCCGGCAGCGTCGAATGAATGATCTTAAGGATCAACAGTTTCGCGTCCGACTTGGTTTACTCCCACCAGACCCTCCGAAACTTACAAAATCAAACATGTTCCGCGTATTAGGGGAAGAAGCAGTTAAAAATCCAACCGCGGTCGAAGCGATGGTAAACAAGCAGGTGGCGGACCGGCTTGAGAGACACGAGACAGCAAATGAGGAGCGGAAGCTCACAAAGGAACAGCGACACGAAAAGTTACAGATGCAGCAAAAGAAGGATGCTGACAAAGGGCTGGTTGTGTCGGTTTATAGGATTGAGAATCTCAGCAATCCGCAACATAGATATAAGGTTGATATCAATGCCAAGCAGCATAATATGACGGGTATCACAATACTACATCCGAGCTTTTGTCTGGTCATCACTGAATGCGGAGAATATTCGAACAAGCAATACAAACGGTTGATGCTTAACCGTATACGGTGGGAAGAGCAGATGGCGCCGCACGAAGTCAGACAAGGGAACAGAGAAGCATTAGCCTCGTTCTTGGAAACGACGGACGAGGAAGGCAACCTCAAAGATCTATCATTGAACAAATGTACGCTAGTATTCGAGGGTACGGAGCAAAACCGGTCGTTCAGGAATTGGAAGTCAAAGGTATGTGAGACCGACAGGGAGGCGAAAGAGACATTGAAGAGAGCAGGTATGGAAAATATGTGGACTCTGGCAAAAAGTCAAGGCAGTTTGAGCTCAACATGAGTTATCTCAGACGATAACAGACTTACTGACAGATTAATATGCGACCCATTCGTGTATGAAGGGTCACGATGCTCCTTTTCTCTCTTTAGGGCGACGTCCTAGATCCGATCTAATAGCCATTAAGCCGTACTTTTAGATGCGGTAGCAAACTGCGGTTCAGGCCGCGAAGGAAAACGATGAAAGCGAAGTGTACATTTAACTTAGGGAACAAGGAAGCAGATATATACTGGTATTCTTCTGAGAAGACTTTGGTGTTATTGAACAAATTATAAGGAGCGAGAAGATGACTAGTCGAAGCACACAGAGAGGAGCTTCTAATAGGAACGGAGGAATTACTCCGTACTTTGTACCTCCGTACTTGTAGATTATCTTCTGCTGTTCAATTTTCAAGCATGGGTATCATCCAGCACGTGGGCGGTGAGGAGCAGGTGTTGTATTTACAATCTAGTTAAATCTGATTGGTTTATAGTAACATCAATGGCGTCAATATCATGGAACATGCGGAACTGCATGCGAATATTATTCTTCATTGTTCACCCCCATAGTTCGAACTTATCATCCTTTTAAGTCCTATATCTCACTACACCTCCCCAGTGGGCCCCTCCAATTACCTAATCTCGTAGAAACTTTGGTGAACAAAATCCACACATTTGGGCCAAAATGGCATCAGCAACTGGTATTCCTGATCAGAACCCTTCGACCATTGGTCGTGGTGAAGATGAGCCTTTGCTAGGAAGAGCAGGAGATGCCAGTCAACAGGAAGGAAAGCCGCTATACTACAATCCTTTTCTAGGTGAGTGCCCTTACGCCCTCTACATGTTATTAAACAGATCAAAGGAAGCGCTAAAACTAAAGGCTTATGAAAGGTACTGCCGTGCTTGCTCAAGCAGGTATATGGATCGTACGTCCTCCTCCCCCCGAAAGATTTCCAACCCCCCCCCCCCCTCCCCTTCCCTTGGCCGAATAGCACTAATAAGGATTTCCAGCTTTTAGGTATAGTCTGGGGCGGGATCTTCTCCCATGACTTGATACTCTTCTCGGCGCATCCTGTAAGTTAACAGCGTCTCTACAATCCAGGCATTTCTTGTTTCCTCTGAACTCGTCACAGACGCTCACGCCTCACAGTTGCTCAATTCTGTAAGTACTTCAGCATACTACCATACATGTCATCGCATCTGATCACGGACCCGTGCCATATAAGACCGGCATCCTCTTCAGCACTCAAGCCATTTTGCTCCTCCAACCTACCCATACTTCCTCCCAAAAGAGGTCCGGTACCTACGCCCACCTGATCTCCAACGATCTTGCCATCTTGCTACTCATCGCCGGCTTAATCGTCATCGAATACAACAAGTTCAGTCATGGTGGTGCTCATTTCGAATCCCCTCATGCCGTCTTTGGCTTGATGACGTATATACTCCTCGCTCTTCAAGCCACCGTGGGTGTTACCATGTACTTCGTTCCGAGCCTGTATGGCGGCATAGACAACGCGAAGAAAGCGTGGAAGTATCACCGTATGAGTGGCTACCTAACGTTATTGTTCATGCTCATGACCGTCGCGGCGGCGACACAGACCACCTACAACATTGCAGTTCTGCATATCAACCTTTGGGCGGTGTTGGTTGCCGCCGTTTTGACGTGGATGGGAGTGCTGGCGCGAGTGAAAAAGCAGAAATTGGGTCTGTAAGTATGGTTATGTGTGGTTCTACGAAGACAGAAGAAGCGACTACAGGCATCTCTAGAGAAATACTCAGGTGGAATGCGAATGTGGTCCTCGAACCACAGATGAAGATACGGACGTGCTTAGCACTTATCCCCGATATCATATTGTCATGACACTATACCTCCGCGGATTGAGCACTATGCTATGTCCACAGCTTCAACTGGAGCATCCTTTCTGCAAAATGCTGAAGTAGGATGCATAATGAATCTTTGTGTCAGAACGGCGCGTTTGATAGTATACCCTTCCGATTGATAGATGGATGTAAAGCACCGACCCTTTATGATCCAGAAATATCGGATAAACAGATCCCATCATATAGCTGGTCATCTCGTCGCTGACAAGCACTGATTTCTAAGCGTGCACCATTTCTTAAATGTGCAACGTAAGATCTTTCCAGTATATGGTTCGACAATATATCCACAAAAGATTTCACGCAACAGAGTCTGCACATTAATACAAGAGCACCATACATTCATTTATTCATTGAAGGTATAAGGTGTGATGCGCAAGTCCACCCTATTGCAACTATGTCCCAGACTTGGGATGATCTGGATTCCAGTCTAAGCCAAATGGTGCCGAACCCACACGACGATATGCTAATGCCGCGTAGAACACCTAAATTCTCCCAATTCTCCCAGTCCGTAAATGCGTCTCCACTTCGAGCGTCCAGATATCCCTATATTTACAATGTCAAGTCTGTATGACTTTGACGAGAAGAAAATGATTTACAGGAAATAATAAGCACCCTGCCCTCGGAAAGGAAATTCGCCGAATGCAACATACGGTAAAAGATCCATACCACTCCTACGAGCGCGATGATAAACAAACAGCCCCTCCGGAAATGAACTGTGAACAGTCAAAACAGTAGGGGCTCCTCCGCGCCAACAAAACCGAAACTCCCTGCCACAACTACGGACAGGAACTGCAAACCCCCATTGGAGATTATCCAATTGTTAAGGGCGTACCGAAAAAGACTATTGAGAACTTTGATGCGGTCGCCTGCACTACATCAACGGTACGAAATGATGCCGCAAAGTATGCTACAAGTACAATTAGCCGACTTAATAAAGAGCTCATGCCTTATATCCACGATAAATGCGGTAACAGACAAAAGTGTCAAGGACCATGATCGAAAGTACTATAGAATAAGACGCTGAAGCCACATATTCCAGGAAATTGCCCCGGACATCGGCTTCATACTGGGTATAAAGGTAAAAATAAGGTATAGGAAAAGGCGGGCACAAAAATGATGTTAGAGAAAGAAGAGTCCGGATATGAGATTGAAGCGACCCGAAACAAGATACAGAGAAGATCAATCTGGAATTCCCCGTTCTGAGATTCTGTTAAATTCTAATAGAAAGTGCAGAATGATATATAGTGTCCCAAAGTTCGAATGTGGTAAAAAAATATAGTCATCGAGAGGAAAAGGCATGAGGATATAATATCGTGCGATATAAGATCATGTCTAAGGGTGCGTAAGCGCGGTCCAAGCGTTTAATATCCGGACGATAACGATAAATATAAGGAGTGGTGCATGCACCTCGTTGAATTTAACCAGAATTTGACATTTCAGAAAATCCTAGTATGACGGCTCAAAACTTGTGTAAAAACGGTGGTATCAAGCGTTAAAATCGCACCAACACTCCTCAACGAATCAGGACTAGCGTTTTGGCGAAGACGGGGCTGATACCCTTTCAGGAGCTAGCGGTACGTATTGTGCTGTCCCTGGTTGTCGCAACTCCGCTTGGACCGAATGTGCTTGACCGGTGCGGGTGCTGGTACTGATGTCACCACGATCGTGATGCTGGGCATGCCATTGCTGGCTCTGCTGATCTGGATGTTCCGAGATTGTATGACTGTATTGTCTGTTCGGATTAGGCTCGTAGCTACCTCTTGTGGAAGTGTCACTGCGAGTTCTAGTGTGTCCCCGTCGTCCCGGCGTTGACGCAGATGAGGCGAGTTGAGAAAAGGAGGGAGATGTGTACTGGGGGGTTGAAGTTGGTAATGGAGCGGGTTGATGTGCTCCTTGTGCTTTCCTTTTCTTCGGAGAGCTGGCGTGTTCTGATTCAAATAGATGAGAAGATGCATGAGGGGAAGATCTCTGCACTGGAGCTTTACCTGAGGGTGTTGCAGGCGGATGATCTTTTGCTTTCTCCTTCTCGGATGAAGGGGGTACCCAGTGATGAAAATATATGTCTGGTGAAGGCGGATTCGGCTCCTGCGCGGCAGTATGCGTTTGGTGCAAGGGATGAACTGCCGGAGGTATAGTTGGGGGTTGGTGGATCTGCATTTCGTTGGTTGTCAGACGCGGGAGCGTTGAGTGGGTTGACTTGGTACCGGAAAGTTGTTGGCCTACCAGACTAGATGCTCGAGTACGGTTTGCAGGGGACAGAGAGTATGCTGAACTTGCAAATGGGCCTGGTTGAGGAAGTGGAGCTGCCATCTGCTGTGTCGGAATTAAGGACGTACCGGGGACGGATTGGGGTGATGTCTGTGGACCCCCAAAAGCAGACGACTGGAGTACGTTGGCGATGCGGGATTCTCTCCTCATTTCTGGAGATTGAGCTTGGTTGAGCGCCTGCTGCTGTTGTTGTTGTTGTTGCTGCTGCTGAGCTGCCTGAAGTTGAGCGGCATATTGTTGGAGCCATTCGAGACTGACATTTGCAAGGTTTGCGCCCCCGATTCCAGCGAAAATCATCGGCACAAGGTGTGGCGGAACGCCGCCCTGCATCGATTCCCTTAACATTGCTTGCTCAATCCTCCGTTGCTCTAGCCGATACGACTCCTGCTGCGTCCTCAGATCTTCTTGCTTCATTTTCAGATCTTCTTGCCGCGTCTTTTCTTCCTCTTGCTTCCTCTTCTCTTCCTCAGCTTTAGCAGCAAGCCAATTACGCATGCCGTCCTCGGCACCTTGCCACTGCGTAGGTGGAGCAGGCAGCTGACTCAAACCCGTTGGTATGGGCGGTGGTCCTCGACCTCCAGGATCTGGCAAGGTCATCGCCGCCGGCGGCGGGAGACCTCTATGAGGCGTGCTCATCTTGATAGAGGTACTGGCCGGCAGTGATAGGACAGATCCGCCGTTCAACCTCGGGGGGAAAATCTTTGGTGAAGAGGAGAACGGCGGCGAGAATTCATGTGGAGACTTGAAATCAAATTCTAATTTTGCTGGGTTGGAAAGTGTGAGCAACATGAGTGCTAACTAATTGTTAAAGTCAAATGGAAGATAGACTATAATACATCGGAATAGTATGAGAGGTGGCTAGGAAGGGGAAGGGAATGGGATTGGGATTGGATAGAACAGGTAGGTCTGGTTGGCAGGCATAAGATGGGGGGAAGAAAGAGGATATGGGGACATACATAAGAGAAGCTCTATATGGAGCAAGGCACCGGGAAGGAGACTAAATACGGCCAAATACGGCACAGACCGTTACCGTCAGAAGTGGATGATACAAGTAGGTAGTTGCTGCAATCCGCCTAGATATCTAGGAAGCAGGGACTTGATTCGCCAACAACGTAGGGCTATAGACGAAGGAGGGTTGTTGAAAGTGGTCAACAATAATCCAGCAACCGCCGAGCAGTATCCGCAATAATGAAAAAGGTCGCCTAGAGAAGAAGTGGTCGCGTGGGGCAAAGATGATCAAGGACGATCAACGGGGTCTGGAATGGCGAAGGAAGGAAGGAAATAGAAGTGAAAAGGTAACGATTGTACAAGAGAACGTATGTATTCGGTTCGGGTTGACAGCTTTCAGGGCATGTGGGCAAGAGTGAGCGAAAGTAACAGGTACCTCATCGTATGCAGGCACGGCCAGCGGTACGAAGAGGACTAGAAGAGGCGTCAAAAAATTCCTTGTTACCTAGACAAGTTGGAAAAAAGAATGATCGACGTATGAAATGGAAAAGATGATAGAAGGAAGAAAAAGATGGATGAACGTGGGGAGGGGAGTTTTGGGAATTTGGAGGTCTGTGAGAAAGCCCGGATGGAAGATTTCCAGGGAAGACCCCTCTAAAAGTCTCTTGTCAGCAACTATTTCCCATATTCCCTACTTACTACAACGGAGTAGGTAACTTACGGAAATACCGAAGGTACTTGCTAACTGCTGGGGAGAAAAAGGTACAAAACCTGTCTAACAACTACCTAGGAAAGGCGGATCAAGGCCAAAAGGTTCATAATGGGGCCTCATGGTTTTGCTGGGGCTGGACTCAAACTGTGGCGTAGCAGTAGAGACACGGCTGGATCGAGTAGACCAGAATTAACTAGTACCGACCTAGAACTATTTTAGTATAGTAACAGCTACCTTATTACTTATTACAGTACAGTAACGTACCTTTAAGCCCAGGTACTGACGGGAGGTGACGGTAAGATACTCCGACTACTGGGTGCTAGCTGGGTGTTAGCTGGGTGTTAGCGGGGCATAGAAGTCGAATGACTTCAGGACCGGAAGAAACATCCTTTCTCGTTCATCTCTCATACAGTTATCATCACCCCAAGATACAGTACATTTCATCCTTTTGGCTTCTCTCTTCTTATGATCATATCTCCTCGTCATCCCTTGTGTCAGGAATCATAGCAATTGTAACTCGTCAGTAACTAGTGACTCAGATCTGACCATCTAGATAACTACAGTACTGCCATTACAGTACTTTCGGAGCTATCTCTTCAACCTCAGCCCACTTTACTAAGTTACCTCGTCTTCTCTCACTTTCCCCCGTCAAGGGCGTCACGGGCGTTAAGGCCTGTTCAAGGACTTGCGTGATATGGCGGCACCAACTTGGTGGGACCAGCCAAGCAAAAGTCCGCAAAAGCCTGAAAGGATGCCCTATCAAATCCCATTATTCCATCGTCTGATTTATACGGATTATTGTACGGATTGCACCGAGGGCAATGTTCGACAAGTTGTCCCGTTACGTCAACGCGTCCTTTGTTGAACCGCCGCTTCACCAGAGTGTTCAACGTGTCTAACAATTCCCAAGTCGTGAGACTTATCACCGACGTTGTTAGAGGGTGGCATATCCTGAATCGAAGGGGATTGTCCAAGAAGGGTACGGTACTGTAATAACCGTTTCCGATCATCGTTGCCTGAAGTAGAACTCTTCGCCGATTTGCTACAACTTTTGCTACATCAGTATACAGGTTCCCCCCCCCCTCCCCCACTTCAGAACTGTCACAGCCACTACCTGACTGGCATACAACCAGCTAATCGAGATACTTGCTTCAAGCCTTCAAACCTTCAAGGTCGTCGCATTTTACTCGCAGTGTACGACCGTTGGCGCTACTTGCAGCATGGCATCGTGTATCAGCGGGCTCAATAGCATCCTACGATGTTGTACGGTACCGTCGGTACAGTAATAATAGACTTGTATGTACAGAGGTACAAGAACAGGTATCGTATCACTCTTGCTTACTGTAAACTGTAGGATTGGTGCCCTGGAGCCTAATGTGAATTATGTGATGATATCACCCCGTGTTAATCGTCCGTAATTGTATTTATCCTAGCTGAATCTGGGAAGATGTTCACAACTTTTGTTTTGTTGCTTCAGGTCGGGTAGCAATATAAGGTAATAGATAATATACCCAGGTACATCCATAAAGTAAGGTACCATGGGAGATACGGTAGCTTTCTGGTAATATAAGTTTCCTTTTGAATTAAGGCTCAGGTTGAGAAGGCCCCACTTTTTAAACGTTCCCGCCTGTGGCTGTTTCCGTTTCTTTGCGGCGCTCGACCTCTCGTGGAGTCGTGGGATTTTACAGCTTACCTTACCTTATCCTTTAAGGAAAAAAAAAAAATAAAAAATAAAAAATAAAAAACTCAAGGTAAGGGATTTAAGGGTGAGCACGTTGACCGGGGCCCTAGTACAATTAGCCGCAAATTCGAGACCCAGCCCAGCGAAACAGCCTTCCCGTCACTCCGTGCCCTGGACTGCCCTCCAACCTGGTCTTCAGTTCGCTGTGCATCAGGACTTGCAGGCAGGCCGACGCTTGAGCCGCCGTTAACGTCCGGCAGGAAGCGAAATCAATCTTCAAAAGTCTAAAGCACAAGCCTCGAAACCGTATTCCGCAAGCCGCACGGAGTATTCCATCATTTCCCTGATCCTCATCTCGATCGGGCGGTACCGCGGTAGGGGAAATCGTGAATGTGCACTATGGAACCTTGACGTGCTTTCTTTTAGAGAGATGAAGGAGCATGTTGACTGTTTGAACTAGTTTTGCCCCAATTCCCTAAATGGGGTTCCATGAATGAACCACAGATTACTTTCGGATGACTTTGCATATACTCGAAAACCTGAAACATGTAATCCATGTCTTGGATAGTCCTTTTCTATTCTATCTGCGTGAGCCACGGATGCTAAGATATGGTCCTGAACAGTACTTCGTAAGTGAGGATGCATCCAGGGCGGCAGCTGGAACAACGATGCCAGAACTACCTACGAAGGATCACAAGATCATAAGCTCAGTAATAGTGACAGGTAGATCGTAGAATCAGGCAAAGTTGCTGTTTCCGAACCGTCTTGCTTAACGAAAGGCTAACAAATTCGTCTCAAAGCACTTCGCCGTAGCGGGTGATAGGTTGACAACTTACCATATCGAGCTGTTCAGCCCAGACAGTGAGACAGTGGTATTCTGCTGATCTGGCGATCAGTTTAGATGACATCGGATGCGGGGTAGTAAATCAGAATACTGCTACTCTGTACTTCTGAGGCTGATACGGTATCGTACAGAGACATAAGAAAAGACATTCTTCATATTGCTCGTACTATATAGGACTACCAAAATATGTCAACCTTTGTCATTTGTAGTCAAGCGCCCTAAAATCAACTAGAAAGCGAAAAAGGAAAGTCTGAAAAGGTCTCTAAGGGGTCTAAAGTGTCGGAGGGGAGTCCAATAAGGTATCTGCAAGGTAATTCTTGACTAAGTCTGAACTCGTCGCTTTCAATTCCTCTGGATTTGTTCCGACATCAGAAGTATAACCGTAGAACGATTGTGAATAATTCGGGTTGCGCAATCACCGAGAGCCTGGCGCAAGACCTCACAATCATGAAGGAGAATTTTCCCGTCTGCAACCACAGTGCACACCTGCACGAGGCTGAGTTTTCCCCGACAATTTCACGCCTCATGACAGGACTCTTGCAGTTCCTGTTCGGGTAGAAAGATCAAGGTGAAACTGTGGCGCTCGAAACCTGGCGGGGGGGATCTCTTGAACGAAATTTGATTTCTTGCAAGAAATCAACAAGTCTTGTCAGCCACTCAAGCCCTTTTCGATCCAAACCTGGAATTACTTTGAAAATATGCTGCTGTGGCGGTGAAGTCTTCTATCCGCTTAAGGCTATTCTGCTATCTTAACAGCCCGAGGGCTATAACCGCGCCCCATCTTGTCCACCTCGCCGTATGACCATCCGTCGGGTCCAAGGATCCAGTGTTGAAAGACTGCAAGACATGCAGCATGTGATAGTTGTAGATCTTCGTCGTCTCGTGTTAGAACTACGGAGTATGCTGTCCTGTTACTTCTCGGCCGTGCACCAATAAGGATGATGACATAATTTGCACATCGCTGCCATTTCAATGGATATGCATATCGCGTCACTTCAATACAAAGCTTTGACTTGTTTCCAGGTGACGACTAGAACTAGAGGTATTGCCGAGGGTGTGCTGACGACGATGGGTATGTAAGATCGGGAAATTTAAGGCAGATTCCCGGACGGGCGAGTCTTAAAACCTGCTGGATGTACAGTGACTGTATGTTGTTAACCTGTTATGACTTAAAGGTATGAGCCTGTTTGACTGTGGAGCGGCTGAACAAGTCTCGCCTATGCATGGAGACGTGATTTGGATCGTGCATAAGATTGCGACGTCCGGTCTTCTGTACAAACTGTACGTAGGACATTCAAAGACGAATAATAAACGCTGATGCACGGAGGGATAATTGTTGAAGTTGACTTCTAGCTCTTACCTGATGGAGAGGTACTGTACAATAAAATACAGGGTTCTTTTAGAACGGTGCGACGATCACGGATACAATCGCCTTATCTATCGAGGCGCCGATCACTGCTACCGAGGACTGGGATCCAACGGATAAGCTCTCCAGAGAATGTCAAGTTTAGGAGAGGTAGCGATCGCGTTTAAGTCGGCGAAGTAGGTGATGTACAACCCAGGTGCATCTAAATAGTACAACTACTTAACGGAAGTCGTATGGAGGATGAACGATGATCTGCGGTAGAGCTCCAAGAGTTCGCTAGAGATGGAAAAATTCAGGCCCGCGGTTGTATAGTACCTCATAGTATCCGGAGTGATACAGGTCTCTACAGCATCCGATTTGAGGCCTGGGTTATGTTTTATGTGACTTCGGAAGAAAGCTTGTAGCCCTACTAGGTGATTTAATCAGCATTATTATTATTATTATTATTATTATTACCTTGAGGGAGAAACCAAATTTACGGTCAGCAAGCAGCCTAGAATTTCACCTCGGCCCCTCCCGAAACCCTGGGAATAGGTAATGGGAACGAAGGGCGTGTTGGCGCAGTTCGCAAAGACGGTGGTGACATAGTTCTGGGTTCGGGGAAGCGTGGAAGTATGAGAAACTGGGTCGAAGCGTGCGCCGATCCTCGTGTTGAGGATGATCCCGTCTTTACTCGTTCGCAATGCGGGCCAAACTCACCACGTAAATTTGTCTTCTCCACCGTCTCTGATGAATTCCATGATTGCCCACAGTAGCTCTAGTAACGAAGTATTATTGTGTTCTTAACGTTCCGAAAGAAGCGTTTTGTAAGGTGAATGATGACTGGTGACAATCTAAGACGGGCGGGCTGGGGTGGTGCTGATAGTCCATTCTTGTATTATTAAGATTAAGTTATTGTAGCATCTTCCCGGCCTCGATGCTCTCCTTCATTATTGTAGAGTACAGCACAGTACAGATATCCTGAGATATCATTACAAAACATCATTATAGCCTCCGTTTATCCATGCAGTCAATAGAGCGGTAAGAAATTCTTCTACAACGTCATAAGAAATGTGGTATCTTGAAAAGCAGTCCGAAAACGCCTGAGTAAGACTACTGCATGGAAACTTAAGCGAAGGAGCGCAAGTAGGAAATGGTAGAAGCTTGCTCTGGTCAAACCTAACGAGCAATAATAATAAGCCTTTCGAGAGAAGAAACAAGGCAGTGGCAAAGTGTAGGCAGACAGAAACAGAATCATTAGAGATGCCGTCGTTTGGAAGAATCCGATAGACAGTTTTGACTTTTGACAGAGAAGAAGTCGCCAAGGAAGGGGATTTTCTGTTTTGGGCTAACGGAAGGAGCGACGGTCGAAGCCACCCGATAATCGCAAGCCACTGATCTCAGCGATCAGCAAAGCCGCATCGGTTTCCATTCCACCCTCCAATGCTCTTCTCGAAGTCAGAAAAGAAAACTCTTCGAATGTTCCACGCTTCCAACGCCTCAGTAAGGACAAGTCCTGTCGGGGTACAGTACAGAACCTCGCTTGCCCTAGGAATTATTGCGAAACAAAAGCAAAGTTTAGGCGAACAGGTGGACGAGGATGAGGATGGGATACACCTCAGTAAGGTACCTACCTTACGGCATTCATGATGCTCTGATCTTTCTTCTTCGCTCTTTCCACTCCGCTTTCGCCACTCTCATTAGAAGGTCTTCGTCTTTGATCGGAATCCAGGATGTAAGAACCTTCATAGCGTTCTCAAAGTCTGAATCGAGCAAGATCTCCCTTGTAGCATCTATCAGAGCAGCTGAAGTAGCATGAAGCACATCGAGATCCGCCTTGAATGAAGAAGAGGGGTTACATGAGTTTGAGCCGTCGCCTAGGAGCATGAAGACGTCCCAAACACGAAGCTGGGCCGGAAAAGGTATCGAGTAATTGAAAAGAGTTAGGTACCAGCGGGTTCCATATGCGGTGGAAGAAATGTCTAGCTCCTCCTATTTTATCATTGTGTTAGCAAATCTGACTGAACAAACTCGACCTGCATCGGTCTGTACTGTAGATAAACCAGACCAGCTGAGGGACAATAACAAAATTTCGTGATCGGTGAGTATCATTAGCACTCACCAGCTGCTTTGCTACATCACGTCCAGCCAACCAATTCTTCTCAAAATCTTCCAAAGCCTCCATGAGACCCCCGAAGCCCGATGCGTAGAGACGATCTAAACCCCGAAGCTGCCATAGTCTCACAAGCATGACAAACGCATTCTCTTCATCATAATAGCAAAGGAGTGTAGCAGCGAGCGCTGCCATTCCCTGCACGTAACCGGAGTCAGGTAGATAAATTGATAGCGCGTGCAATACACGAAAGAGCAGGCGTTGACTACACAAACGTTAGCATGACTGAATGGAAGATCGTGTTATAAGGAGGATAGCCTTACCCTCCGCGATATCTACGTCTAAACATTATGTGGCTATTAATTGTTCTAGGAACGTCGGTATCAATCTGTCCGTCGTCAGGAGAGTCCTCATATTGAAGTTTGTAGAATGCCGCGATTAATTCCTCATCGGTCGGGCTATCTTTTGACTTCTTTGCGCTTGCCGAAAGGAATGCGTGCCAGGCCGATGCCCGCCAACGGTCCGGTATGCCTTTCCATGTTCGAGAAATCAGCTTTGGATCCGTAGTATCAAAGTCAAAGATCATTCCACCACCCTTTGCTGCGCTTGCTGTTGCACGACCCATTTTCTGCCATTTATCTTCCCTTTCCCATTCTTTCCTTTTCATCTCCAACGCAGCCTTACCGCCCTCTTCCTGCTCTGCAATATCTGCTAGACCAGGGGGTAAAGTAAGCATGTCACTAGCTTCATCCATTAATCTACGACTACGGTTGTGTGGCAGTTTATTTGACGCGTGACGGATACGACTCATGTTGGAAGACGCATTACTTCGAAACGAGTAAAGTGACCCTGCTGGCCTGGATAAGCGTCGTGAAGTAGTGTCTGGCCTTGCATGACCTCCAGGAGTCCTTGCGGAACGAGATGATCTTGTCATCGAAGCGGCACGCCTTATGGTGCGTCTTCTCCTTGGGCTATCGGAGACAAGTTGGAGGGCGGTGGAGACTCTTTGAAGTGGAGGTGTGTCGGAGAAATTCGATGAACCTCTTGATGTAACCTTCCTGGGTACGATAAAGCCGTAGCGATCAACTTCCTTTCCATTAACATCTTCCCAATCTTCAATACCACCAGCTGTTTCAGTTGGCTCTTTCAGAATCAAACTCTCCCTCTTACTAGTAGTGACACTCGGAGTGTGGTGGAAGTTCTCACTGCTAGGATTCATTTCAGCAGTTAAGGACGTGTTGTGAATTGGAGGATTGCGAGTCGTGTCTTCTTCAATGACCGTTCGACTGAGAGATGACGTCCTGAATGAACTCTCTTCATCGTCCAAGTCCCCTGCTTTTTCATCTCCGTGTTCGTACATCAGACGGACTTTCCTTGACGTAAGTACTTCATACGCAGACAGCACGCGCGAGTTATTGACTCCTGTAGACCTTGATGGAGGTAGAACTACGAGACCATCCTTTGGACTTGGTTTGGACATGTGTTTATAACGGGTTACCTTCTCACCTCCTAGAAACATGCTACCCCTCTTCGAGAATTCTATCTTCTCCGGTGAGCTAATCTCATCAAAGCTACCAGTAGGTATTGTTGTCGTGATACCCTTGAACTCTCCAGTGTGCTCATCGAATAAAGACCGCCCTACTTCCGTTTCTGAGACAGACCGTAATTGCGCCGCTGCAGTATCAAATGTTGATGAACCTGGTTGAGATGCGTCTTGGACTATAATAGTGGGCAGACTTGGAGGTTTTCTTAAACCTAGGGATGATTCAATAGTTCCGGCCGTAGATGCGGCAAACGCTGAATCTCTCTTCGCTTCTTCTCCAGATAGATGAGATGTTGTACCAAATGACGGTGTCTTCGGTTCTGCAGATGTTCTTGGTCTTCGAACAGAACTAAACCACGCTCGTAGGCCCGACGAGGGTTGTCGCGAAGGGGATGTTAATGTGGACGACAAAGGTTGGCCTTGACTCGCCGCGCGCAAGTTGGGTCTGTCATCGGTGGCCATGGAACTGTGCTCTTCATCTTTCATTGTCCTCCGACTGGACATAAACCTGACTAGGGATGAACGCAAAACCAGGGTCTAAAGTTGGGTAGGAAGATGGTTAGGGATTGCGGTGGATAAGGAGGATATTTACGTCGCGTGCAAACCAACGCGGGCGTACTGAAACCATGGGGACTTGTGACAGAGGCTAGAATGCTTTTTGGTACGATTAGCTACCCAAAAGTTTCCAGCGGTAAGGTTGATATTTGAACAAGTCAATGAACTAAGGTACTGTAGTAAATTTGTTAGAGGGGAAATGGTGTTGGTTGGTACGCGGTTTCGTTCGTTTCAGGGTGCGGCTCCCTTTCGCGAGGATCACAACTGGAACGGCTATCGCACTCGTCTACTGCACATTATCACCAGGGGTTACAATTATTTTAAAACTAGAGCTCAAAATCATACTACAGTACTCCGTACATAACCCTAAAGTATCCGAAGTATAAAACCTTTATGGCTACTACAGTATCTATGCTCCATGATTCCACTTATTTGTCTATGCAATATAGATTAAGAGAGTACAAGTAAAGGGGACTCTAAAAAAGGGGCATATTAGAAATATTCCATTTGAACCGGAGAGAGATTAAGCGGCGAATATCTAATTAACGTTCATGTCCGGAGTACTCGTTCTGTTTTATGGTTAGGCAGTCCATCAGCAGCGGGCTCTTCACATGAGGTGCTTGAAGACATGTACTTCAATAATCGTAAGGCATCCGATATCTTCGGTCATTCATGATTTCAAAGTGCAAATCGTTGCTACTCCCAGTTGGTTCATTGAAGTTGGACTACGACGAGACAACAGTTATGTCCAGAGGATTTACGGCTCTGGCTACGGATCTGAAGTTAGCTATCCATGTTCCCGTAGCGAATCGTGTCTATAGATAGGTTTAAATTTTGCTTAAGAGGAAGATCTAAAGGAAGAAATGTGAATAGATGCCTGTATTCAGACTCCGTCATTCATATGACGTCGACATCTCCGATTGAGCGATAATATTATAGACGAACTGTTTGCTTGATGGAACAGCTAGAAAATGATGGATTTATACGACGAGATTGAAGAACTCTTTAGATTATAGTCCTCAGAATGATTGTAGGAGCTGATAATACTTGGAGGGAAAAAAAAAGGGGGATTGAGACACTTTAGTGTGCGGGTATTAAAGACGTTGCTACACTCGAAGGGAACTGCAAGAGGAGAGGTGGTAGGAGGTATAAGAATGGTGCCTTCGCAAACACGCTGCAGTAGGATTTTCGAAGAACTTCTCAGTTGGAAGGCATCCCGTAGGAAATTCACAATGTTTATTCAACATATAACACGGGTTTACCATTCCAAATACGGGATCATTCCTCAATACGTTTACTCCAGGGAGGTTCGCCGTCATCGTCAAATTCAGCCCATTTGAAGAAACCACACCTAATTAGAGTAAGTGAATAGTTCATTACCAAAGGCATAACTTACCCTTCTTTTCCAGGGGCGTAATTCACATGACACATCCACATATACCTTCCTCGGCTCTCTCTCTTTTTCTGTACGCACCTAAGGACTGTAGGTACCCCACATTTGCATTTGGGTGTAAATCGAGGATGCAAGCTCTCCTTGTAGCATCGGTATGTAACGTTGAGTCGCTTGTTCTCGGAGATTGGATGAGGATCTATCGCTTGGGCGGGGGCAATACTATGTTTCCAGTCTTCCTGCATTTCTGCGTGCATTACAAGTAATGAGTTATGTGGTAAGTGGATTGATATTTGACCCTCTACGTCCGCACGATCGCTCGCAACGTTTTTTTCTTTGAGGTCTTGTTCTCCTCTTCCGACTACTTTACGGATGCGAAATTCTCGAGAAACTCCTAGGCTTAGACTACCTATCACGGCGCGAGGACCAAGGTACGTTAGTTGATCAGAATGGTATCCAACGCTATCCAGGGTTTTGATTAGTCTTAGTTGAGATTCAACCTTTAATAAGAATGACGTTACCTCTCAGTTCCGCCATCATAACAGTTTACAAATGCAGCATTGGGGATCCACTCTTTTGGTGACTGGTATTTCAGCTTTTTTCTGCCTGGGTAATATTCCTGTATACGACGCTGAACTTCGGCGTTCACTGTAGTCTGCACCCTCCTAGAGACTCTTCTCAGTTCAGGGGTCGTCCTACGGACGTCCTGATGAAGGGTTAGCCTAGCAGATATAATGAATATCGAGATCATACCTTCAAATAACTTCCGTTATAAACATAATCGGTCTTTTGTGCTTCAGCCTCATCTAGCGTATTGACATAAAAGCAAGTCGTATGTGGGCTCTGCACAATGTTATTAAATAACTTGAAAGTCTCCCGCGTGTAAGTCGAGGATTCTGCTAACAGCTCCCGTAACAATGCGTCAGCTTCATCTGATGGTAGGAAATTATGAATGATAGAACACGGCGTATGAGCCTTGATGTCATCTGGTGCGTACAAATGCAGTGTTTTTCCCTTTCTAGTCAGTGCTTTCTTAACTCTAGGTTCAGTAGATGGCTCGAAAGCTCTCTTAATTTGATAGCACGACAAGGAAGCTTGATAACCATTGCCGACAGCTCTTCGTTTCTTAGAAGAGACGGCAGCGGTTGGACAGGACAAATTCTTAGTGGCATCTTCAACGGAGCCTTGGGCAATTAAGAGGGCTTCGAGAAGAACCTCCTGACGGATACCAGGGTTAAGGGATTCCAGCAATGCCAACTTGAAATCTGTACATTCATCATCCTCAGTTGTAGTTCCAACATTTTTTCCCAACATGATATTTTACTTTACGGTTTGGATACGATAGGGGTGTAGTCTATGGATTGATAAGATCTGATGGGAGGTGGTCGGGTGTGGAAGAGAGTTTTATTACCGTATATAACCCAAGTCAACCTTTCTTAGTAATGACTTAAAAACTCAAACCTCGGCATCAGGTCGGCATCGGACGAACATGTCTTTTAATGTATAAAAGTATGTCTTCAAACTTTCAGTAGACGTTTTCCTACCATGCAATAATGGTGGCGCAAAGGCAAACACTGAAGGAGTCATGAAACACCATTCCTATAACCACCATCCACCGTCCTCATCGCCTTTGATCATCACTCCCAAGTTACTGTGGTCGATGGTGGGGTAGCTGCTATCAACATCATGCTTGAATTCCGAACTCATGGTTACAATGGCTATAGCGTCAAGTACTCGCCCTTTTTTGACTCCAGGATAGCCGTAGCAGCATCTGCAAATTTCGGCCTGGTGGGCAATGGCAGGCTGTATATACTAAATCTCACGGCGGACGGTATCAAACCTGAGAAATGGTACCTTTCCCATGTTCATACTGTATTTGTTAGCTAGGCTAGACCGAACACTAACAAATGCTACTGTGTAGGTTTGATACACAAGACTCACTGTTTGACCTTGCCTGGTCTGAAGCCCACGAGAACCAACTCCTCACCGCATCAGGCGATGGAAGCATCAAGCTTTTCGATATTTCCCTCTCCGAATTCCCCATCGCCAACTGGTCAGAACATGCGCGTGAGGTCTTCTGCGTCCAATGGAACCTCGTTGGGAAGGATTCTTTTCTCTCGTCTTCTTGGGACGGCTGCATTAAGATCTGGAACCCACACATGCCAGCCTCTATAGCAACACTCCCTACCCATAGCTGCACCTATTCGGCCCAGTTCAGTCCACATAGCCCCAATATCCTGAGTGCAGTGAGTTCGGATAGCCATATGAGAATCTTTGATCTCAGGACTCCCGCATCGGCTTCAAACCATCTCACGCTCTCGATACCAATCCATACACCACCAAAAGCACAACCGGGCGCCCCTCCTGCCGTTGGTATACCGCCCAGTGAGGCTCTGACCCACGACTGGAACAAATATCGTGAAACGGTATTGGCCACCGCAGGCGTAGACCGTCTCATACGAACTTTTGACATCAGGGCACCAGGTCAAGGTCCAGTCGCTATTCTACCGGGCCACGAATATGCTGTTCGAAGACTAACTTGGAGTCCACATCTCTCAGATGTTCTCCTCAGCGCTAGCTATGATATGACTTGTAGAGTATGGACAGACGGGAGCGCCGTAGGCGTGGGAGCTCAAGGTGTGAAAACTGATCCTATGGCACTGGGAGGAGGACGGGAGTTGGGGCGAATGGGACGTCATACTGAATTTGCGACTGGTGTTGACTGGTGTTTATTCGGAGCAGAAGGCTGGTGTGCGAGTTGTGGTTGGGATGAACGATTACTTGTTTGGGATGCAAGGGCTATTATGACTTCATAAGCGACAACTAAAAGATTTCATTTGTTAGACTTGTCATAATTAGGCTGAAAAGGATAGACAATGGGAGAAAGATGGCAAAGGTCCATTCCCCAACCCTTCTCCAACACTGTATGTGATTACTCTGAAATGCTGACTGGGTATCGAGATAGGACTCGCGCACAAACACTGGAAGTTACGATCACGTCAATCAGAACTCTATTTGTACGCTTGGTTACTACAAGATCAGCCTGCTCGAGTCTTGAAGAATTGATCCAGTGATCTTGTCATATCCTCCAGCTTCGCAGGTTTCCTTAGGCTCCCCTTAATCCAACCTGGTAGTTTTCTTTGAGTCCTATCAGCACCGTATCTTCTGTCTATGAGAATGATTGCCGCATAATCGCCCTTATGTCTAATTGCCCTTCCTATGCATTGATTTACGGCCCTCATACAGACGTTCTCATAGAACTCCCTTGCAGCCTCTTTGCCCTCTGCTGCGGATGCAGCTCTCTTAATGATATGATCGGATTTCGCGCACCACTCCGCCGAATGCCGATTTGGAAATGGGAGCCCGACAACGAGAACACCACGACCGAGGGAATCACTGAAATTGATCCCTTCCGAAAGGGAACCACCAATTACTGACAATAGAAGGGCACCCTGACTTGGTAGAGGAGAACTCACAATCGCCGCAGAATATGCGCCCAGAGTGGCGTCTACCCCCATAGCCTTCGAATTCTGCGAGTTAGATGACACATCCCGGCGGGATTCGAGAAAAATCGGTTTGATGTCGGACAAAGCTTGAAAAAATGACTTTGATGAGCCAGTAGACCTCTTCCAAATTGTGACACACTTATCTAGATATGCGTAACTTGGGAAGAAGACCACAACGCCATCTGGTATTACTTTTATAACCTGAAGTATGGTGTTACCTAACTGCTGAATCTATGGAGGGAACCCACTTAATTAGCATGTTCTTGGGTTTTAGTAGAACATTATTCTGGTAGAGTCATAACTTACTGTAGAGTCTATGTTCCTTTTCTCGAATGTGAAATTAAATTCCATCCCATTTTGCCCCTGGGTGACTGGCGAGACAAAAAGGTTGGCCGGCGGTATAACGTGACCACAGGACAGGGTCATTAGACGAGAACGCGGTAAATAGGAGAAGAGATATTGAGTATAGTCTTCCATCTGATTCCAATTAGTTCAATAGATAGCAAGGCTTCTATTGTTATATCTTACGGGTGACATAGTCCCTCCAGCTAGTATTACAGCTCTCGCTTCCTCGACGACAAATTTGAAAGCATGACTTGGATCCAGTAGCATATATTTTAGTTCCATATCATTTCCGTGCTCAGTTCTTGAGAAAAAGAATCTGCCTTCCTCGGACGGATTCATGAGAGCAAGTAAAAAGGACTGGATATGTGTGAGCAGAGGTACTCCACGAGGTGAAGTGTTTTGGACTCCGGCAATAGTTGACGAGGATGCCTTCGCCGTCTCATGAGACTTTTCTTCCAGTTGTACGATGTATCCATCTACCTTTCGTGCTAGCTTACTGTCTTGTATGTATTTGGTAAGTTTGAAGAGGTTGATTTGATCAAGTCCCTTGCCTGTCATAATGTCACCAGTCCGAAGGACACCCTCGGCGGGCTTGCTATCAGCTTTGTTACGTAGGTACGAGATGAGGGAGTCAAGCAGGCGTACAATTTGAGTTAGATAAACCCGATTTTTCCCTTTCAGATGGTTCCGAAATTTCTGTAAGTAGGTTCCGAGCTGCGCACGAGAGCGTTGAAACTGCGACATCAAAACAGTTATGGAATAAATACCAGTGATTGCATCCATTAGATTATGAGCTTCGTCGATTACGACTACGTGGTCTTTCAGGGAAAGATTAAGAGCGTCTCTTGCTGATTTTTGTAGCAGTAGAGGATATGGTAGAGAAACGATCTATAGACTTTAGCCAGTGCCTCTGTGATCAATCACGATTCCCATACCTCACAGGATTTTACAGCCGGCCTTGAAGCATAATAAGGGCATATATCTAGCTTTTTACCCAGTTCTCCGAGATCCTCAATATCCCGAACACTCGCCAACGCATGATCCCGGAATTCATTCAAGAGAGTTTCACTGTCCTTACCAGGTAAATATGGACATCTACAATCTTCAGACGTCCCAGGTTGTTGAATTTCCAAACATCTCTCGTTGATCGCCGTTGCATTTCCAAGTTTACTCACTTTGGGGTTGATGCAAAGCGTTTTCCTAGATCCTAATGTCAAATACTTGAATTCTTCAACAGAGCATTCCTCCATCGAATTTATTTTCCTGGTGGTATCCCGATTCGGGGTTAAAGCCGGAGGCATTTTGACCCTGCGTAGCTCATTCGAAAATTGGGTAAGTTGCGAGTGTGTTCTAGAGCAGTAGAAAACCTTGATCTCGTCTATAGCTCCATCTTTCTCCTGTTTATCATTATGATCAACCACCATGCCTAGCTTTTTCATTAATGCCTGAGTTTCGGCGGAAAGACCGCTCTTTGCGTTCGCTTTTGGAGACGGATCTACATCTGCATCCCCATCACTTTCATAATCATCTAACATAAACTGTTCATCATCCAATCCTGAGAGCTCAGGGCCAGATGTTTTCTAGTACCCATTAGCATAGTAGATCGACACAGTAGGTAATTCTTTGATTACATTTCGTTTTGGGTGTAACTCCGCATTCTTGCTTCGCTCTGTCATACGCCGCTCCTTTGTACGAATCATTTCCAATCGGGCTTCAAGATCCGCTCGTTGCTGGAGAGCTCTTTCTTTTCTTTCCTTACGCGCGTGCTCTTTGATCCAATCGGGCTCGTTGTTGTCTTACAATATCATTAGCCTACTGGTTCTAGTCGAACAGTAGAGACGCGTAGCAAACCTTCAAGATCTCGGGAGATGCCATCCTCAAAAGTTTGGCGCTTATGATCTCGCAGCCATGTCAGGGTGCTGCATATAAGACTTAGAGATTTCCCTGTGCCGGTTGGAGATTCGAAGATGCCGACCTTGCCGTCCTTAATGCATTCGTACACCGCGGTCATGAACTGATTCTGGACATCATAAGGATTGTACGGATGGTAAAATTCACGGACCATTGTGTAAGGTAGTGGGTAGCTTGAATATTAAAGCGGTCATGCTGATAGCGGGCAGGGTAAGATGCGCGTCAAATCCTTTCGACGCGTCTTTCGACACCTGGTCACGATATATTCCTTGGCACATGGAGGGGTTCCGAACCCCCACCACCTTCGATGCTACATTTAGCATTCCTACCATAAATTACACATCTGGTCGTCTATGATTTAGTGTTAACAGTACCTTATTAAATTACCATGACCGCCGACTTTTGGGCTGGCTACATCAGTGGTGCAGCGGGAATTTTGATCGGTAATCCCCTCGATCTTCTTAAAACCCGACTGCAGGCCGGTAGTGCTAGTAGTGGCGTATCCATAACAACAGCTTCGTCCGCATCGCAGTCTTATAGAAATCAGTTCGAACAGGCCGGTACGCTCTTAAGAGGTAGGTCTCGAAATCTGATTACGTATACTGAAGATTGTGGAAGCGGAGTTATGATATAATTACAGGTTGGATCAGCTCTAGTTCTATGAAGACGGCGCTGGGCGTTATTCTGCAGTAGAGACTTGACTATATATCTACCTTACCTTCAAAGCATCCACTAACTCTTTTCCTTTCTTGAAACAAGGTGCTACAGCTCCGATTCTTGGATATGGTGCGCTTAATGCGTTGTTGTTCTACACCTACAATCGGTCTTTACTACTTCTGAATCAACCGTTCTCGTCGATGGTACCTCAAGTCGATCATAGAGTTCTCAATTCCGGTGGGATTGATAGGCTTTCTATAACATCATCTCCACCAGTTCCAAACCTATTGCAAATATGGATGGCGGGCGCTCTGGGTGGTTTAGCAACTTTTATCGTATCTGCCCCTACGGAGCTTATCAAGTGCCGAGCTCAGGTTGCAGGTCCAGGTAGTAACACGAGCTCGGTTAGTATCGCCCGGAATATCTGGAAATCGGAAGGTGTGAGGGGTTTATATTTTGGAGGGTGTGTGACAGCGATTAGGGATGCAATTGGTTATGGGTTCTAGTACGTTGACCCCCAATCTCGTACTGTCTCCGTGCTCGTTGAATGGGCAACAATGGAAATAGACGAGGTTGCTAAGCCCAAGGCCTAGTTTTTGGTCTTACGAACTCAGTATGCGATCAGTCAGTTCACAGAGTGATACAGAACGCGAGAAAACGTGGAAGATTTTGTTGTGCGGGGGACTGGCTGGAATTGTTACTTGGGCCTCCATATTTCCCTTGGGTAAGTTCCTACAAATTCCCTATTAGACAATCAATATACTTACAACTGTATTGAAAGACGTTGTCAAGACACGGGTACAGACACAAAGATATCCTTATGCGCAAGCAACATCAGCTTCAGAGAGGGAAGGTTTGCTGGGGTTCGAGCAAAGAAGTGGTCAGAGGGACGGTGGTCGAAGAGGGGCGCTTGAAATCGCGCGACTGGCCTACAGCGCTGAAGGATTACCCGTGTTTTTCAGAGGACTCGGGGTCTGTAGTGTGAGAGCATTCATTGTGAATTCCGTTCAATGGTTCGTTTACGAGTGGATGGTGGGTGTCCTGTTATAGGTATTAGTAACGAGTCAAAGACCTTCTCATGCCACGATCCCAATTCTAGCAAGCAAAGCGGAATTATCGTTTCCAGAAAATAAAATTTCGATCTCTAGAAGATGGAACCGCAATTTGAGAGTACATAAAGGAGTTTTTAGTTAAGAATCAATAAGTAGGCCTGGAAGATCTGGTCGTAGTCGATGATTCGATTGAACTTGAATGAAGAAACTTCCTTGAACTTTTGAATACAGCCGATAGGAAACCTGGGTGACTTTGTGTCATCAATCAAGGAGAATCAAGGGAGAATGTAAGAGGTAAATGACCTCTACATGATTTGGTCTTGAGTGAGGCCACCTGTTTCGGTACCTTCCATGGCATCTCCATTTCCGAGGTTAGAGTACTTCACGTAGGAGAGTCCAAGAGGACGACCGCCATATTGATAGCCGGAGAACTTAGCTAGAAGCTGTTAGGTCTTCAACAACAATGTACTTTTATGCACAACACGTACAGATTGCCGTCTCTGCATTATCAGCAGTATCGAATTGGACAACGCCAGTACCGCGTGATCGACCGTTCGGTTCATACTGGACCTCAGCACGCTCAACTTTGCCGATTGTGGTGAAAAGCTCGACAAGGTCCTCATTGCTGGTAGACCACGGAAGCTACGATGTGTTAGAAGTTGCTGAAATTAATGAAGTGCTCCATAACTTACGTTTCGAACGTAGATGATTTCAGAGCGTTCGCCCCCAGAGGTGGCAAAATCGGTGAAGGGATTGGGCGGGTTGGAAGCTCCAGCATCGAAACCACCAGCAGCGCCAGCAGCACCAGCAGCAGCACCGTAGCCACCTCCAAAACCTCCTCTACCACCATAACCGCCGCCAAATCCTCCTCTGACTCCACCAAATCCTCCACGGCCACCACCATAACCTCCGCGGCCACCAAAGCCGCCACCGAAGCCTCCACGACCAAAGCCCTGGGAGGAAGTAGCGAAGCGGTCTTCGCGTACTTCTAAGGCGCGTCCTTGCCAATCATATCCGTTGAACTGCTGAATGGCGTTACGGGCATCCTCGGCGGTTTCGAATGCGACGATTCCAGAACCTTTGGGGCGACCATCAGGGGCGACGTGAACATCTGCGCGGATGACAGAGCCAGTAATGGCTGTAATGCGGTTAGTGTCAAGCTAATCCGAACGGATCATTGCTTTCTGCGCAAAGGTAACTGAGGGAAAGGATGCTCGAGTGTAACTTACCAGCCTGGCGGAAAAGATCCTTCAGATCCTGCCAACCGACAGTATAGGGAAGCTAAGAGATGTTAATTCGTTGATCTAAATTATGTTAACACATTTGCGAGGAAAGGAAACAAACGTTGGAGACGTAGATTTGGCGTCCACCACCTGGAGCGCCTCCACCATAACCGCCTCCGTAACCTCCACCACGGCCCATACCGCCCTCAAAACCTCCACGGCCGCCGCCTGGAGCTGTAAAGCGGGGTTCAGTTTCTCGATCCTGTAGAAAGGTTATAAATCTGATGATAGGAACAAAACGAGACATGAGGTAAAATTGTCTCTACGGTTCGTGACTTACTTCGCGTACGTAGACTAGACGACCCATGAGGTTCTGGTTGCTGAGTGTATTGATCGCATTTTGTGCTTGCTCTCTCGTTGCGTATTCCACAATTCTGATCCACGATGTTAGCGTTTGAAATAAACACGAAGGTAAGGTAGAGAATCTTACCCGCATCCCTACATAGACCCGCGGACAACCGGTCCCATCCGTCAATCCAACGTCCAACAAAAACCAAAGAAAGAACCAAAAAGAACCAGCCATAATCATGCGCCCACCTTCGACATTCCATTGGGAAGAAGCAGAACATCTGCGAAAAGGACCTCTCCGGCTGTGGAAAGCTTTATTAGTGATATAAGATAGAGTGCGGGAGAAATTGTGAGTTACCCGATCTCATGAAATCTTTAAGATGATGCCACTTGACATCGTAGGACAAGTTGCCAACATAGACGCGGCGGTCTTGCTGGGACGATTCGCGAAGTGACTGCATCATTTGCTCCTTTGCGACAGATCTATCTTCGGGGTTACGAGTTGACGCTCCACGACCCGCACCGTATGAGCTAGAATATCCACCTGTAGCACCAGTAGCAGTACCTGAAATGGGTGACCTTGAGCGGCGATCGCTTCGGCGATAATCGTCACGGCTTCGAGAACGGCTGCGTGGAGAGTAGGATCTCCGAGTGCGACGTGGACTTCGAGAACGACGACGGGGAGAGCGAGACCTCTCGCGCTGGTAGTTATAAGAGTTAGAGGTTGAAACCGCCATGATAGGGATGTTCGCGTGAGCGTGGGGTAAGGTGTTATATTATGTTTTGAATAGGAAAGTGGGAATGTAGGTAGTGAATTATGCAGAGATTGATGTCAAGCGGACACACGGGGAGCTCAACGTGCATGCGGTCGTTTGTAGTGAAAACCCGGCCGCGGCCGCGGCAAATCAACCCGCCACCCGAACGGGAAGCACGAGGCTCGCGACTTCCCCATCACGAACGACCGGACGCGGGGTGTGAGGGCAGGCGCGAACGACAGTTAACGATCGCAAACCATCGCCGCGATCCTCTTTGCTCCACATTATCGGATGTGTTTTGTCGTGGAAGTATTGAGTGGACGAATTTTTGGAGGCAGTTGGTGGAATAACTAAACTTACAGTATGAGGACGGTAGGTATCCGAATCTAGAGGAGAGAAAGCTGGTAAGCGCAAGAAAACAGCGACCGCCTTGAACCTGAGCCTCCTCAGGTGATGACACTCAAGCAGACAAACAAACAACAAGCAACAGGACAGGCGTGAAGGACCAAGAAGCCCAATACACCAAATAGAAGACAACGGGGAGAAGAGGGAGAACAAAAGGACACTTACCCATTACAGCACTGGAAAGAGGCAGTTTTGTAGGTGGAAAAGACGGAGCTCGCTTTTCTGCAGGAAGGCTGCTGGGGAAGGTGTCGACAAGGGTTCACAAGCGTTTGGGACGAAGAAAATCTGGCAGAAGCAGCACGACTACGGCCGATTGACGACGCCAATTGGGTGAGTTGGTTGCAAAAAAAAAAAAATATGTAGACGAGGAAGATACGGCTGGGCAGCTGAGTTAGCGGACGGACTCCGATCGATACGCCTGTCTTTTCTTTTCTGCTAGTTATGCTGGCAGTGCTGGATGCAATAACATGCAGTGTCAAGACTCTTATTTTCTTTCTTCGCACAAGGTTGCCTTTTTGCCTGTTTTTCTTTTTCGCTAAAGAGCCTCCTCAACGAAGAACGCCAGTTGCTCGAACGGGTGATCAACGAGGGTAGTAAGCCCTGAAGATGCTAAGGGACCGTTGAGCGAAGTCTTCAAGACGTTGTTTTGGCCCCTTCCACGTTCTGAGCGTCTGGCACTGTTACGATGAGGAACGACCTTGCAGCGCGTCTTCAACACCAGGCCCGCCAGTTGCCGATGCGGGGGCTCAATTATGAGAGGATGTCTCATTCATTCGTCGCCTCCACATGCACTATGGGCGCCACTGATGGTCTTGCTGATGAGAGAGGGGGGAAAGGGTCCAGTGAACTTACTGTGAAGTACAGTAGTATCTCCGTAGATGGACGCGTGAGGAGCCGCGCGGATCGTTCGACTCGTGTTGAAATGGAGGGTTGGGTCCCGAGACAGCGGATTGGGGATTACGGGAAATTCAAGGCGGTGTCTGCTGCAAGATGGACGGATTGACACGAATTGGGAAAAGGCAAGATGTCTGATGTACTGTGTAGTTCTGCGAGGAGATGAAGTTGTTGCAGTGCAGTTCAAGCTTGGCTCAGCCGAACGCTAATTCGTTTAGCAGACGCCTCGTAAGATTTGTGGGAACCGAAGAGCAGGAGCACTTTAGATTTTGTATAGTAAGCGAGTTATGGTTCCTTCTTCATCGTATCAATTACTTTCCACTCCCAGCTCCTAGCTCCGACGTTAATTTAAGGGTATTAGGCTTATGTGAGGTTTCTCTGGAGGTACAGTACAGTATGAAATACGGCCTGATGATACCTATACCCTACCCAATATCCCCTACCACCAATTCTTTTTCCCCATTCCCCAGGCAACTCCATACCTATCGGTATGCGGGTGCGGTAACGACCACGAGCAATCAAAAATAAGGTACATTACCTCTCTTTGCTCTGCACGATCCCAGCCAATTCATCCCAGCTTCTGCGTTTCTCTTCAATCTCCAAACGAGAAATCTCTCCACTTCTCTGCCGGTGTTATGCTGGTTTCGCCTTGCAACTAATGCCGCCTCCTCTCGATAAGGACGAAACATTACTGTAATCGTCCAAGTCAATTTGATTCCGACATGACGGTACAGCAGAGGGCGAGATTCGGTGGCAAACATAATAAAAACGACCAATTGCTTTTAGAAAACCGGATTAGTCGGTGTGCGCATCCCTATTGGCACAACAAGGCCCTCTCACAGGGAAATTCAAAACTGACGAGAACCAATCCCTCCATTTTCTACCATCACATATCATTATCGATGCCTCCACCACCTCCAATCATACTCTTCTCGAAGCCTTGTCGGATCACGTTGTCGTTAAAAGCGGCTGCAGCTTATTGCGCATTCACCGTTTAATGAACGAAGTACTGGTATTCTCCATCCTTTGGATATCGTAAAATACCATTCGCCATATCTAACCGCAAGGCTATTTTGTGAATCTTCAGCCGCGGGAGCATGAGATCCGATTTGCAGATACGGTATGACGAATTACGGTGAGACTCGTAAGGCTCGGAGACCAGCCGGAGAATAAGATCCTTAAAGGTACCTTCCATATACTTGTATTTAGATCACTTCTGATATAGAGAGATTATCTAAGGATAATCTAGGTACCCTTAGGAATAAAGGGATCAGAGCACCATGTGGGGGTTGAGGATTGAAGAAGCTCTTGGAGCGAACATGAATACCCGGCCTTGGTATTATCATCAGATTCTGATTGTTCTACAGATTGATAGATCTGTCCAGTCTTTTTTTGTGCTACTGAACGTAGGACAAGTTGGCGATATCGGATTGTATGTATTTATTACAGTACGACCAACTAGCCACAAGCAAACAGCGTTTTAATCTGTCCCTGGTATGTATTATGAAACGACGATTTCATATACGAGACACAGATATATACAAGGAAGGTCGTCTAACTATTACCATAGCAAGAGTTTTAGTTTGAGTACTGAGATGGCCAGTCGCTTAATTAGTGCCGTATATCGTAACCGACCGCAACAATTCTGATACGACTTGAAAGATGGAGAATATTCCATATTTACGAATCGAGAGATATCATAAGTTTTGAAGAATTGGCACGGTACGTGTTTATCAAGGGGAGAGATGACTTGATGCTGTAGGCAAACTATTACCCAATTGAACAAGACTTTCGAGACGCAAGGCTTCGTGGAGAGATATAGAGCAGAATGTAGGAGCAAGGCAAAGATATGTACACATCAATCTGATCTTTTCTTAATCGAATAGGTAGGGGTAAGGCTTCTCATACAACTCTGAAAGTTCTAGAAGCCAAAATCACCGCAATCAATTCAATAGTGACGTCAAATGTTAACCGATTTATGATATATGAATACATTGAATCTCAATGAGACGTACAAAGAAAGAAGAGTATAAGGCAAGCCGGCAAGCTAAAATACAACTTAAGCATGAGAGGTGTGCGAAAAGTGGTGATAGTGGAAGAGAGAGTTTTAAAGTGTGATTTGCGTGATCAGACCGATAACTTATTTCAACGCCATTGGATGCTATCCCGACTTCCAACCCCTTTACCCACTGATAAGAACTCTGTGTAAGAGTACGCTTGCTTCGCATTGTCCGTAGACGTTTACTGTGCTCTTTTATTGCTTGAACTCCTGCGTTACACCCGATCCGCTGGATATAAATCGCATGTCAAGGCTCGACTTGATATAGTCTATGAAACGACCAGTCATTACTTATGGATGCCGAAAATCTACCATAGTAGTGATTGAGGACCACCATTCTGCCCTACTTCTATGCCCGCTTGGTTTAGGGGTGTATTGGTAGCCGGATGGATGTTAACTTTCTCGGACCATCGTATCGGACTGTGTCGTGGGAACAGCGACTCACATTGTTTTGATGCGGAGCCGGATCTGCCACAGGATATTCGTAATCAGGAAATGCAAGCAAAGGCAAAGAGATTGCATTGTCGTCTCGGACGCATCATAACCGATGCCACTCCCACGAGAAGCTAGTGAGTTATGGGAGATCACCTCACAATGGGAAGAAGTCTGTACTCTCCGAGTTGACATTCAGAGCGTTGCTGTGCAACAGCATCCATTCGATAGTGTTGCGTAACCTGTAAATCACGGTAGCCACTGACCGCGTAATTGCAACGGTGACGGCTTTACGCAATGTGAGATATAAATGGCCTCCCAACCTTTCAATCTATATGGAACATGAGCGTCTCTAAATCGTTGGTATGATTATGGGATTCAGTCACGTATTTTCCCTACTTTGCGTATCCGTATGGTCCTCGTCTTTTATTTATGGTCGGAATATACCAAGTAGATAAGTTTGATGTTAGCATTCGCAAGACGGTGAGTCGATCTCCTCGATGACCTCACGTATGGTGGCAATTTGCGCTTTTTTTTTTTCTCTAATATCTTGACGACCAATAGCAAGGGAATAGTCATTCCGGTGATGGAGGTAGAGAATATAACTGTCTTGTGTAAAAAGGGGAAAGAGTACGGCGCGAGCACTCTCAAAAAATGAGTGGGAGAAGTACTGTTCCGACTCGAATGTTGAACTTGCCATAGGTGCTGGTAGAAATTGAGTCCCTGTTTAGAAAATCTTAGATAGAACCGAAATTAGACATGAGAGTGAAGCACCAGTGCAAGGCAGAAGAAATCATTAGGCTACTACGATTATAATGGCTGCCAACACCGACCAACCTCATGATAGAGTTACCTCACCGAGAACAATATCTTGAAAGAACGAGCTCTAGAATCTCGAACTAGTAAAGGGTGGCCATATCGATTCAACGGGTCCGAGTAAAGGTCAGACTACAAAGAGATGCCATCCATAACATTAAAATATTCAAAATACAACCGTTGTGCGTATGGTGTTACTTTTGTGGACTTCTCGGTATCTATGTGAGAAAGACCACTTGAATACACTAACCGGAGACCTTCCTCAAAAACATTTGATTTCGCTGAGTCCCAGTTGCAAATGGGTGAGGAATAAATGTAACCGGTAGCCAACTAACATCATTGGTGACTAGCTCTGGGTTCATCGTCAGGTGAGGGTATAGGTCCATATCTGCCACCTTCCCTCCACTTTGAGCTACCTCGCAAAGAACCTGGACGTTGAAAAATCTCTCATCTCTGTTCTGAACCCTGTTGTACTGTAGCAACTGTCTGTATTCTAGAAATGCGTAGAAGCGTCTTTGTATCTACTGACTTATTGGATCCGAGAACATGACCGAAGAATGGCATTAATTGTGACCTATAGATAATATCCTATAATTCATCCCGAGAAAATGTCTCAATGGGGTAGTAGAATATTTACCGTTGAAGTTTAGTGGTAGAAAACGCTGATGGGAACCAGACATTCTAGGGGTATCTTCTGCCTTATCCAATATTCTCTTAGCCTTCGTCCTTGCATTAAGGTCTTGCCCATGTTAGTATGTATTAATGGAAGAACATTACCGAATCAGAATCGTTGTTTATAATGACTATAATTGGGAAAGTACGGCAAATAAGGATAGAGCGCAGTTGATATATCTTAAATGACGATAGGGCATGATGGACATAACAAGTTGAATGAAAAGTATATTAAGAATATAATAAGGGAATCGGTATTTGATTCTCAAAATCACTCCCTCTTTATAGTTAGAGATAAATACAAGTCCACTTAACCAGTCCACACAGGAGGTCCAGGCGGGACATATGCATTAGGTTGAATACTTCCAAGGTTCACCAATATTCCGGGATCATTGCTCTTATATGCTCCGGGAAATGATACAAGGGGACCCGGTGTTCCGTTCCCCCCTCCTGTAACCTTGATTTGTGAACATGAAAGATAGAATTGAGCTTTGTTCGCTTGCATAGCCATGTGCAGAGCAATATGCTCTACACGAAGGAGGTATTCGCCGTCAGGGGTACTGCTTGGAATCGTAGCATCTACCGTAACATAGTCATCTAAGAAACAGGTAAGATTCAACTATACTCTCACGGTAAATGAACGTCTAGACTCCTTACTCTGACCTGGCCATGTCATCTGTTTGTTATTGTCTACTGTCGGCATAGTCGTCTTAATCTTAAACCAAACGGCACCAGCGCCGTCCCAAGTCGATGCTGACTGGCCCGCAGGGACTTTGGCAAGATAGTATTGGGTCGGTCCAGGATGATTGACCTGTTGCGTCGAGACGTAGTGGATAGTTGCGCCAGCAGGGACAGTCATGATACTTCCAGCATTTTGCGATTGATAGCAACGAATGTCCCCATTTGTTGGATTTTCAATACCCTGTTTGCTTTGCGCATTCTTCGTCATGCGTGTCGCGGCCCAGTCTTTCTCCTCAGCCCTTCCATTGACGACAAGTCTTGGAAATGTATCTAGAAATGTTAGAATTTTCCATCTATAGAGAGTTAGTATCCACATACAATGAGCTTGGACCGCTGAGGCAGCTAGTAGTAGAGTGGTGATGAACTGCATCTTGAATTCTTTATCGCAAAGATGAGAGGTCTGTGGCCAAAGTGCAGTTGCAAGCTATCTTATATCCGTTTTAGTGACTCGATTTCAGGATGAGGAAGTATAGATAGAGCCAGGATATAGAAATATTAATATGGTGTTGTTCTTGGTTATCTATTTTCTCTTTCAGAGTATCCCTAATTGGAAATGTATTTGAGGACAATCTGGGCATAACATGGATAAATCGTGGGGAAACCTTGTTAGTCTGCTTGATTACGATCAGATGGACACCTATTTTAATTTGAAAATACCTAGTATTTCTCAAAGACCTGGCCCGCGTAAGGATTCAAGCTATGACAGAGGTTACATTTTTATTAATAGTGTTAAAACGGAGAATTAGAGGTAAGGTTCCTGATGTTGTCCTCAATACCAAGAATTTCGCAAAGAAGTTATTAGACTTGGGGGAGTTGTTGCAACATTTATTGAGAAAGGATATTCAAAAGACCTAGCGGATAGGACATGCATAATTTCTTGTTCTTCTGTTCCCAACTTGACTCGGGTAGACTACGCCAGAAGTTTTCTGGATATTTGACAAAACAGACACATGGATTTGCATAAGGGGAAGGACTATGCAGAGACACTCACCTCGTAATCCCCACCCTTTTAAAGCACCAGGATTAAAGGTCAAACTCCCCGTAATACTCTGGAATACCAAGACCGGCCCAAGTTCTTGACTAATTAGCACCCCTTGTCGGCTACGTCGAGCCTTAAACCTCTGCACTCTTGCTTTTAAGCCCGCTAGTGGAGAATCTGAATCGACACCCGGCCCTATAGACATTCTGAGAGCGAGGGAAGCGTCGCCGACGTCATCAATGTACTTGCATTCTCGTGCGACAAGGGCTATTCGACTTCACGGTCATTTTGGCCGATCTGTAGATGTAATCTGCGTCCATATCCTCTACCAAGGCTCGTGGGTTGTGGTAGAGAGCTCACTTCTCATTCTAAGACGCAGAATCTTTACCATCAACAGAGGCAAAAAAGCCTGGTTTCCAAATTTCTAACAAGAACCGAATGGCGCACAGTCACAATGTTTCTGCAATCAACCCTTATGGGGAACTCAACGACATCCGCCTCTGTCTTTCAATCGACGACCCAGATAACCAGAGCTCATGCTCGCACACCATCAAGTCTGGTTAGGGGCGTGCACAGAATATTCTCCTAGGGCGGAATATAGAGATATGATTCTGTCACGCGTTAATCTACATCTCCTAGTTAAATCTTGCATCCATTTCTTCGTATAACCCTTCTTTGGCTCGGTAGATATGACAGTGGTCTTTTATCTACTTCCTTGGGGAGTCTGATTGATATACAGGAACTTCTTTGAGGAGGAAGGCGTAGATATAGATTTTATAGAGGAACTATGGGGTGTGGATGCCGGTGATGGAGAAGTCGAGGCCGATATATAGTTACCGAGTGATTTTTTGGCTCGTAGGGCTAAGCTTCCTAGGTGCGGCCCTTCGAGGAGCGAGCTCCCTGTGCCCAGGATCACTTGGAGGTTGTAGTCTCCTATGATCTGTTTGCTCTTCATCTCGACGTTGCGTTAACGAGACTCTTGAAATGATCGCTCATAAGTATCTCGGTTCTGCTCGATGAACGCCACATTTAGAAGTATGGCTTCTGTGTCGGCATAACCCTTCTTTGACAAGTAATCGAGCACTATATCATTTACACTTTGCTAGGTTGCCACTGGATGTGCGAAAACTTTGGTCTTCTTCGTCTCGTCTTCCCGTTGAGCTTGGTAGTTCTGCGCTCCTTGCTGGTAAAGTCCCAGCCGCCGTGCTCAAATAGAGGAGTATCGGGCTCATTTGTTTCCATCCGATCCTTGATGTCCTGTTTCTTGAATCTAGCCACCGTGAGCACGTCCAACTTTACAGAGGCAGCTTCCGAAATACTCGGATATGCTTCCGCGCATACCTCGGAGAGCAATTCGAGCGTATTGGTGTTCCCGATCTGTTGCATGCCAAAAGCCAACATTCCTCTCTATCTCACAACAGGACTCTTCGCCTTGGTGATTTCTTGTAATCCATCAGTGAAGCAGTAAAGCTCATTGACGAGCACTTCAAATTTCTTCTTGACGTGGACGACCCAACGAATCTATTTGACTCCTTTCGCTTTTGCTCCCTTACCGATGACTAAGAGTGGTTCGGAATGAAAAGGCCTGAGGGGTTCTCTGCGAGATCTTCGACCGAGCTCCAATTTGCCCGCTTTAGTGGATTTTGAGGGGCTAGGCCGGTGATAGATAGTCTTGTTACCGCCGGTTTCCGATTTGCTTGTTTGTGTCCTCAAAGAGTGCAGCAGTCATTGTTAATGTTCGGTGATTAATGGTTTGAATTGAGTTTGTCGTAATGTTGGCTACAAGTTCTCGTCAGTCATCTGTTACGGCCACGGACCATGAGGAAGTGCAGGAGAGGAATGGGGAAGAAGGGGGACCACTCGGAGGAACTGCGGTAAAACAAAAGTCACGTGATGCGATCGATACTTGAGTGCGAGCGAGCACCGTGCATAGGAAACAGGACTGTGAAGAAGGAATACTTGAGTTAAGGAGTCAGCAAGTTATATCATAACTTGAAGTGCAAACCTTTACACGTTCTATCACGAAGCGGAAACCAAACCCTTCTTTCACATAAAGGAGGAGACTCCCCAGTGAGAAACCCTGCGCGTCGTTAGACTTGTCTTGTTCTGTCTTGACAGGTATAAACTACCGCCGTTTAATATAACCTCGTATTTGAAATCCTTTCTATCGGTGGGGTCGACTTTAATCTAAACCTTATCATTAAACATCCTAGATCGTTCTTAGGGCTAATAAAACTCACCATTGATATAAGAGAACTCGTTGTTACAACGGGAGTCTATACTTATCGAGACAGAATAGGATAAGTCTAGAAACGCGCCTGGCTTCTCACTTAACGTGGTCAACCACTAGGGTAGTTTCCGCAAGTGATAGGGTTCGTATAACAAAGGCACTTCAAGTTATCGATACAACTTGCTGACTCCTTGACTTCTTGGTGATGCTCACAATGGGACAAGACGGGCTGTATGGAAACAGCGTAACAAGAGAAGTCAAGTTCAAAACCGTAACATCCGAATCTATGGTTAAGATTAATGGTAAGAATAACTACGAAGAATCTAAATACATGCTTAAAGGAGCGTCCTTAAGTATTCCTTCTTCACAGTCTTATTTTCCCTGGCTAGCTGTGGTCAGTGGCCAACACCTCTGTCCTCCTCTGGACACTGGCCATGTCACGTGACCTTAACTTCCGTCCTAGTTGTTCCGATCCGTCGCCTGGTGCTATACCCCCAGTGATGCATCCCTATCATTTTGTGGCCGTAACACTTGTGTGAGATTACAGATTACTCAAAATCGTCGCTTAATTATTTAATAACAATTTTAACGAGTGTTTAAATATATGAGAATAATGTTATAACGGGAGTTGTTAGTTAAACTGGATCTGCAGGTGCACTGAATATATCGCTTAATTCTTAAAAGAGTGGCTCTCTCTAGCTATTATATACTACAGGTATATACTAAAACGGATAGAATGTTATAAAATATGTCTTAGAAAAAAGCAAAAATGGATAACGTTATTGATTATCGAGCCGGCCAGATCATCGAGTCGGCCACTTTCCGACCACGTCGCGACCTTCAACTCTAAACCCTACCACAACAAAACAAAAACAATGTCTTCGCAAATCCAAGAATCTAAAATCATCCTTGTCATCGAGGCTATCCAGGCAGCAAAAAATATGTCTATCCGAACTGCTGCGAAGACGTATAATGTCCCCCGAACGACCCTTACCGATCGAGTCAACGGACGCGTCGCGAGACCCGAGAAACGAAACGCCCGGTACAATTTGACCCTCAACGAAGAAGAAATGATTATTAAGTACGTACTCGACTAAGATTCGCGAGGGTTTCCCCCCCGGATCGATAGCGTTGAAGATATGGCGAATCTCCTCCTCGCGTCGCGTCACGCACAACGAGTCGGCAAGAAATGGCCATACCGCTTTATAGAACGCCGTCGAGAGCTTAAGACGCGTTTCTCTCGCGCATACGACTTCCAGCGAATCCTCTGTGAAGATCCTAAGTTGATTGAGGACTGGTTTCTACTTGTGGCCAATATGCGCGCAAAGTATAGTATCCAAGATTGCGACTTCTATAACTTTGATGAGACGGGCTTTGTGATAGGGGCTATCTGTGACAGTATAGTCATTACACGTGCCGATCGACGTAGCCGAAGCTAGCAACTCCAACCAGGTAATCGGGAATGGGCGACTGTGATTGAGTGCGTGGCAAGCGATGGCTTTTGTATCCCTCCATTCCTCATTGTCTAAGGCGTCAATCACCTCGCGTCTTCGTATACGAAATGTGACCTCCCCCCTCCTTGGGTCATTACGACGACTCCTAATGGCTGTACCGATAATGATACGGCCCTTGAATGGATTAGGCACTTCGATAAACATACTAAGGTCCGGCAACAAGGACTCTATCGGATGATTGTCCTTGACGGCCATGATAGCCACTTATCTGCCTAGTTTGAGAAATTCTATAAGGCTAACAATATTATTACGCTTTGCCTACCTGCACACTCCTCCCACCTTACCCAGCCTTTAGATGTTGGGTGCTTTAGTGTATTGAAATGGCTATATAGTCGGGAACTTAAGGAATATATCAAAGCTCATATCACCTATATTACTAAGACGGAGTTCTTTATTGCATTCAAAGCCGCCCACTTTAACCCAATAACGCCCCAAAATATCAAGGCTGGCTTCCGAGGTACTGGCCTAGTACCATATAACCCTCAAGTTGTAATATCGAAGCTAGATATCAAGTTACGGACACCAACACCTACCAGCTCCCCGCTCCCTAAGGCTGACCTATGGGCCTCCCAGACTCCATATAGCCCAATAGAGGCCATTTCACAGTCCGAATATATACGAATTCGAATCTCTAGGCATCAAGGAAGCTCTCCAACTCATATTTTCGGCGATATCATGATTAGCGAAAGGTACGGAGCTGATTGCCCATGAGATGACCCCTTTAGGTAACCGGGTACATACCCTTGAAAAGGCTAACGAGGCCCTTTCAAAATATCGCACCTGACTAAGCACTCAGTCGGGTATATATGCTGTCCTCCTCTAGTCTCCTCTGGATCAGACACTTCAATCTACATTCTTCACTTTACATGCCCTTACCACCTTACACAAAACGATGAAGAGCTAAAAAGACGCGCTTACGAGTTGGAGGTGCACTTACTGTAGAGGATGCACAGGATCTAATTGCTTAGAAGGACGCTGGTCGACAGAAATCAGGTGAGAAGTTAGTGGAAGGAGGTGATAAAGAAACTAGAACTATCGACTTTACGGCACTATAGGAAGTGCGGTAAGAGTGGCATAATATAAGAACCTGCCAGGAGGTTAAGGAGACGTTAGATGAAGTTAGTTCAATTGATTATAATTTGTTTTTAAAATATTGGGGTTGCGTAATTGAATTAGGAAGTTGCAGCGTGGTCGGAAAGTGGCCGACTCGATGATCTGGCCGGCTCGATGATCAACCACGTTATAATATGGATCTGGATTTCCTGGATTTTTTGAGTATCGAATCCGAATCCAATCCACGACTAGTCGAATCCAAATCCACGTCAAATCGCGTTGAAAATCCAGTCAAGATCCACCTGAATCCAATCCACGGCCATCACTGCTTTCAGATGCTGGAGTTGCTCACATTTGTCACCGATACCTAACTGTAAAATCTTCAATTATATTGTAGAAATACCAAATCTGGGGATTGAGAGTTCAAGCCTCTACGAACTAACCAGTCAAACATCTTCGGACAAATCTTAAATTCGCGACCAGGAGTTGTTATATATTTGGCGATAGAGTTTAGAAACACAACCAATCAGAACCAGCTAAGGTATATCAGTATATATTACGAACCACCTATTCTCCAGATGTCGTTTACACCTATATAGCTAATGTCATAGTAGTATCTTGTCTCGCCGACGCCCGCTCCATACTTTTGCGACTTTTACAACAGCGTGCATTAATCTACTAACCTCCACGGTGCGGTAAGATCTTAATCTACCGTTCGATATGTAATAACAGTTGTTAGGATAGCGATATGCTTCCCCTCATTTTCCAGTCGGGTAAATTGTCGTGTATTTGGTTATTGAAATTGAGGATCACGTAAGGTGGCTGAATGTCTGAAACGGCTGGAGGCCATAGCAATTGAAATGGCTGAATAGGAAATACTATAAGATGGAATGTCACCCACATGATAGTTTACAATCAATGAACACTTTACACTCTTCTATCTACTATCTCAGCTCATACCTGTGTGTATTCAAACATTGGTAGAGTCTAGTTCACTGGAATCTGGTGAATATATACGAGGCGAGTGGTTTAAGGAAAATGGTTCCTCTCCTCAACGCATCTTAAAGTCAAATTAGGTTAGACTGAAGAGGATTGTACAATTCATAATGCTTTGGCATACCCTCACCGTCGCGGCGTCACTGCTCGCCAGCGTAGCCGGCCATGGAGGCATCAGCAAATACACTATCAACGGCATTGAGTATAATGGGTAACGTAGCCCCTGTTTCTCTTTAAGGATAAAATCTAAAAGCCCTCCAAGCAACATCCCCTATGCTCCTGATGCAGGTCAAGAGAGCATTCAAAGACGATGGTATCCCAACCCGATCGAAGATTTTCGCAGTCCAGCCATGACCTGTAACCGTGCTGGTGATGGACTTGCCGCCAAAAACCCTACCACTTACGCTCATATCAAAGCTGGGGATACTATCAATGTATACTACGACCGTAATTACGAATGCAATGATCTACCCGACGGCTCTAATAAGACAGCATGCTCCTACTTCCAGCGCACATGGGTACACTGTGCGGGTCCAATCATGGTATACATGGCAAACTGTAATGGGCCTTGTGAAAAGTTCGACGGTAAAGGAAAGGTCTGGTTTAAGATTCAACAGGCAGGGTTAAAACCCGATGGTCGATTGAACACTTGCGATTTTGCACAGTGGGAAGCGACCCAACGGGGTAGGGAGCAGCATGGAGTTCTATACAAGGGTTGGCCCGTTGTAATCCCCCAGAATCTGAAACCAGGAAACTACCTGATCAGGCACGAGATACTGATGATCGAGTTGAACCCAGTTCAGGCATACCCGAATTGCGCAAACTTGGAAATAAGTGGCACAGGAGATTCGGTACCGCCTGAGGAGTATTTGGTGGAGTTTCCTGGCACTTACTCAATGAATGGTATGTGACTGTGGAGATGACGAATATATATGCGAAGATATGTTTGCTGATATTCAAACAGAGCCCGGACTTGCCATTGCTGGGCTGCTGTATGGACCTGAATTGAGAAATGTCTCTGTAAGTGGGACAAATTTTGTAGAGTTTTTGCAAAAGCTAACTCACATGTAGAATTATACTCTTCCCGGCCCAAAGATTTGGGAAGGATTTGACCCCCAGGAATGGAACTGGACTTCATAGCTCTCGTAAGGACGACAAGCTCTTCAAAACATGATCATTACAGATATATAACTCTATATAGTGCTCTAAGATTAAACACAGACCCTAAAACCTCTGAATAATCTGCTAAATGCATCATCCTTGACGTGATCTCAAGGATTTCTGCCTTGATATGCCTCTTAAAGCGGTTACTGGAATATACAATCTAATATTCGGGTTTAAGCATTGAGAGAAGAGGGAATGATAATACCTGAGTATAGGATAGTGCGTAAGCTGTATTGTGAAGATGAGATACAAAATGAACGGAAGATGTGTACGATCTTCCAAGTGTTAGATGGTGGAGCTGTCGGAGGTGCTAGTGTCAGATTGCTGCAGTAGCTGAAAAGATGCATGGCTTGATTCTCAAAAGAGTGGTTCTATCTAGCTGTTATATACTGCAAGTATGTACCAAAAAGGACGGAATAGTATGAAATCTATGTCTTAAAAAACAGTAAAAATAGGTACCAACAGTAAGAACTAAGAGATAGTCCTATAACAAGATGTATGGCATAGAAATGGAAATTAGAAAAGAGATGGTGAAGAGGAAGAAAGACGGTTTTCCAACAATTTCCTTTATATGGAATAAAAAAAAACAGTGGGTTAAATTACTAAAGACTTCAATAAGCATATAAGGGCCCTGAAAAGGGATTTATGTATATAGGGAGTTGCGCCATAGCTTGAAAGCTGCATGCGCAGTATTGTAGATAATACAATATAATGGAAAAAAAAAATAAAAATAAAATCTAGTTATCTTTTGTAGAATCTATTCTTCTACTCTATTTACGTCTCCTGCATGCATTAGCCATCTAGCAGTAGAAATTTCAGTTCTTTCTATATATTTTAGTAACACTTGTTTACCTAACTTTGTGCAAAAAAGCTTTGTCATTGTTAGATCTGATCTGAGTAGTTTTCTCATTTCTTTACGTTCTCTAGAGTAGTTAGAGCAATGTAAGATAAGGTGTGTTGTGTTTGAAGTGATTGGCAGTTTCCAAAGCACTTCCCTTCCTCATCTTTTCCAATCACCTTAGAGTAAGACTTAAAGAATCCAATACCAGTCTTGAGTTGGATGTAGGCCGCTTGGAGCTTTTTCTGTAAATTGGACTGTTGAAGTATGGGTCCCCTGTTAGACTGAAGATCTTGGTGGAAAGGATAATCAAGTATATCTCCTACTGCCTTACGCTAGTTGTTAGCATCATTCCTTTAACATAGCTGCCTAGTAGGTATCAACGCTGTTGCCTGCATGTTCTCAGTTGCCTAGTAGGCATAAACGCTGTTACCTGCATGTTCTCATGTATTTAAACGCTCTTTAGAACAGTCATTAAACAATCGAGCGATTATCTTGATCATTTTCAGCACCCTTACGTCTGACATGGACTTAGGTATACTAAGTGAGCAATGCAACCGGTCTCTACAGATGCGCATATAATGTTTCCCCTGTTTCTTTTTATTAGACTCCCAATTCTTTATATGTGGTAATTGGCAATAATAATTGGACTCACATCACTAATGATCGATGCGAAGGTGGCAGCATCAAGCTGCTTGATTTCGGACTTGTTCCACGCTTTTATACGTTCCTTGTAATCCCCAGTACTGTTCGGATCAGGAATGATCGAAACATGAACCGAAGGTTTGGGAGCCCTCCGAAAGGTAATTTGAGTGGCAAATTTGGTGCATAACCCGCTATCACGAGGGAATGGTAAACGGGTTAGGCCTTCCAGAACAGAGCTCTTACCACTGGACTGGTCCCTAAGAACAACTAATTGGGGAAGATCTATGTATTCGCCTACATTACAAGCGAATAAATTGTCAATCTTGTCGAGTAAGACAGGATCACCAATCTTCTTGTACGTGGTGTCAGGAGCAGAAGACATTTTGTCAGTTGAGTTTCGATAGTGACCTAGTTCGTGTGTGGACTGGGGGTAAGTTAACGAGTTATTGGACCTGTGGTATGTTCAGACTTGCAGGACACTTGGTTCAGTTTTCTTCTTGCCTGTCAAGAATCTGTTGAGAAGTAGTACTGTAGGAATGATCCAGATAGAATAGAAAAACGCAATTGATGGACAGAATTGCTTTTGTAAAGATACAAACATGAAGACGGAAACTGATTGATGTGATGTTTTTGTAACATGAAGACGCAAGCTCAATAAGACTTTTGTTTTACGAAATACCCGCGCAAACTAGAACATTATGTGCGCAGCAATATTACTATGCGAGTGGTAACTAAGCATAATTAAAGCTGCATTACTTTGTCGACGAGGAAACTGATAAACGATGTTATACATGTAAAGTTTTCTTTGATGATTGTTGCGGAGCCTTGGAAGGAGACAGACAAATTTAACGAAGCTAAGACGAAAAGGGATTAGCGACCAAGGGGCACGGCTAGCCTTAGTAAACAATCCAAACCATCCAAACAATTCAAACAATCAACCAATGCATAGACGCGTGTGAGTACGAAAGTACAGTGTTGGCATCACACTGCATATCCCATTCCTCCAGAACGCGCTGCTCCAAAGACTTACCAAAGTATTAGTTACAACCGACTAGCAATACTCCATATCCTCGCGTATCAATGCAAATACTATCTTACTCCGAGCAGGATCTAGAGCCCTCACGAATCCTCAGTTGGCTAAAGACCGTACAGACCTCACCAAAGACTCAGTCGCAAAGACCATTAAAGCGACGACGACGCAACTCTGACACGGCCCTCATGAATATCGACAACAATGCCGTAATGGGTCCTCACCGTACGCCATCGCCGACGAAAAAGCGCAAAGTCGACCTGACCGCTGTGGATAGCTATGTGGACGTTGACCAAACCCCTCGCGCCCTTCCAAACCAAGTGATTATAAGGCCGGATGACAGCGCATCTATAGGTAGCTCAAGCTTATCAGCTAGCAGCTCGCGGCGATCTAGAAGTCCCAAGAAGATTGATCTCTCGTGCGCGATCGAGCCCATACTAGCTAGAGACTTTCCTTGGTCTGGCGTACCAGATGGGTTCCCAGACGATTCCAAAGGTGAGTTCGTACCCAGTTGTACAGTATATTTAACAAAGTTAACATTATAGCTAGATCTAGTCAAGAGTATTACTCTCTTCAGTCGAGGACTGAGAGTAATATCTGACGCTCTCAAGGTACGTGTAGAACTATCAGTCCACGTTGGGACAACAACATTCATACGATGTAGCCAGATCCCTCGTCTGATGCCGACCTTCCAAGCCCCGACGACTTTGCGTACACTTCACCCAGTACGCTTCCCGCGCCTTCACCGTATCCCTCCGAATGCGAACATATACTTTACAATGCTCAATTCTACCAGCAAGATCATGGGTCAGAAGCGGCTTGGAACAGTGGTGTACATGACGCAGTACTCCGTCTAGCACTATGGGGCTTTAGAAAAGAGGTAATGTAGGGGTATCAACGATATATTGGAGATTATAACTCACTATTCCTTCGTAGGTCTACTATGTGAACTGGTTAGTTTTCTGACACCCTCCTGAACCATCCCTATACTCATACCATACTCTAGTACTGTAGCGAAGATTGCCCCTACACGATTGATTCCACGCTTGGGAGAAGACACTCCATTACCAGCTAAAATGGTCGACTTCGCAATTCATATAGAGCCCCCGGAGCGCTTGAAAGAGCTGATTGAGGAACACCGTAGGGGTAAGATGGATACTTCCATTAATCATACTCTCTATGGTCCCCTTTGCGCAAGACCGATCGGCGTCAATATCGAGACAAAGCGGACAGGTGAGGATTTGGAGGATGCAAAGTACAAGTTACAGATCTGGTGCGCGTCACAATACGCGAAGATGGATGAGTTGATGGAGAGATGGAAGGCAGTAAAAGGCGATGATACAGATGGAGGGAATGAAGATGCTGGAGCGAAGAAACTTGAACTTCCACCTCTCTACAATATCATCGTGCAGGGTCATGACTGGAGCTTTCTTATAGCAGTGCGTCATATCAATAAAAGGGACCAGAAGGAGACAGTAAGTTCAATATCGTCAGGTATCTTTTACAACTTGGCTTATACCATCAGATTCTCTACTCCACGTTCCAGTTTGGTCACACAAGGAATCTACTCGGGCTGTACCAAATCATTACCACGTTGCAGACTCTAGCGGAGAAGGTGCGGGAAACATTGGTACCTTGGTATGAGAAAGTGTTAGACGTTTGAAGGATTGCGGGGCACGAGAACTTCCGCACGAGGCGAACCGGTATATCAGGGACTTGACCTCCAGAATCTTTGAGCGCTTGCAACCGAGGTATGCGGACTACAGCTGTGCTTCCCGCGGTGCTGCGCGGCCCCCGCTGTACGTTCCACCGTACTTCCCCGCCATGCTTCCCCGCCGAACTTGACGGCGACCAAACAGGCCCTGTGTAACAGGCTAGAGCCTAGTGGTATGGGATGCCCTACATCCGAGGATCAGCCAGTAATATTTCCCTCAAACCTACCCTCAGACTCTTCTCTTCTTCTTCATCTTGATTGTAGATAGCATCTGGACTAGATAGTTGGAACACAATTACTAGAGGCCGCTCACATACAATCAAGATCATTTAAGTCATAAAGAATGGAACAGAATAACGAGTCTAATGCTTTAAGCATCCTATTTACAGAGATACAAAACCTTAGGAACGAGTGTACGGAGCTGCGTCGCCAGTTTAACGGACGACTCACCACCTTAGAGCACCAGCAAACGACTTCCTAACCAGATCTCATAACAACCCCCGAATCTGATACTCCTCCCTCTCTCGCCGCGATCACACATGTCGTCGCGAAGCCGCGCCATAACCTCCCTCATCCTCCTAAATTTAGCGGTGATAAGTCACAATGGCGAGGCTGGAAGTTAGAGATGGAAGGCAAGATAGAAGAAGATGCTCAAGCTATTGGGTCCCTCCCAGCCCAATTACGTTATGTCTACATGCACCTTCAGAAAGCAGCAAAGATAAATATGACAACATTTTACGAGCTAGAAGTTAAAAAGGATTCACCTAACCCTTATCGGTTACTCGAACGACTTAACATCCTTTATGGAGAGCGGAACCGCAGACAAAAAGCCATCCAAAGCCTTCATTCTATTCGCCAGCGGGATAACGAGACATTTATAGCTTTCTACCCTCGCTTTGAGAGGGAAATAGCTAATGCTGATGCTGAAGGTTAGGATGATGACTCAAAGATATCCTATTTACGTAATGCACTGAATGAAAGGATGAAGGATAAGCTTGTGGGTATTCTAGGAAAGAAAAAGGATACCTACGAGGAATTTGCTCAGAGATGTGAAAAGATAAGCAATGATATGGAACTATTTGGGCAGTGGGCCAAGGTTAGAAGTAGTAGAAGTGCGCAGACCACAAATACTGAGACATCACACCGAGACATGGAATGGGAACCCACCCCATCGGTACCCACTTCAACCCAAGTCAATAGCACACGCACCCGTAATAATAAGGATGGATACCCATCTAAAAGACCCGAAGACCAAGTGCTCATAGGAAAACGGGCAAAGTGGGTTGATCAGGGAGAGATAAATGCTCGTATCCGGGAAAACCATTGCCTCCGTTGTGGTAGAGATGGTTGCAGGGTTAGCACCTGCCCACTAGCAGCACCAATTCGGCCAAAACAATCTACTCATGTTAGCACAGCAGTATCTCCTCGGCCCACTATTACCCAAGCCATGGTTGAGGAAGACGATAGCACTGAGGAAGATGCAAGTCAATAGGGACGCGCGGCAGCTCGGAGAGAATGGAAAGAAGTTGGAGAAACAAAGATGGATGGAGACCCCTTTTTAGCGGATATTAGGCTCAATGGAACCGATTTTGTTACAGGACTCATTAACTCTGGCTGTCTTTGCTACGCTGCAATTAGTGAACAACTTTTCAAATCTTTGAAGCTGCCCCATTTTCGGATTGCACCAAGGAAGCTAGAAGAAGCTGCTGGAAAGAACGTAAGGTCCTCAACAACCTTAGATACTGTGACCTATGCTTCAATCGATACAGATGGCCACCAACAAAAACGTATCTTCTTCTATTTTATACCAGGCCTTTGTCACGGGTTAGACCCGATAGGTATACGTGCCTTGGATGATCCAGCGGCTTAGTCATACTGTACTTTAGCAGAACAGCATATGCTGTCTCAACACTTTCTTTCCTTAAGTTTAAGCTTCATGTATATGTAGCAATATACCTTTCAGCTCCCATCTGAGGTTAAGCCTTAACAGGAACCTCCATATACTTAACAACTTTAGCAGTAATGCCTGCTACCTGGATTTTTAGGTGCGCCAGGGTCTTTTTTCTGTTCTCTTCAGTCTCCACTGCAAAGACAATAGAGCCATACTTGGCAGTTTCTCTTTTCTCCCTTTTTGACAGCTATCTTGGCTTTCCGATAATTGTAAAAGAGTTAAAGGTTTCAATCTCTTCCTTTAATAATTACATGCCTTCTGCTTCTTAGAAGGGTTGAATGGGCACTCCATGGACAATGATCTTTGCCCAGGGCTCTATCTTCTGTTCCCTTTGAAATTGAAAGAACTCTTGCCAAATGTGTTTATGCTGTTGTAGGAATTCAGCTGTGTAACATTCTATTGTTGTTAGATTGATGTTCTGTTTTTCTTTTGACCTGCTAATGGTTGCCATCACTGACTATCCTAGTTGCAGCTCTCTTTAAACTTTTGATTAACTTTGTTGCGAATGGAATAGGGTTCAAGTAGTTCTTTATTCTCTGTAACTAGAACTAACTGTCGCTTTTGCAACTATTACTTTTGCTGTTTAGCTGAGAGAGTTTTCTGAGGAAGCGTACTTGCTGTAATTTTGCCGGGCTGAGGTATGTTAGACCTGACTTTAGTCAAAGTAGCTTTCGGGGCTAGACTCTTCTCGGCCCCATCTTTGCTGTTGGGAATTGGAACCCTTGCCGTGTCTGCATAGGGTTTCTTTTAGGTAATCTCGTGCGTTACCTTCTCCTTAACAATGCTTAGATCCTCTCTAATAGAGAGTAGAATGGCCCTCTCTAGTGTAAACGGTGTTTTTCCTTGTTGAATGGCTGTGATTGCTGCTTAAAGGCTTTGGATCTGAATCTGGGTTTCTAGATTGGTATATGCTTGCATTGCTTTCTTAGCCATATTATATGCTTGGTCTAAGCATTCCTTTCCTCCTATACTATGCTCTCGATTTTGCATAGCTTTCTTTACTTCTCTAGTAGTTTGCTGAGGTGAGGAGTTTGAAAAAGGTCTCTTTTGGCCTGGGAGTACTGTCTTTCTAGGGGACTGGGTTTGTGGTTGGAACTTAGGTTGGGCCAGGCGGATCTCTTCACTTGAATCTTCTGATAAGTCTGTATTATCGTCTGATATATATTGAGGTGTTGATGATCTTTGTGGAATTATTGTAGACTGTTGTAGGCTTTGTTTTTGCTTTAGTTGAGACTTTGTGATTGGTTGTGGCTTTGATCGTTTTAACTTTAGTCGTTGTAACTTTAGTCGTTGTGATTTTAATTGTTGTGACTTTAGTTGTTGTGGTTGTTGCTTCGTTGATGCTAGTTGCTTGGCTTTGTCTGTTGTTGGTTGTAGGGCTAACTACAATCCCTAAATAATATATTGTTAGATGGTGAGGCTCGCTACTGGGTAAATGTATGCTTACTAGTTTAAAACAGTGGTGAAAACAATGGTATGGAACGGTAGCTTGAGACAGAACGTCAAACCGTATTAAAACAGATCTCTGACAAGAGCACGGATCTGTGGTGTTTTATCTGTTCTCTTTCTGACCCAGTATCATTGTCAACTGTTCAGTATATAGTCCGTATCTCTCTCAGTAGTTGCAAATCAAGCGATATATTCAGTGCACCTGCAGATCCAGTTTATCTAACATCACCCATACATAGAACAAGCAAGCAATTGATTGAATACACACAGGTATAAGCTAAGATAGTAGGTAGAAGGGAAAGAGTGTTCAATTGTTATCCGCTATCTGGAGTGGGTGCCTGTGCATGTCTTATAGTATTGCCTGCTCAATCACCTCACTTATCCTGGTCCCCGGACATCTGATATCCAGCCATCTTGTCAGACGTAAGGGTGCTGAAAATGATCAAGATAATCGCTCCCTTATTTAATGACTGTTCTAAAGAGCGTTTAAATACATGAGAACATGCAGGTAACAGCGTTTATGCCTACTAGGCAACTGAGAACATGTAGGTAACAGCGTTAATACCTACTAGGCAGCTGTGTTAAAGGAATGATACTAATAACTAGCGTAAGACAGTAGGAGATATACTTGATTATCCTTTCCACCAAGATCTTCAGTCTAACAGGGGACCTATACTTCAACACATCTGATACCCAGCCACCTTACGTGATCCTCAATTTCTTCAGCAATTGTCTTAAATCTGAGGCATCTCGATAATCTGATAGATACATATCCTCTCTTATATATTCTTCGAGCCTCCTTTATCTCCTAGCCTATTGTTCAAAAGAATTATAGTTTCGGGTTCGACTCGGAAATCTAGTCTGCTTCGATACTGGAATAACATTACTAATGTTCTCCCAATCCTTCACTCCTATTCCTTCGTATGCAAGGCGCTGGTGCTGAAACACGCCATCAAGCACCCACGCGTCCCTACGTTGCTCGCCCTTCGGAATGTGCTTTCGAAGCCTATCGGCAAGTGTATCAATGCTCAGACCGATTGCAATGACCATCGCTCCAAGAATTAGCACCACGATAATTCCCGCAAGACTGAAGTTCTGCTGCGATGAACTTATCCGAATGCGTTGCGTCGCACATTCCGCGAGTTCCTAACTATAATCCCTAAATAATATATGCCATATATTATTTAATTGTGGCCCGTGCCTGGCGAAGACAGGGGGTATATATTATTTGCATCTTTCTCCAAAATAATATATGCCCTAAACCATTGAATTTCGGGAATCTAAGTTGATAATATCCTGCGCGCAAGCTTCAAGAATCCATCGATGCGCTCGTAGCCTTGATATCTTACCTAATTATCGAGATGCACCCTCTATTGTTGGTTCGCCTCAACCTTAGGTAGCTGGAGTGATGTTTTGGTTTTCCTGGTCCATGCACCTGAAGCGCCAAGCATAAAATGAGCCCCCAAATTACGGTACCACATACCTACCTTCCTGTCAGATTGCTGCAGTGGCTGAAAAGGTGCATGGCTTGATTCTCAAATGAGTGGTTCTATCTATGTGTTATATACCGCAGGTGTGTACCAAAACGGACGGAATAGTATAAAATCTATATCTTAGAAAATAACGAAAATAGTATTAATAGTAAGAACTAAAAGATAATACTATATTAAATTAATAACCCTAATTACTCTAATACCGTAGTTTATAGCGAAATAAATAAACGAGATAATTATCCTAGTTATTAATATTCTAATATACTCTTTTAACTTAAAGAGATCTAAAAGATCTAATTAAATTATATAATTATTTTAGTAAAAAACTTAATTTATTTCCTCTAATTAAAACCTTTAATATAATCTTTAATATCTATTATTTTAAGCTATTTAAGAAAGATCTAATACTTTTAAATATTAAATATTTTAGTTAATCTATTAGTTAATATTTATATTATAAATTTTTAACTAATTTTTATATTTTCTAATTAAACCTAACCGCAATGCTTAAATCAGTAAATGTATAACTGATTTAAATGTGGACCGTGCGCACCTGAAGAGCAGGGGTATTACTGATTTAAAAAACTTGCTGCAAATCAGTAAAGGATAAATCTTCAAGTAAATGCAGATATAATTCGATAGAAAGGTAAAATCAACCTTACGCAATCAGCCGGTCAAATTAGATTTTTTATATCGCTTTTAGTTCCTTTAATACAGCCTGCGATATAAATCGCTGGTTAGGAATGTTGATGGGGTCACTTTCTATCTATGCGTCCCTACTGGCGCTATCCCTCCAACCAATTAAAAGAAGAAGAAGGAGAAGAAGCGAAGAAAGTCCGAATAGAAGAAATAGAATATCTCCCTCTCTCTATTCTCCCTCTCCTTTGCTGTAACTCCCTTTTCATTAGGCTTATCAATATCAATGGATCAATTTAATACCCTTTTTATTCATATTCCATGCTATCGTGTCGCCGTTTGTAAAGAATGTCACGTTGGTATAGTAAAGGCCAATATCGCCCGCCACCTAGACACTCGACACGCGAATTTGACGAGGAGCACACTGCAGGAAATCGCCCGGGCGGCTAGAGCGATCGAGGAGCTGGCGGAAGGTGAGGAACAGGTGGTATACCCGGGCCCGGACTCCGAGCCCGTGCCCCACCTTGCTGTGTGGCGCGACGGGCTAAAGTGCACGCGGTGCGGTTATATCCGCCGAACTATACAGGACGTGCAGTCGCACTGCCGCGAGCAGCACGGCTGGGCGAACCCGCGGAAGAGGGGCCGCATGGCCAAGGGCTGCCGGGCCGAGGCCAACGCGATGTGGGTGGAAGGGGTGCACTGCCAGAAGTTTGCGGGAGCCGGCAAGCTAGGGAAGCTGTTTGAGGTTAAGAGCCAGGAGGAGAAGATAGACGCGGGGAGAGGTATACCGCAGGACGAGGGAGTCGAGATAAGCCAACAACTAGAAAGAATGTTTATCAAGGTGTCTAGACAGCTAGAGAAGGCGGAGGAGGATGCGTACTCGATCGTGGAGCCGGACAGTGACAGGTTCATCCCCAACACGTGGCTGGACAGATCAGGATGGGCAAAGCATTTTGCCGGTTTCGATCGCACTTGGCTGCGCTCATTGGTCCAGAGGCCAGGAAGGCACGAGAGCGCGCTGACAAAGCTATGCTGGGCGGTTGAGAGTGTGATATATAAGGCCCAGCGGTCATCGACAGCTGAGGTTATGGGATTGCCATCCATGAATTACATCAATAGAAGAGAAGCAGGGAATGATACTAACGAGAAGCCGTTAAACACGCGGCAGGCCGGCTCAACGATGATTAGATATAGTCGGGTCTGGGTCGGCATGATTGGCTACATCTGGAGGACATACAAGCTGGAAGCAGGCTTGCCGGCAGCGGGCAATGGCGTAGTAGAAGAAGACGGGGAAGAGGGAAGCGGGCATGAGCGTACTAAGAGGAGGCCAACGTACCGGCTGACAGGTAAGCAACAGGAATGCTTATCAGGGATTATTGATATAGTTAGAGAGGATAAGGATGAGGAGGATGGTGAGGGAAGAGAAGACGAAGAAGAAGTATACTATAAGCTCACGGCGGTAGAGGATGACGATTACAGCGAGGCTAGTGAGTATAACGTGGAAGACTTATTAGGAGAGGAGGAAGAAGCCCAGCTAGAGAGTAATACCTTAGCGTTCCTACTATCGCTGTTAGATCACCAGTTAAAGGATAGCGAGTATCAAAGCGCGCTTATCAGTGCCACGGCTGCATTCGGTGTAGATGCAGACCAGGGCTGGAAAGGTGTGCTCGCATACACACCTACGCTCTCAGCAATCATCACGGTCGCCAGGATGCTAGTGCTCTACCAGGCAAGACAGACCAGAATCCGGAGCATCGAGGAGATGATAGGGAGGGATGGAATTGACGGAGAGAAGGCACAAGACCTGGCGCCATCTCACTTCGAACTGGTGAAAGAGATGACTGGCCGATTTATGACGCTGACGGCTTTTGGAGGCCAGCCTAGTCCGATGGACTCGTTACTACGGCTGCGAACGTATGGGTTCAAGATTAGGTTCAATACCAACGCTGAGGGTAAAGTGGACTGGGCGGGGGACACGCTACTGTATGGCCATGTCAAGTTCACCGTTCCAGAGCTGCGATCGATGATCCATGGGCTGGTGGAGACAGCGCGGCTGGAACTGATGCAGGACCTGCTACTGCTAGACATGGATGAGGATGGCCAGGTTAAGGAAGGCTCGACAACGGCGCCGGCCATATGTTGGGACAGCCTGGTGGACAATCCGGCGGAGATGAAGGCCGGATGGAACCTCTTTAAAGATTCCAGAAACACATTTGGAGGTGTCGACGGCAAAGAGTGGCTGTCAGGGCGCATGGTTAGGGAGCAGAGGCTGAGGCGACGGTTTATCAATAGCATAGCAAAGGACACGGCTGCTCCGGATGGCTACGGGATCGCTTGGAGGATAGCCCAGGTCAGGCGGTACCAGAAAGCAGGGAAATCGTTCCGCCAGAAGCTGCTTGTGCTGGCACATATGACCGGAGGGATGCCAGCGCGGGGGACCGAGATCGTCTCAGTCCAGTACATGAACAGCCCCAACGGGGAGGGTAGAGGGTTGTTTGTGGAGGATGGGCTGCTCGTCTATGTCACCAGGTACCATAAGGGCATCGGAGCGAGTTCAAGAGCCAAAGTGATCCACCGCTATCTACCAAGGGAGGTTGGCGAGTTGATGTTCTACTACCTCTGGCTGGTCATCCCGTTCCAGGCCAAGTTGAGCATGGCACCGAGCGGGAGCGTCGCAAGGCAGCCCAGCGCATTCATCTGGGAGCCAGCGGGGGAAAAGACGTGGGAAGGGCCGCAGCTCAAGAAAAGAATGGGGAGAGCTGGAAGTCGAGAAGCCGAAGGGTCGAGCGAAGGTGATACTATAGCAGAAGATAAAGGTTTGGAGGAGACGGAAAGGTGGGATACTAACCGTATAGGAAGAGCGCTACAGCAAGTATCTATAAGGTGGCTAGGAGTTAAGCTTGGCATCTTAAGCTGGAGACACTGCGTTAAGGCAATCTATCGCAGGTATATCAGCGACGAGACAGCCCAGCACGCGCTGATAGAGAGCGATGGAGAGGAAGAGGAAGACGAGGCGGACAATCCATTTGACATTGGCTTTGGGCACGGGTCAAAGACCGCAGAGGCTGTTTACGGCAGGACGGTTGACGAGTCCCCATTTAGTACCGCCAGTCAGCGCTCAGCCCTACGTAAGGTTAGCAAGAGATGGCACGAGTTTCTTAAGTTCCAGTCGACGCTAGAAGATGATGCTTATCGCAAAGGAAAGATAACAGCAAAAATAAAGAAGAAGGAAGCTATAGAGGGAGAGATGAAGAGGTGGAAAAGGTTACGAGCGGTTAATATCCGGGAGCAATTGAAGTTGCTGGTTGGGAGCGAGGCAGAGTTTAGGAGCGTCCAAAGACCGGCACTAGAGGCGATCATGCAACAGAAAAATCCCGTGGTCGTGGTGATGGGAACAGGCGCCGGGAAGAGTATGCTATTCATGCTACCGGCATCGTGCTTAATAGGTGTGACAGTTGTCGTGGTCCCACTAATTTCGCTGAGGGCAGATATGAAGGCACGCTGCAGCCATGCCGGGATCGAGTGTGTCGAATGGGACAGCAGGAGGCCACAGGAATGGGCCTAACTACAATGCTTAAGTGTTTTAAGGTCTAAAACACTTTTTTTTTGGCGCCAAGATTCTGAAAACCGGGGGCTTAAAACACTTTCTTACTTTCAAAAGTGTTTTAAGGTCAAAATCTTCAGATATATTGCGATGCAAACCGATAGAAGGGTGCAATTGACCTAGGTGAATATTCTAATAAAGTCAGATTCGTTTATTAGCTAGTTTTTTGATGCTAGACTATCATGTTAACATATCAGGTTGGAATTCTTTGGATGAGGCAAATTTCCATCCGTGCGCACTGCCAAGGGCCTCCATCTCCTAGTCTAGGGGGAGAGCAAGCCTCCCTAGAAGTATTCTGTTAGATGGTGGAGCTATCGGGGTGTTGATTCTTGTGGTAACCAGGGGTAGTGAGCTAGTCGCTTATACCACCACAATTACGGTATCGTCGTAACCTAGGGTTTCTAAACTAACATAACACTATCTTTTAGTTCTTGTGTTGGTGCTATTTTCGTTATTTTCTGAGACATAGATTTCATACTGTTCCGTCCGTTTTAGTACACACCTGCAGTATATAACAGCTAGATAGAACCTCTCTTTTGAGAATCAAGCGACATATTCCATGCACCTGCAGATCCAGTTTATCTAACACCTCCCTAGAAGTATTCTCTCCCAGCGATCATGCCTCTACGGAGCAGTTAGCAAGAAAATCAGTCAGAGTTATCATCATCATGGATCAGTTCAACCAGCTTTTCGACTATGCATCAAGATACGGCATTATAATCTGCAGAGAGTGTCGGATTGGCTGTTTACTGACGCAGTGTAGTACACATCTAGCAGCAAGGCATGCGCACTTGACCGCAAGAAGCAGGAGAGAGATGGTCCAGTTTGCGGCCGGCATCAAAGGATTTGCGATGACAGAAGATCAGGTGGTCTGGCCAGTGTCAGGTTCAGATCCGATCCCAGGATTAGCAATCTACAAGGATGGGCTCAGATGTACAGCAAAAGCAACAACAGAGGGACTGAAGGAGTGCGGATATATCAACAGGGATATAAGAAATATGAAGAGCCACTGTCGCAAGGAACATGGATGGGTCAGCAAGCAGAGAGGACGACCAGCTGACGGTCTGCAGCCAGATGGAGAAAAGTCATGGATTCAAGGCATACACTGCCAAAAGTTTGCAGGAGCCGGTAAGCTAGGAAAGCTGTTTGAGGTCAATAGCCAGGAGGAGGAGAAGAAGATGGATGCAGTAGGAAGAGGTGCACAAGAAGAGGAAGTTGAGATAAGCCAACAACTAGAAGAAATGTTCGCCAATATATCCAGCCAGTTGAAGAAGGCAGAGGAGAATTTATACTCGACCGTGGAACCGGATGAGAATAGGTTCATCCCCAACGCATGGCTAGACAGAACAGGATGGGCAAAGCATCTTTCCGCTTTTAATCGCGCCTGGTTACGCTCATTGGTCCAGAGGCCAAGGAGAAATGAGAGGGCATTGGCAAAGTTGTCTTGGGCAGTTGAGACGGTGATATATAAGGCTCAAAAGTCATCAACAACCAAGGTGATGGGATTAGCATCTATGAATTATATTAATAGAAGGGAGGCGGGTAATGATAGCAACGAGAAGCCGTTAAACACACGCCAGACAGGCTTAACGATGATCAGGTATAGCCGGGTCTGGGTTGGTCTGATTGGCTATATCTGGCGGACGTTCAAGCTGGAGGCAGTGTTGCCAGCAGCTGGCAATGGAGGTATAGTAGAAGAGGACGAGGAGGGGGAAGGCTGGGAGGAGGTTACTCAGAAGAGACCAATGTACCAGCTAACAGCCAGGCAACAGGAATGCCTATCAAGGATTATAGACATAGTTGGAGAGGATAAAGACGAGGATGATAGTGAGGGAATGCAAGAAGAGGAAGAAGAAGCATACAATAGACTATCAATAGTAGAAGAGAGTGAGTATTATAGTAAGGCTGGTGAGTATAATATAGAAGACATGTTAGAAGACGAGGAAGAAGCTCAGCTAGAGAATAAGGTGTTAGCATTTCTACTATCCCTATTAGATCACCAGCTGAAGGATAACGAGTATCAAAGCGTACTCATCAGCGCTGCAGCTGTATTCGGTGTGGATGTCAACCAAGGCTGGAAAAGCGTGCTGGCATACACACCTGTGCTCTCAGCAATCATCACGGTGGCCAGAATGCTGGTTCTTTACCAGGCAAGACTGACCAGGATCCGGAATATAGAGGAGATAATGGAGAGGGATGGGATTGAGGAAGGGGAGACA
>MU006108.1:0-117535 GCA_010093705.1 Patellaria atrata CBS 101060
AAGCCTAGCTACGTAATCTCCAAATCAAGGCGAACATAACGATACTACCTACGTCAGATATAAAATAAGAGATGACATCAAAAGAGTGAGCTAATGTTATAGTTTTGGTGATACTTAACCGATAAGTCGGAGCTGAGCATTTAGCTCTGAAGATCTCCAACACGAACTCCTGGAGATCCTGACGATCTTCCAACATAAGGCTATCGGGGATCAGCCATCTGACACGTCTTTCTCACTAGGGGCGCGGTTCCTGTATATCTCGCCTGGAAGGTAGCGTCCCTAGATGGCCATTGCACATACAGACAAACACGGTGCCGCCAGCGTAAAGGTGGCCCGCTGAAGAGTTTTTAATTTAGTAGGGAGGTTATGTACTTTACTATGGGTGCCGTACGTATATGTATCTATTATAACGTGAGGGGTATATGGGATAATAACCTCTCTAACTAAGTAGCGGGTGTCATTAGTAGCGGAGAGTAGGGTAAAAGTGGCATAAAGCTGCGGACGGCGGCGGAGATGGAGTAGCTCGTTGGTCGAGAAGGGGATAGCATGCCCTGACTCGGCCACTGAGCTATATTTATGTACCTCCCCTCCGCTCTATCGTAAGTTTACTACACTCGGTAACTAGATCTGATGTGAATTCTAACGCTAAGTAAAGCTAAAGATAAAGCCGAAGATGAAGCCGGACGTAGAGCTGAGAACAAAACGCGAGTGCAAGCTATTCGACTAGAAGAAGTCGATAGACTGGCGAGTTGATAAAGAGGACGATGCTGCCCAGGCCGATATAGTTCTAGGAGGCTATTACTGCTATTACACTTGGTCTTTCCACTTTGATATAATGTAGCTCTACACGATGTATCTCAAGGACGAATTTGAACTCATAACGAAGTTATGACAGCCATGAGACTAAAATATCCAAAGGGGACTCAAGCAGCATTCTTTCGGCTGAAGAATGGGGCAGGATTCTTCAAGTCATACTCTAAGAGAATTGGAAAGGATACTGAAGGGAAATGTTTTGGAGACTGCTACCATTGGAGCCTTATTAATCAATACGATCAACTGAGCTGTGAGCAGTTGGGACATGCCTTATACAGTTATCTCAGTATGAGTAGCATTTAATGGGTATGCTCATGCATATGCCCTTCATGATCCTCAAGATTATCATCATCAATCCAGTCCTGAAAGCCATCCTCAAAAGCCTTGGCCAATTTCTCATACTTCATCTCTCTCTCACTTGAGCCGCTACCATTCGACTCTTCACCATTCATCATGATTCCTTGCCATGATCCCCACTCCTTATCATCTAAAAGACATTTATCAAGCTCATTCTGTACTCCCTTGATATCTAAATTCTCGCCAATAAACACTAATTCCTGTCTCCGATCACCCCAAATACCACCAGCCTCCATATCATATTCCACCAATTCATCAATCTCCCTGTTTCCAGTCTTCCATTCCACAGGATGAGTGACGCAGAACCAAGGCCGTCCGCCTCGTAAAGTAAGCATAGCACCAGCTTGCGACCATTCGCCAGCGCGATCGGGGCGGGTCGCTAACCAGATTTCACCTTTTGAGCGAAATAGTTTTGCAAATAGAGGGTGGGAGGATTTGTTGGCGAGGATGGTTGCGTTGCTTGGAAAAGAGGGGGCGGGATCGCCTTCATCATCTTCATCGTCATCGTCATCGTCTTCGTCTTCATCCTCACCGGATTCCTCGGCAGCTTCGGTCATATGAACATCTTCGTCTTCGGCTACTTCTTCATCATCATCCAGCTGCTGTTGGAGGATGAATTTATCATACACCAAGTTGAACAATCGACGAGGATGAAACGGTCGACGACGGGTGTACACAAAGTTGCGCACGTTGTATCTACAAGGTATTATTATTAGCTTGTTCAAAACTCCGAACATCAAATAAATGAAACTTACTCTTCTGTCTCGGGCTTTGGTGTGACCATCTTCTTCCCGTTGACCTCTCGCAATGTCATCTCATGCAGATCCTGTAACCACCCATATCCTGTCTGCGCCAGCTCCATATTAAACAGTCCCGTGTTTACGATCTGCTTAACCTCAATTTTACCGAATTCACTCTCCAGCACTTTCGCGCGGTGATTCAACTTTACGATGAGGTCTTTGATCCTGCGTTTGGTGTCTTTGCTGACCATGTCCAATTTGTTGAGAACGATAACATCGGCAAATTCGATCTGGTCCACCATGAGATCAGAAATTGTCCGCTCATCTTCGGGAACAACGTCATCTCGCCGTGAAGACAACAATTCGTCAGTCTGGAAGTCGTTAAAAATTGTAAAAGCATCAACCACCGTAACCGTCGTATCCAGTCTCGCAAACTTCTCCAGCCCACCAGCATCCTTCAATCTTTCAAGTGCAGCAAGCATCGCCTCATCCAGTCCTTGTCCTCCAGCACCAGCTCCTCCAACAGCGGCTAGTTGTTCCGCCAACCTCGTGTCAAATGTTTCAGCAACTTGCTCCGGCTCGCTAATCCCGCTACTCTCTATTATGACATAATCAAATTCGGCGAGCTCAGAGAGACGGATTAATTCCTCAAGTAGGTCACCGCGGAGGGTACAGCAAATGCAACCGTTCTGGAGGGCCACGATTTTCTCTTCTGTTTTGGTGAGGAGATGGGTACTGCGAATGAGGGATGCATCCACATTGATACTTGGGAAGCTGCGTTAGTGGAAATCTATCATGTGAAGGATACTCTAGACTCACGAGCCAATATCATTGACGATTACAGCGATACGTAGGCCATGGTCGCTGCGTAGGACATGCTGTAAAAGCGTGGTCTTTCCGCTTCCCTAGGTCAACGTTGTCAGCTTGTTCATTGATCATTGATCGATGCTGGGCTTTCTTACCAGAAAGCCAGAGAGTAAAGTAACAGGCAATGCTTTTATTTGTTCTCTCTTTGACTTTTCCGTCGCAGCAGCAAAGGACTTGACCTTGATGACGCCGTTCTGTTTTGTGATTGATCGCGTGGCAACCATTTTTGCTCTGTCCTTGTTGCTTTACAGTAACAGCGAAAGAGCTTCATATCTTTTCCTTTTCTCTCAATCCCTTGTATCTTTGAATTATTTCTTTACTCAATGTGGTCTTGTTGTAAAGCACGTGATATACCATCAGGGTATACCATCATGGTATTCCATCATGGTAGAACTACCATGCGTAAAGACCGTGTTTGCACGATCCTCATGAAGTGAATTTTATATGTATGCCGGTACTTAGCTGCATCTTTTGCTTGCCGTATAACAGCATGAGGGTTTTCCTGCTTATTCTGTGGTGCTGGGTGTGTTCGAGTAGTTCTAGTTCTACGTACAAGAACCTTGCTTTAGCAAGCTCTCATAATTCAGTAGATAGTTTTCTATCGGTACTGCCTTATCAATTTCTGTGTAACTATGTGCAAAAAAACAAGAACTCACTTTCACATAGGATGCTAAACCAGTCACCGTCGTGGTTACCCGCATCACAGTCTTGACAGCCCAAGACCTAATCACACCGGATCAATCAGAGAGGCATAGAAAAGAAAAGAAACGTTTGCTTGAACAGCTTAATAAAAATGATAAAAGCTCACGAAACTCGCGCAACCGGCTACTGAAAGCGCTGCACGGCTTCTCACGATGCGGAGAGCGCAATTTGGCAGAGCTCAAACGATGGAAGAGCCATTATGGACACGTTCCGAGGCATCAGAAGAAAGTGCGCGTGCCTTACTTATCTTCTGTTAATTTCACTCACACCGGTATAGGTCTTAGAGCAAGCCGTCCGATATTCCGAAAAGTTGAACATCAACGAGCAGCTCATCTGGAAAAATCACCAGCTCTGCGAAGAAATTGTACGCGCGGCGCTCGACTTCTACGACATCACCTCGAATGAGCTTGAGGGTTTCATCCATGAATCTGAGGCCAAATCTGAGCCAGCCGATCGGATAAGTGTGAGCCAGGCTTTGAAACATTATGTTCGAGATTGGTCGGGTGAAGGCGCGCACGAAAGAAAAACATTCAGCTGTATTCTCAACACCCTAGCCGTCTATGCTCCACCACTCGAGCAGCGCATTAGCAACCCGTTGCGAGTCCTTATCCCAGGAGCTGGCTTGGGTCGACTTGGATTTAACATTACTGCGCTCGATGGTACGTACTATACATACTCTCCCAGACCCTATGTTCCAGCCCGCTTATAGTAAGCTATTACAGGTTATGAAGTGACAACTAATGAATGGTCTATGTTCATGAACGTTGCATACCGATTCCTCGAGTCGCGACCGAACGCTGGTCAGCATGTCTTTTATCCATTCATAGACAGTTGGTCTCATCATGCAACCACCGCTGACCTGCAAAGAAATGTAACATTCCCGGATCAGAGGCTGGACACCTCCTCAGTGTTGCTTGTTGAAGGCGACTTCACGACAGCGTTCCAAGGCTCCAGAGATAGCTTCGACTTCATCGTTACACATTTTTTCATCGATACAGCAAGGAACCTCATGAGCTATCTGGAAACGATACACACGACCCTTCGAAAAGGTGGTTACTGGATAAATTCTGGCCCGCTTCTATACGGTTCTGGACCGTGGGTGCAGTTATCGCTGGATGAGATCATCGCCGTCTCCGAACATCTTGGATTTGAATTTCTTGAGATGGGGCCGACATGCGGTGAGAGCACGTTTCCAGGGAAAAAAGTGAGATGGATAGCCGGTATATACGGGTCGAATGAGCGAGCCCTTAATATTAATGGGTACAGAGTTCAGTCCTGGGTGGCCAGGAAGAAGTAATCATGGACTGGTGAAGCTCATAACAGCAAGCTCATCTAGAATACAAGGAACACCAACACCTGTAAACACTGCAAACACCGCAAAAGTCCAAATTACTGCCTACGACTGTAATATGTATCGAAACCTCGATAGGGGTTGTACTCATCAAAAGCTTACCCTTAACATTCACTCTCTCCAAAATCAGATTGAAGAAGTAACTGTCCATCCAGTATCATCCCAATATGTGTCTTGTCAATTGCCTCACAATCTCTCCGAATCTTTGTCATGAGCACCTTCAAAAATGTGACAGGACTGTCATGGAAACTAGATTTTGATTTGGATACTCCCCGGCCAGCGCCGTTTCGTAAAATGAAACCGTCAGTAGCAATAATGCAGTCCCCTTCAGCTTTTTCCCATGCGAGGCCCAGCAGCTCGCATAGTTCGATGTACTCCGTGAACGAGTTGAGGTATAGTTGTCCCGCAAATAGATTCAACAGCACGAGAAGACGGCGGGGCAAGATCCTAGCCTCCCGCTGCGCAGGGACAGTATATAAATCTAGTCGATCCAGAGAGCGGAAGCCCAAATTCGATCGCGGAGCGTAAAGGTGGAGTGTTACGATCTTAGATTGTCTAATAATCAACAGGAGCTCCTGTGCTTCATATGGACTGATGATAATCGCGTGCTTAACGGTATTGTTGCTTAGGTCACTGCTACCAGTGCTCGTAAGAACCCACTGGACCGGCCGTTGGTAAGCGTCTGAGGTATATGACTTGCCAGATATCAGAATCGTTCTGGCGAAGTCGGTTGTGACGAGGAGGTCCTGGGGAAATTGCGAAACGTCCAAATGTGCGGCGCCGCTTGTGCTGCGGAGTGTTTGGAAGGCGGGCTGATGTGCTTTGGAGTTGCTGATAAGTGAACCCGTATTCACGAATGTAATCAGATCTGGGTGGATGCCATGCTTTGCAGATTCAGCGGGTGCAGGCCTCTGGACCTGTCGTTCTTGCTCAATCTCCGGGGATAACTCGCGCTCCTGTTCCTCCTGTAGTTTGGCGGAGTTGGCTTCCAAACTGCCAAATTCACGACAGCGCTCGAATATCAGTTGAAGATTTGTGTTTTGGCTGTTTTGTAAGGAAGATATTACGTCAATGCTATTATTTGGCCGATACCTATCCTTCAAAGACTGGGACTCGTCCTCAAGAAACTTTTTCGCTTGTTCCTTGGACATCTTTATCTTATTGTTAGTACGATAATCAACCCAAAGTGTACTCTGATGTTCGAAACGTTGGCCTTGAATTGCCCAGAGAGGTATACTCCGTCGCATATCGATGCAAGTTTCTGAAACGGCCCAGCAGAGAATATCAGAAACTTCAATAGGCGCATCATCAGGCTTGATAGCGAGCCTCAGAATCTTGGTTTTGATCTCTTCCGGGACGCAGAAAACGACTGACTGCCCTTTTCCAAGCTTTCTCATTCTCATACATGCTACTAAGATGTCAGCAGCGCTTACCAAACCGAGTGTGCAGACTCTCACCTTGAACTAATCTATCTTTCGTTAAATTTGGTCCTAATGTAACGGCTGCCTTGTAGTATTCTGGCAATCTCAAATCTGTACCTCTAGTATGGGCTTCATCTAGGAATACGAGACATACATCAAGTTGTTTGGCGAACGATGAGGTTTGTAAGGGCTCAATTTGTCCCTTACGGTTAAGGACAGTGAGCTCATCCTTATTATCAAAGAATACTACTGCTTGTACTTTTTCATGATCAGGCATCCTCTTAAGCCACTGTATTGCAACCCCTAAATTACTAAGTTCAATAATTTGGGCCCCAACGTCAAGGATTACTTGCGGCGGTGGGTTCATAGTTTTCACCATATCCAAGAGAAGTTCCGCCTCGGAATCAATAGTCCCTCCACTTGGTGGCATAAGCGCAATGGAGTTTTCAGGCTGGAGTAAATGCTCCAAGACCAGCGCATTGGTGTGATTCTGCTCTGGAAGATCAAGCTGTCTTACGAATAGTGGTAAGACTTGTCTTGCGTCATTTGTACCGCTAAAGCCAGTTGTCGGGTGTGATTTAATCCGGCCAATGTCCCAGCCTGATGCGGACAGTTTGTGTGGGAACTCCTTCATCTCCTTCGGGAAGACGATGTGCCCCAAAAAGTAATCGATGACACTCTTAGCGTAGCGGAGAGGAGGAAATACTTGCTTGATACACTGTGAACGGTCCTTGAGACTGATACCAACCAACTGACGGAATGCTGGTGGTAGACTAGGAGCATCTTTGACCCACGCTTGAAATTCGATGTCTGCCTGGTCTGACTTTAGAAGGTGAGAAAAGGCTAAGAATAGGTCATCGTCGTCGATCCCACCATAGTAGTAGCTTAAGGAAGTAAGAACAATAATAACATCAGGATGACTAAACTCTGATCGCGGTGTGGGATTGTCTTTAGCCCGGTATGGTACTGCAAGTTTTGTCATAGGCTGTCTGTTCGCATCAAGCCCATAATTGACTCGCCAGCGTTTCTGGCTGAACGAGAAAGCCAACACTCCTCCGGCAATGAGACCTCGCAGGAGAAGTAGGGGTTTGCGTGTTGTCTCCGTCAAAAATCCTCCTGAGTCGTTAGTTTCTACTCGGCCAATCTCATCAGATGTGAGATTAGGCTCGGTGATGTATTTGAAGACAGCCTCTCTAACAGCTTCTGTCTGCCTGGCAATTGGAAATCCGTTGAATCCGGTCTCACAAAGGGATTTAGCAATGTGGCGGAAGATCAACTCTTGGGCATCGGATCCGAGGAATCGAGTTCGAGGGAAACCTCCTGGCCAACGCTCATTGACCTCTACGGAAAGGGGAAAATCCTTTGCTGCCCTTGGGGCAATCTGCCTAACCAATTCTAGCACCTTCTGAATGCAAACCCACCGCTCAGGGCCAAGCTCAATGGGGTGCTGCATGCCCATTGTGTAGATCAGCTCGAACTTCACACTAAAATTTTCATCACTCTCATCCACAATATCGCGAGTCGACTTATCGAAGTAGGTCTGTAGGCTTAATAGAGAAAGACCAATTCTCTTCTTGCCTGTGATGAGGCACTCGAGGCCCATTAGCTGAAAGGACAGAATGTGTTCGGGATGAACAAGGAGAACACCTCCATTTGTCATGCATTCCTGGCAGATACTGTAAATTGTGTTTATCTCTGCTTCTCCGAGCATAAGGGAACGAGAAAATGGGAGATGGTAGACTCGTCTACTCAACAAACCTCCCAACTTAGAAACCAACATCTGAAACATCTGTCTAGATTGCGGTTTAGCCACGATGACACGAACCAGCCGAGAAGAGTCTGCGAGTGCTGCGGCCACCATAGGGACGATCACCGACGACTTTCCCTCACCCATGTTCAACTGCATTACCGCATTTCCGGCAGATTTAGGACCTCTCATCTCTCTAGCAATTTGTTCCTGGACTTCTCGAATCATAATGCCGCTCTCAACTTCTAGGAGCAGAGATTCGGGATGTTGGGTAGGATCCCAATTGGTATGGCCAGGATTGCGGAGTTCTGTGATCAAATCTGCAGTGTGGTTTGATAGACTCATGAGACGCTCCGCTCGTTGAAATTCAACGAGAGCTAGAGCGTAGTGAACAAGACAGAGCTTCCAGTCGTTTGTTATCTTTTGCCACCGGTTGCGAGCGAGTTGTTGGAGAAGGAGGATAGGGGATAGTCGTGGCCACTGTTGAATGCTCGTAGCAACAGCTGAAGCTTTATGCCTCTGCTCGAGCAATAAGTTCTCGACTGTATCACCAGCGGTTACAGCACAGGATATAGCAGTATAAATCTTCTCGACATGCTCCTTGCAGAGATTCAGGTGATTGTGGAGAATTCCCTCGACATCGTCCGCCTTGGGCTCTAATGAATATTTCTTTCCCCAGCATTGTAAAGAGAGAAGGCTGTCCTGTAAACCCTTGGCGTAATTCCTCTCATAACTGGAGCAAGCCCGAGTGGCGATTCGATCTATCAATGAGGCGAGACGAGGGAATGTTTTGTCCGCATCAGGAGACGCAGACAAGAGGCCTGTCAAATTCTCCGTCCTAGGAGGCAATACCGGGGGAGAGAAATATTCAAAAATGTTATCGACACAGACGAAGCCACTTCTCCTCGAGATGGCCGGTAAAGGTGTGGTATATGAGTACGAGGGCATCTCCACCTCTTTAACCTCTTTCGGTCTGAGTGCATTCTCAATTTGGCCGAGATAATTGTAAAATCGGTAATTGTGAAACCAGGTCTTGAACATTGGCCTCACTTTTTCCATGGCTTTACTCATATCCATATACGTGCTGAACCCATCATCAATTGGAGTAACGGGAATTTCGCAAGGCCATTGAGCTTTTAGTGCGCGCAAAAGTGCAGTGAGGGTATTCTCTTGATTGTTCGAAAATAGGTGTTGTCGGCGCGTGTTGAATGCATCCGCACGTTCCGATCGACCACGGGAGAGCCTTGCTTCAGGGCAAAGATAAAACGGGAGAAGGGCAGACCGCATAGCACATCTTAGTTCCGAGGTTTCTATCTTTGCACCTTGAGATAGGCGAAATGATGTAATTTCTGGGGGGCGGACCTGAACCATCTCGGGCATTGTGAAAAATGAGGCCAGTGTTTGAACAATCCTCCCGTCACTGTTTTCAGCGAACGCAAGCGTGGAGAGCCAGATCATCAGTTGGAACTTATCAAAACGAGGGTGTGCCTGACTAAATGTTTGGTGCAGAGTGCTCCAATACTTGGAGACAATTTCGCACGAATCTTGGAGCAACCTGGCATCATACCTTAACTCAGGGATTGGTGCCAGATGGTTTAGTCCTAGTATTTTGGGATTTCTTGAAAGAACACTCCACAAATGAGCTTTCAAGTCAGAAACTCTGTAGTGGACCGTCGTAAGTTCACGGAAAACGATGCTTGACATGACAAAAGCTTTGAAACCTCGTGCTGAGTTCTGCTCCCGATCCCTGGCTACATAAGTAGTATCGTGTTCTACGGTGTGGTCCTCGGCACCAAATCCTGAGACTCGAAACGTTGATGACCGGATACAATCGCGTTCCAGGAGTTCCGGATCAACGTGATCCAGGCTAGGTGGTTGGACATATGAATCTGGGTAAAATATTTTTGTCTTGATAGCTTGGTCAAATATGATCTTGACACTCTTATAAAATCCACCGTGCTGTGCTAGGGATCTGAGTTTTGGTATCCACTCTACCGTTTGCATGACACGTTCATTAGCTGGATAACATTTTCGTCCTGGTGTTAAAAGGGCGATTTTGTGAAGGATGTCAATGTTCTCATGTGTCAATCGATCGAATGATCTAACACCAGCAGATTCTAAGATTGAGAGTGCCTGTTCAGTCCCAGTTCTTTGTATAAGGGGATCGACCAGGCAGTGAGACGTGAGTGCATGGAGATAGCATAGAAATAACTTGCTTTGCAAACTCCCATTTTCGATCAATCTACCGATCCGGTCATCTATGTAGTATGCATGGTATTTCGCAGCAGAAGTCTTGTCAATGACAACGCGAATATGATGACCCTTCTCCTCGTACGATACACGACCTTGGGGTATTATAACAAGGCGACTGTTATTCTCCTCATGCTTTAGTATGAGCTTGTTATGAAGGCCAACTAGAGTATCAAGTGACTGAGATTTGTCGATACTCATTCCGCGGAATTGCCGGGACTGGATTGAAGATGCACCCGAATTCAAATGGAACCCCAGCTGCAGCCTAGGAAGTTCAATCTCCAACGATGATGAAGATTGTAAGACGATATGTATCCGAAGCGGATCCTCAAGGGGAGAGAGTATCTTGGAGATCACTCGTGCGGTCTTACATTTGACGCTGACCAAAGATGTCCCATCCTTCATCAGACGCCATTGGGCAAGAGGGTTTACTCTGGTCAATCTCCAATGGTTTGGAGATGAAGTCCAGGGCTCTTTGAGAGGACGGAACTCCACGCAGTCATTAGTCACGTCGTACCAATGCACAAAGTCCTCAGCGAATGCCACAGGAAGTTCCCCACCGAAAACCCAGGAGGGAATAAGTTCATATTTCCGGCCAAGTTCCACGGCTTGAACCAGGAGATCGTAGTCTTGTGTGTTCGGGTTGCTCGGGAAACTGTTAATCCCAAAGTGAAGGGTATAACCAGCATATTTCTTCTTCCCGGAGAATTGCATGCCGCGAACAGCGGTTGGCATTACCTCTAGAGCGGAATGGCCAAACAGTGTACGGTAAGCTGCGTGATGTTCGTACTTAGAAGGAAGACGAGCCAAGGGAAGACCGTTTACAAGAAGCTCACCGGTTAAGAGATTAAAATGGACGGATAGAGGGTCACTCTCGCCTTGAGTGGTCATTTGGGTGACGAGCCAATAATCAAATTGTTCTGACACCACTTGCCAGGGTTCTCCTATTTGATAGGCGGACCAGGCCTTCTTTATAGCGTCGTCCAGAGATCGACTTCGGGCTTTCAAGACTTCCTTTGCAAGAATAGGATAAGTCATGTATGATAGCGATTTCCAACGCTGGTGCAGTATATGAATCATCGAATCAGATGACTTCGAGATGGTATAGGCGCCTTCTTGGATGAAAATAGAACATTGGATGAAGATAGATGCATCATTAGGCGATGTCAAAGTTTGATCTAGATATGTTTTATCAACATTAAAAGAATCAACACAAACCAAAGCGATCTCCACGGCCTTGGAAATTAAATCTGTTCTTTCGTGGTCAAGAGTTGCTCTGTAGGCCTTGTCCCTAAGAAGGTTGACCCAATCAAAAGCAATAGCACGAATTTCATCTAGATAACCCAGGCATAAATTCTTGATTACATCCGTGGTATTCAGCGACAGCAACCGTGCAGCTAAGGAGATGAAGGTACTGAGTGCTTGGGAAGACTCCCAGTTCTCCTTAACTCTCTGGGAGGCTATATGCAAGCTCTCTAAGAAAGCATGAGCAAAACTCTCCTCGTCCACAATTTTGTGGCCTGACCTCAAGATACCTTCATCACTGGAAGGTCCAGCTTGATAGATTGATTGGAGAACCACAAAGGTAGTTTCGACCTTCTTGAAATCAACCGATGGGGCGCACAGTTGCAATAGAATGTTTTGCCACTGAATTCGATATCCGAGAGGGATAGTACATAGTGCCTTATATTCGTCCAATGACATGTGAGTAGGGCAATCGTACTGATCTGATATGACAGTGTTAGGTGAAAGTCCGCTGGGCATGGTAGCCGGGCGAAAGAGAAACTTCTGGAGAGATGATGACTTTGTAGGTAGCTCGTAGGTGGGCAACTTCGAGATCTCATGATCAACATGGAAGTCATTGACAAAAGCATCCGTTCTCCCATCATAGTATCTATACCAGAGTCCGTTATTAAGGCAGACATCATCTTCGGTAGCGGTCGCGATCGATTTGTTCCGGCGATGCGTAACCTCATGTGGCTTATCCTCTGACATAAGACCAAGACGCTGCATTGCACTAAATGGGATGAAGGATGAAGATAGTCCTTGGTAATTGTGTAGATGGTGATGTGCTCGCGGCGGATTTGTCGACAAATTTTCAACATTCAGAACGTCGAGCAGAAGAAACCATGCTGCATCCCGCCACTGGCCAAAATAAGGAGGTACGCTCAGTTCGAATACTGTCGATTGTGCTTCAAACTCGTTGCTAGGTAGAGGCCATTCATGAATTCGGATAACAAGGGATTCGGCTTGAGATTTGTCATCACACTTCTGGCAGTGGATACTATGGCGTAATTCGCGGAAATCATTGAACTCGTCCATGATCACTTCAGAGTATTCACATTCACCGTGATCGTACCTTCGCATTAGACAGTTGTACTCCTCCTTCTTCGAATGAAATTCGTCGCGCTTCCTCTGTCTAGCTATATTTGCTCGATTCTCAATAGTTCTGAGCAACTCTTGATGTTCGGGAGACTGGTTGAAATATTTCACTGGAAAACAGTTTTGAAGACCATAATCATGAAAGATACCCGGCGATCGATAGCTAGTACGCGCTTGACGGCGATTGAGATAGTCTTCCACGCGAATCAGTCGCTCCATCTGGCATCTAAAAGGTAGTATCAGAGATTGAAAGAGCTCTAATGGGATGCCTACATCATAGTCTCCTAAGAGTGCGCAAATATGAACTGCGGATTCATCGCAGGCGATCCAAAGTTCAAGGATAGTCAGCAGCATTATGGAAGTAGCCTCGGGATTTCCGGAATAAAAGGGGCATGCAATACCATGATAACTGTAAATCAAGCCACTTATTCTACCGCAGGTGCTGAGATCTCCCTTATGACGTTCCAGCCACTGACGGAGGTTAGCAGCAACCCAATCTTCGAAAGCCCTTAAATCATACGCGGTGTACTCTGTGGACAATGAGCTGAAACAGGTCGGAAGTTCCTCAGACTGATATCTGATAAGAGCAGAGGAGGGTTGAAAGGCGGGAGCTTCTTGCTGATGCTCTCGTTTGGCCAGCGACTTAATATACTCCTCTAGAGCCGGAAGAGAGTTGAATTCGTCCTGGCGAAAATTCAGGTGTTCAAGCTGCGATAGATCATAGTGAGGGTTGGCCTTTTTCATAAAACTTGACCATCTCACACTCATAAGTGTGTACGTCTTTCGCATAACATTTTGAACGAAGTTCAAAATACTGCTGTCCACGGCTGAATCGATCTTGAGTAGGCGTCGAGAAAGTTTTGCGTTCATCGCATGGTACAACTCACTGGGGAGGTGGTATTGGTGGGAGAGCTCTAGAATGTTGCTCATGCAAAAGAGCATAAAAGTCTTATAGAGATCTCTTGATCTTTCACTCGACCTAGAAAATATGAGCTGCATGGCAACGCGGATAAGCAGCCATGTTGGAGATCTTCGCCATGGCAGAAGGCTGTCGAGCCACATAACCTCTTCCCGGGTGTTCTTCCAGAGGTAGGATACGACCACTGGCTCAGCGAAAGGCCTCAAGAATGCCATGAATAATTCAGTGATGATTATTGGATGTGATGTATCCCGATCTTCGTCGTGCTTACGTCCAGCTTTTGTCGCTTTGGGCATTGTTTCCACAGCACGTTGATGGCTCATTTTGGTAAGTGTATGTGCAACCGTCGCCAAGAGTTCAGGTTGTTTGAAAGTTTCGACATTTACAGAAAAGGCGGGTCCTGGAAAGGAGCGTCGAAGTCTGCCCTTGGTGGTAATCACTGGCTGGTTGAGAGGAGACAGCTCAAATGCCTCAACATGAATTGAGTTTTCAACCTTGCTGATCATAACGCCGGCATTTTGAGCTCGTATGTGAAGAAGAATTGTTGCAGGATTGACTAGTCCAACTCAGTAAGATATTTGGAAAGCCATTATGAAGAAGACGTATACAGTACCTTTCTTGCACAGCTCTCTTAGGGCACTTTCAAGCTCTCTCTCACCCACGGAAGCGCGTATGGTCATCAGACTAGAGATCATAGCAATAACCAAGTCAATTGCACCATCATTCTCATCAACTACATGCGTTTTGAATTTCCGAAGGGCGTCCAGAGTGACATTCAGCATGATCGATTCGTACTCTAAATCAGAATCATCCTCCTGTGGAAGTCTCGGCGGAAGGAATATGTGATGAGTCAAATACATAATCGCCTCAGTTGAGAGCTTTTCGGTAAAGTTTTCATCCATAGCACAGATATCAGGTAGGTAGATAGGTCTGAATGAAGTTGTTTCTTTTGAATCGGAAAAAGCGGTGAGACAGAAAAGTTGCAGGAATATATCTCGTTGCGGCTTTACAGACGTCTAATAATCTCAAAATAATGGGCACGGTTACATACTTGTATGGATAACGCGTTTTAGGTGTTCAGCACTGATTTTTGCTTGCTTGGTTTTTGACTAGTAATCATTGGTGGAAAGCAATGTCGGGTGGTTTGGAGCGTATCATTTAGCTAAATAATAACAATAATCAAGCAAACCTTAGTGTAAAGGGGAAATACAATACTGTATCAAGAGGATATATCTCACCTTGTACACTACATTCAAAGCATTCACGCATCCAGTTCGACTGGCCTCGTGATTCATTTACTTCACCTTCACTTTTCGGGTGCTGCTTAAGGTGGTATACTCCCCTAGATGAGGGAAACCCCATAAGAAGTCGTGGGGGTCCATTCAAGCCTGAGACTAAAGCTGTCAATAATGGGCAGCCCGATCCGTCCTTGAGCGCAGAATATGGCCCAATCCAATGCAAGAATCTGCAACGGTTGCTCCCCATCTGGAGTCATAACTGAATATTTTGCGGCACGACATGATGAAATGGAGATTGATAATCAGACGAGGGTGTGTTTGATTGGTTGATAAGGCCTTGCCAGCACAACTGTGCCGTCCTTTCTTGCGGAATGCCACAGATACCATCAGGCAACGACCGAAGGCAGCATGCAGTCAAAAGCATCACACGGAAAGTAGACTCCATCCTTATTGAAGGATGGAGATAGTGTAGCAATCAGATCTACTGAATCGATCCGAGGGAAATCCGATGAAGATGTTGAAGAAGTTAAAGGTCGGTTGAGGTGGTGGTAACCCGACGGTATATAGAACGTTATTATTCAGCTACGCTAGTTCTAGTCCCACCTTAGCTCTACGACGCGTTAAGGTACCCTTGGTACAAGGGCTACCTCTACTGGTAGCTTCTCGTTCTCAGTTCTCACATTCGAACCTCATCCACACGTTATGTGAGATTGAGCTGTGCGATAGTGCTAGCAAAATAGCAATCATGCATTGCGGCACACGCTCGTTGAATCAATTCCGGTGAGCGTGGCCTAGAACTAGCAGTACGAGGCTGTAGGGCTATCTTGCTCTGTTCATGGAAATCGGGCGCTTTAACAAGGTGTGTCCTCTCCTCTTCCTGAAACCATTTTATTTGTATTCATGGACTTCATTCTAGTTTGAGCGGGCTTCGCTGGCCCTATTATGACAGTTCAACTGAGGAGAAAGCTACCTGGACTCAAGCCCTCCGTCCTAGAGCGTGCCTCTCCCCTCGGCGAAAGTTGATAATATCACAATTCGTGTAGGGTCTCTACTTTCCTTCCGTTGGAAGATTTCACTGACTCATTCGGATCCAGGATGTGCGGTAGACATAGCATACAGCATGTCGTTTGAACCGTCACTGACAAACCGTCCGTAGTTTCCCTCACAGCGCCATATTACGGTATTTTCATCATGTTATTACGGAGTATGACTTCGACCAACACTGAAATACAATTCCGAGGTTGTCGATGCGCACTGGGGTAACAAAACAATATCTAGATGGACCTTTGTGTACAAGGACTCGAGGACATCAGCGCTCTCCCAACAATGCGAGTTATTGGTATCCGCTAGAAGCCAACTAGTCCAACTTAGTTATGGAGGCATATAAGGGCATTTTTGAGGGTGATTATTAAATTGTAGCAAGTGGGAGGATTAGATCAGTCTGAGAACACAATATCAGAGCTATTGGTAACGGCGGTGAGCTTATCATACAGTTTCGAAGTCACACTCTGACTCTGATCAGCCTCCGGTACACAGCTTGTTCCATCCCTCGTACTATACAACGAGTGGGATGCTTAATTTAATTGATCAGATCACCCCAAGGGTAGGCAAGGCGAAAGGATCTAAGTCTTTCACGATTAACGGTGTGGATATTTAGGGACTTGTCATTTTGTCTACGAGGGCGGAGGTACCAGCAGCACTTCAAGCTCGGAAGCATTCTCCCAGTTCCGAAACACCTACCAGCTTAAAAGAACATGCAGCTATGCTATGATCATCCAATAGTAACTGACCCCTAAAAAGGTATCGGGACCATATCCTCCTGAAGTATGAGGCGGATTACCAACGGCGCATTGTGAATTTTTGTTACCTTACTTTTTCAATATTCTCAGCTTCAGATTGCTGCATTATCCCACTGTGAAGTGAAAACAAGAGGGCGTAGTCGATCAGTCTGGTAAACACTGCGCTGCTAATCTAATCGTAAGTAATCCCGAAACATGGAACTTTGCTCGCCCTAGATGTGCTTTAGATATTCAGAACAGGATACTAGTCTCGTTCTCATCGTCTTAATGTCAAAAGTCGCTTGGGGGGATTCCTTAGGTAAATGAATTGGAATGCAATATCACCTGCCATTACCAATTAACCGTCGTTTCTGATTTTCGAATTTCTTCATGCTTTACGGGCCAAAGTTCGCCCCACTCACCATCTAGTTTTCATTCTTACGTTGACGTCGGCCCAGAATGTAAGTACTTAGTGGGGTCCCCTATTGTCATTCCCAGCATCCTTTCAGGGCATGTGGCTTCTAGGCTCTCATGTTACACGCAGGAGATTATTCTAAGATAGCGGCACAAACTCTATCATGAACATCCTCTGTAAGGCACAAGTTCGGAAAAGCGCTGGGAATGTAAATGTATCGCTCAGGCCTTTGTTACCAAGATTTGATGTCAGCTCTACGTATGACGGGAATACTTTAGACTCATGTCTTATCACGTAAAACTTGACATGCACCCGGATGCACTTTCTCTTTGTCTCTGGCGTTCTTGTACCTGTATCATCTACTGAATTCGGTTCCGGTCGAGGTGCATGAAATGCCTCGAGACCCGGGACTCTGAATTCTGGAGTTTTCATTACCCTTTTCGATCGAAAATCACCATAAAGTCAGGTACCTTTAGATTATCAAAATCGCGTCAATGGAGGTTACGTTGACGAACATTGTTGAGAGCGAAGCTCTGGGGGGGAGGTCCTAGTAAGCACGTTGCGTTTACTCCACCCATCGATACGTTCCTTGTGAGGTACTGTACGTCTCATGACGAAGTGCTAATGACACTCTAAAACAGTGACTATTTGTATATCGAGTCTTGGGTTGCTGCCCTTGCGCGGTGTAGGGAGAAGCCAAAACAACACGACCATGAACGTGCATTGCAAGTCAAGACCGGCGATGACTTCCTCAAGCAACTGGACAAGCTGAAGTCGGAGTTCACTAATGAAGGGACTCTTGGTGTGATTAGTCTGTTATATCCCGTCTTGGATCATTACAAGACCTTTGCGCAAACCTTTGTCGGAATGGTGTCCCGTAAGATTGAAGTATCAATGTTGTGAGGCCTTTTGTTTCTCGAGGTCAAAGTAAGGCTGATCGTTCTCCCTCTTTAAAACTCCTAGACCTAAGAATATTCGCAAGTACTGAGCGTTTCTAGTAGCTAGCCTTAGAATCGGAAGCGTCAGTTGATGGTATCAGTAGAATGTCGCATGAGGTAAGTCACGGGCTAAACGTCCTAACCGACATTTCGAAATCACTTGGAGACTGGAATACGGTCAAAAGGGACAATGGCTAAACCAATCAAGAGATATACAAGCTGTGGTTGAATAATCATGTTTTTTAGAACCCAGATACATGGTATGTACTAAGGATGATTTCTCGGTGACAGGTATCCTAACTTCTTTGCCAGGAGCTATCAATGAGGATAGTCTAGAATCTCTGCATAGTCTCTATCTCTAGTCCTTTCCTAACAGCTCCGAAGCTACAGAAAGGATTCAGGAGGTTGCACACCTGGCTTTCCGGCGTGCACACACCACTGACTTAGAGGCTTTCCAAAGAGCATTGTCTCTTAAGGATATCAATGAAGAAGATGCCATCCGTCCGTGTCTCATGCTACCTAGTCCCCGCAACTGTCATTTCTTTGGTCGACAAGACCTCATTAATCGCATCGACAGCGAGTTAACTTATAGCAAGGAAGACGGTGGCATTCGTTCGGTAGCTCTGCATGGCCTCAGGGGTGTAGGCAAGACACAAGTGGCACTCGCGTTCGCATATAGCAAGATGAAATATTTCGACCCGATCTTTTGGGTGGCGGCAGAAATGGATGTGGTCTTGAAACAGAGCTTCAGTAGAATTGCCGTCAATCTCAAACTCCTCAATGCTCATCCCCAGAATCATGAAGAAAACACGCTCCTAGTTCTCAGCTGGCTGAATCAGACAAGTAAGTGCAGACACGTATGTGGCTCGACTTGTATGCTAACACTTTCTGGAGGCGAAATCGCTGCTAATATTCGATAATATCGAAGACGTGCGCATATTAGAAGATCGTTGGCCTGTAACTGACCGGGACTCAGTCCTCGTCACTGCAAGGCAGCCAACAATTGCTACACAGCCAATTGATGTTGGTATTGAGATCCACACTTTCTCGGCCGAAGATGAGGCCGGTTTTCTGAAGCGCCTTCTCCCAAATCACAGCGATTCCGAAGCGGAAGAGCGGGCGAGAATGGATCTATTCATGCACTTCAGTGGACACGCTCTCGCATTAGCCAGATGGCGGCTCTCATCAACACGAAGCAAATTTTAGTTGCTGACTTTGTACTATATTACGACAAGTACACCAGGAAGGTCCACAGGGAACGCAAGGCGAGCTAGAAGTATATGGGATACAAACACGCGCTGGATACAGTATGGCTGCTATTCTTTGAAGCGGCAAATGAACAGGCAAAGACCTGCCTGAGCATATTTGCCTTCCTAGATCCAGACCGTGTACCAGACAAGCTCGTTGAGCCATCCGAGAGTGCGAATCTCCCACAAGTGTTGGATTTCCTCCTTGAAGGATGTGAGTAAGCATTCCACCCCTGACCCCTCGGCGTCTCTCGTATATTACCACGCTGATCGCCATAGCCGCCTTAAAGTTTTGGAGGAACTAACGAGTCATGGACTAGTCGAACGTGACTTGAAAACGAACATGCGCTCCCTTCATCGATTAGTGCAGGCGAAATTCATGTATCAGCTAAGTGAAAAGCAGAGACAAGATGGCTTTGACGCGACAGCCCTCCTGTTGCAGCATGTCTTTCCGAGCCGTGCCAAAGGACAGGCCCTGGACAAGCAGTAGCCTGTTGCACAACTTTATATACAACACGTCCTTATGTTAATGTACTGTCACCGTAAGTCTCAGTCTGAACCAAAACGATTACAGACAACTATTCTCTTTTGTGACCTACTAGCTGATGCATCTTGGTGAGATTCTCTTCCTTCTTTCCGGTCACTGAATTGACTATGGCTAGGTATTTAGTATCATATGCCGATATCACCGTTGTCGGCGACGTTTGTGCCTTTGCGCTCGAGGCAACGCAGAATCTCCCGGCATCGAAAGATAACGCGCTAATTCGCAGTATCTTACTACGCCACGCCACGTTACATGACTTTAGCTTCGGCGAATCCAACATCGCTGAAGGCCGTATGAAAGAGATTCTAGATATTGATTCAAAGGTATTGGATCCCTATGATGAGAACTTGATGAATGTCTACAACACTGTCGCACAAGTCGCGGCTTCAAAATGTCTGTATGAGGATAGTCTGAAATGGTGGACCAAAGCTGAGGATATATTTGAGCAACCTCATGAACCTTGGCCTGTCAAAGCTCAACCTCAGATGGAAGCTGTAAGGTATATTGCTACATGTACATGAAGCTTAAACTTAAGGAAAGAAAGTGTTGAGACAGCATATGCTGTTCTGCTAAAGTACAGTATGACTAAGCCGCTGGATCACCCAAGGCACTTATACCTATCGGGTCTAACCCGTGACATATATATGCTAACTGTAAAGGTCAGCACTTCGCAAATAGTAAAGAGTGCGAATTTGTCGAAGCAGCTAACACATCTACTTAATGTAACAGGCTAGAGCCTAGTGGTATGAACGCGCCCTGCATCCGAAGATCAGCCAGTAATATTTTCCTCAAATCTGCCCTCAGACTCTTCTTTTCTCCTTTATCTTGATTGTAAATAGCATCTGGACTAGATAGTTGGAACACAATTACTAGAGGCCGCTCACACTTAATGGATCACAACAATAGCAAACACAATCAGAAAGAATTCCTTGTAGGAAAGGATAAAGGTGAAATATCCTTCCTACAGCACAATACAGCCAGATCCCAGGAAGCACAGCAAACCCTACTGGAGATTGGTTTTCAAAGAAAAACAGACATCATCCTTGTATAAGAACCATATGCATGGAGGGATGGGAAAAGGAGAATATATTTTACAACCATACATTCAGCGCATAACCTAGTACTCCCACAGGACCTTAGAAGACCAAGGGTGGCAACTTAAATCAGGAAAAAGGCGCACATCGAATATAGAGTTTTGCTAGACCCTTTACAAGATAGTGACATTCTGCTCTTAGAAATTTGCAAAGGAACAGATAAGTTTAAAGCAGCCAATATTTACAATGAGAAAGCACTTAATGGAGAGTCTAAAGCTCAAGATAACGGTATAACCACAATCAATAGAGGACTTTTAAACTGGACGCCAACCCTACCAATTCTACTCTGTGGAGATTTTAATCTATATCATAGCTGGCGGAACCAACAAGCCACTACCTCTGAGATAGCGAAGTCAAGAACCATAGTCAAATGGCTAAGGGACCACAACTATCAGCTCCTCAATCTAGACAATACTGGCACATGCTTTAGGTCTAACCTAACAAGACAATCAATTATCGACCTGGCATTTGTCTCATCTAACTTTCAGCAAGCTGTCACGGGTTAGACCTTATAGGTATAAGTGCCTTGGATGCTCCAGCGGCTTAGTCATACTGTACTTTAGCAGAACAGCATATGCTGTCTCAACACTTTCTTTCCTTAAGTTTACGCTTCATGTACATATAGCAATATACCTTTCAGCTTCATCTGAGGTTGAGCCATAACAAAAGGAGCTTTTGACCATATGTCAAAGAACCAACTACTATCTACCTACAAAGAACTAGGACTCCTATACAGTCTATGCCAATGGATATCCTATTTCTTAACTCACGGAAAGATGCAGCTAATATTTAATTGCGAAAGGCAAGAAATGCATAGCATAAATATTAGCATACCTTAAGGCTCACCAATCTCACCGATTCTCTTCTTAATCTATATTAGGAAAATCTATAAAGATAGGGAATGGATTAACTTACTAACTTATATTGATGACTTTTCACTAACAACAGTCTCCACATCCGCAAAGAAAAACTGCAAGTTACTAGAATAGGCTGCTCAAGACCTAATCTTAGTAGCCAAAGAACATGGCATTGAATTTGATATTACAAAAACGGAACTCATCCACTTTCAAATAGCATGTAGAGAAAAAGATCAAGAGTGCAGAAAATGCAATGTACATGATTCAAAGACTAGGAAACACATAGAAAGGTCTATCAATGCAAGCAGTGCGTCAGCTGTATAATGCATGCGATAACTCAAGAGCAGACTATGGAGTACTAGTATGGTGGAATTCGAATCACGGGAATAACCAGCAAGTTGGATGGTATCAAACAATGTAGAACAAAGCATTAAGGATGATCTTAGGTGCCTTTAAGACTTCTCCAAACATGGCCATAGAAATTGAAGCAGGTCTACCTCCTCCAGCTGTCAGATTTGAGAAACTATGCAATTCTTATGCCCTTAGGGCTCTAAAGTTCCATAAAAACCATCTAGTTAAGAGAGTGCTCTAGGAAGAGCTTAAAAAAGATGACTTAGCTACAACCTTAGACTCTAACTCAGAAGCAGGCAATACTCCAATCAAGTACATCATAAGACCAAACACTCAGCTCCTATCCTTATTGAAGAGAACCCAGGAGTTTATCACCAACTGGAAGATAGAAAAGATTTCTATATATAATGCCAAACCTTGGAGGCCAAAAGTTAAAGGCATTATTTATCATCTCCAGCAAGGATAAGGAAAAAGTATCAAAGCAACATGATAAACTAAATTAGAGACCTAGAATCAGGCATGAAGGATGGACTGGTTAGTGTTTACTACACTAATAGGTCTAAAGAAGGCAATAGAAATGTCGCAGGAACATACTAAATAGGAAACAATTAACGCATTTTATTTGCTAGCAACTGGAACTTAGAGGATAGCGTTGAGACCATGGATGTAGAGCTATTTGCAATCCTAAAAGCACTTGAAAGAGAAAAGACCCAACGTGAGAAGGGACAATCCATTGCCAAAAACTTATGTGTTTTTATGGACAGCCAGGTAGCACTCAAGAGGCTACAAAAGGATAGTCTCAATGGAGGATAAGAACTAAGTGTGTTGATAACTAATCTATAAAATACTCTTTCCAGGGAATGGGAAATGAAAATTACGTTCTTCAGAACCTTTACGCTTCTAATTGTATCTGAAACTTTCATGAAAATAATTCCGATATCTTTAAAGGGATTTCCGATAAAAGTAATAGGCCAATGTCTTACGTTTGAGAGAGAGAAAGAGAGAAAGAGAGAGCTGCTTCAGTCCTCGCGAAACGCTAGGAAGCAGTCATCTCCTAATCACGCTTACTACAAGATAAGATGCCATACTACCAACCATTGTCTGGCTATATACCACCATATATGCAGAGATATAGCATTTGATCCCTATACCGTGACTTGAGTTTATCTTGTGGTAAAGAGAGCGAGCGGAATACTACATAGTCTCGTCAATACCTTCAGCAGTGTTCTTGAAGCGCCAAAGACTTGTCATCCGTAGCGAAAGAGAAAAAACTTGGATATATGAGCGGCTATGACCCATTTCGACTTCCCGGTATATATTTAGATGTGCTTCCCACACACGCTCCCGCGATTGATCAAAACGCTCTTTGGACTGGTCCTGGCCGTGTGAAGATCTCTCCCCTCTTCTCAAGTTGTCAAATGAACACTACGGTCGATATTAGGAGGAGAACACAAGACAAACCATGATACCCAGCTTCGAGGCCACCGACAAGGATTTGCAGTACCTCTATTAGAGGGCGAGAGATTCCTGACTACCTGTAGACTTATTAAAAGAGGTGAGAGAAGCATGTATAAGACACGTACCAGTTATTGAGGTAGGAGGGGTTGAGGATTGCTCTATGCATATGGTGAGAGTGATAGAGGCTTGTGTGGTTTTGCCTATACACTTGTTAGCATGGTTCGAGATTAGTGAGTGGATGATATACTTGTCGATGTAGTTGACGGAAGCAAGGGTTTGTCTGTTAAGATATACTTCTCAAGATGAGGCGAGAGAGATGCGTGTGACCTTTACCGGTGGGCTGAGTGCACCTACTTTAAGAACCCTTCTGACCGGACAAAATTTGAGGTAAGAGTGAAAGGTACGCATTTCGAGTTGGAAAGGAAGTAGCCTCAAGCCTCAGGAGGTACCTTAGGGAAGAATAGTTGAAAGGTTCTGTCGGGTATTCAACAACCATTTCAGTCTTATATCTCTCGACCAAATCGAGAAATGAAATTCTTTCCTTTAGACACACGACAGTAATTGAGACACTATGAACTTTTTTGAAACGGAATGCTATAATATGTTCTAGAATGCAACCTGCAGACGCTGCTCCTTACGGGAGGTAGTCACATCGACCGGACGGAAATTGTATTGACACCATTTAGTTGGGATGTGAGTCAGAATAATGAACTCGTAAATCTACCCATATATCAAATGGAGGTAGTCAAATTCACAGTTTGTTTAGGACAATGTGGTTAGGGAAGCTTTTATAAGGCGGAGGATCTGATCGTTTATGAGACCTTGGAAATGATTACGCGCTGATATAAATTCGAGACTTCTACTAGTATCACCTATCCGATATATCATTTACAGCGGCCCAGGCGCTCAATGGATCAGCCCAGATTTCCCAGTGACCGATCTTCCCATTTTCATCGAAATCACTCAAACGGTATATGAACTCTTCATCCCAGCTCTTACCAGTTTTGATACTTTCGAATCTCGCTTTACCAATAACGCTGACAATTCCCTTGCTTTGGCTCTCATTTTGTACTTTTGCGTCCGGATCTACGATGAATCCTGTGGTCTCCGGAAATGTGTCGGGACCCATATGCATCTTAAGCGTTTCAGAGAGCAATTGGAAGTACTCTTCACAGCCTTGTTTCCCCTTAAAGGTTTTGTGCAAAAATGGAAGGCTTTTCCTAGCCCACTCAGGTCCATGTTCCGTAATGCGAGGGTGTGATGAAAAATACTTGGAGATTATCTCTTCTGGTGGAGGAGGCGAAAGGAGCGATTGACAGAACTCATTGGCGCAGCTTCGGAGAGAGGACGCTCGATTTATAGTCATCCTTTTCCAGTCGATCCAGGATTTCAGGAGCCCGGATTATCTTCATAAAGTATTTGAGTGTAAGGTTCTGTAGTTATTCCTTGAGTGTAATAATGTAAGGGTTTCTACTTGCATAATATATTAAATATAATTGCCCTAGGGAGCTTGGACCAGCCACCCCACAATACAACATATAAGGTATCTAGACATAGCTTTCAGTAGGATGATCTTGAAGCTTCAGCAAACCGAGAAAATCTTATAGTAGGAGACGATGGCATCTGCCGACCCCTTTGATAGTGCTCTGTATGTTTTGTCCCCGCGAAGTCATTCTGATCTATATATCTCGCTAGTTATAAACTGACCCCGTTTTCCTAGCGACCTGCTCCGCCGCCTTAACCCCAAGGATACAGCTGCAAACGTTCAACGCCTTTGCTCACTCGCCCCTTCCCTTACCGAAGATCTCCTTGAATCCGTTGATGTACCCCTCACGATAAAACGGGATACAAAAACCGGGCGCGACTTTCTATGTTGCGATTACAACCGGGATGGTGATAGTTGGCGAAGTCCTTGGAGTAACGAGTTCTTCCCCGCCATCGATGATGGAGAAGGTGTCGTACCCAGCGAGAGAGTTAGAAAAATGGAAGTTAAGGCGGGGGAGGCGTTCGACGTATACCGGGAACTGTGAGTTTGCACATCTGAAGCTTTTAATGCATGAGAAATGGAAGGTACACTCTTGAACGTGGGTCTAGCGTTACTGACCCCCTACTCTCTCAATCAGGTATTTTGAAGGCGGTATCTCAAGCGTATACTTCTGGGACGTCGACGATGGATTTGCTGGTTGTGTCCTGCTGAAAAAGTGTGCGTACCGTACCCTTGTCCCCGTTCCCCTGGTTATCCTCAGTCCTGATTAGGAGCTTGGTAGCGGCCTCACCCAGTTCGAAGTCTGCTGCTAGCTGGGATAGTATTCACGTCTTTGAAGCTCTCGACCGAGCTCGAACGGCTCGTTACAAACTTACTTCGACCGTTATATTAAATCTAGGCACCGATGCAGAGAATCTAGGAAACATGGATCTCAGTGGCAACATGGTCCGACAGGTTGAACAAGACTTACCAGTCGAAAACGACGGAAGTCATGTTACCAATATCGGAAAGGTATGTATTATCTTCCCTTCGAGTGCGAGTAAAATGATCAAGGATCGATCAAGATCAATCAAATCCACAATATGCGGTCATACTTCTATACAATGCAGACCACATAGTATCAACTAACATTTCCATCTAGATGGTGGAAGACATGGAGGGCAAAATGAGGAATTTGCTACGTACGTTCTATGACTCCGCAGTTCTACAGACGCTTATATAATTCGTAGAGGAAGTCTACTTTGGTAAAGCAAAAGATGTAGTCGGTGACCTCAGAAGTATGCCACACTAGTAACCTATGATAGGATAATGATATACTAACGTTTTCTAGGTATAGCATCTCTTAGCGAGGCGAAGAGAGACAAGGCCACGCATCAAGAAATGATCAATAGCATGAGTCGGTCATAAGCCTGCATACAATTACCCCGATCATAACAGTGCCTACTAATGTAGTGTACACATAAACGTTGTAGACTTGAAATTAGAGCGGTTTATTATGCTCGTCCACCGTCAGATCGTGTAATATATACCCCATACTGAGTTCAAAGGGTTCGAAATATGTAAGAGCGCATTTTAAAGAGCATCTTTACTAAGCAATTACATGTTTCGTTATTATCTCAGAGTACAAGATCTAACCCGAGCATCACACTAGTTTTTAATTTCTGTAAAGTACAATAATGATGTTATACACGTAAAACATATCAGCGCTCATTTTCGATATTACCCAATCCAGTTTTCCAACTTGTCATCCCATCAACATCCAGAGGACATGAACATTATCACTTAGGCTATTTTCCTGGATGGCAGATCGGGTTTTGATGCAGTTATAGAGCAAAGATAGCCATAAGCAGACCGGCAAACCCACCTACAGAGACGCTCATGGGGCTATTGCCGATAGCGGCTCCGGAGGAAGTAGCTTCAGCAGCGGATTCCGTTTGAGTGCCTGTTGGAGAGGAAGCCCCTATTTCTGTTAGTTACAGTCATCTTGACTCTCTCGTCTTAGATTTTGAAATTTGATCTTAGGAAGGAAAATATATTCACACTCACCATCAGTAACACTCGCCGTATCACTTGCTGCGGTGTTGGTAGAGCCCTGACCCGCGGTACCTGTTGCTCTCGCAACTGCTCCAGTCCCTGAAGGCAAAAAGATGCTCGTAATGCAACGAGACATACACTGCGCGTATATTTCTGTCTGCTCCTGGGAGCCGTCCCCCTGGTCACACTCAGCGACGCACTCGGTTGTATCATTCGCATGTTGTTCATCCGGGTGAGGATTCCCCCCACACTCAGCCTGGCATTCGACGTCGGCAGGGTCACATTCGGTAAGACATTTCTGGTACGGAGTGAGAGAGATTGTAGGAGATGCCGGGCCGTCAGTAGTTGCTTGAGGTACTGCAAGTACGAGGGACGCGAATGCGACGAAGATAAAAGCAACGGGCTTCATGTTGATTGACGTTTGAAGGATTCGAATCAGATGTTACGTGACAAGGAATGTGTTGAGTCGAATGCCGTAGTTGATATTGGATATATCGAAAGAGAGGAACTGCTAAGAACGCGATATCAAACGAGTGACTGTTGGTGCAAATAATAATGAATGACGACACCGAGGTGAAAGCAACCTTGAACTGTAAGAAGAGAGAGGAGAAAAGATGGGATTTATGGAAGGGATCAAAAGTATAGGCAAGGGGCTCCCGCATAGAAACACGAGGCGCTAGATGTTATCTGGCTTAGTTCTGGCTTGGGCGGCTAAATGAGGTTAAAGTTTCCGTAGTCCGCTCCGCCCTATTTCGCCCCATCCCGCCCCGGTAGTGCCCTGTGCGGCTCAACGCCGGTCCGAGTCGCGTCTTCCCCCACTCAATTCACACGTCACGCGTAAGTACATTGCCGCTGTACGTTTACAGAATGAGAATTAATGAGAAAGCAGTGATTGACCCTCCTACAATGCACAAGCAATCCATAAGGACCAGTACACTATGTCTGATTCCGACGATTTCGGAGATTTCGACAATGATGATTTAATTCTAGCTACTACACAGGCCGAAAAATTGCACGGAGTTACCCAAGATTTTCCAGAGTCCAACCGTCCACGGAAGAGACGAAAAATAAAGAGTCAATACGATGGCAGTGATAATTTCAGATTCGAAATGCAAGATGAGAAAACATGTAACCCTCGTTCCTACGACTTGCCATCCACTTCGAAAGAAGCTGAAAGGTCTTCCGGAGTCACAGTAGACGAAGTCAATCCCTTAGACCCTCAACATGGAACAGCGTTGAGAGTGAGGTCACAACATGGGGTTCGTGTCCCTGCAAGGGTCGATAACTTGAATGACGTCTTGGTCAATCAAGCTCTAGATTCTACGCAAAGTCTGGGGCTAGTCCGAGGTCCCATATGGCAGAAGAATCCGCAATTGAATGAATCGGGCCCTAAGGCGAGCAGATCAACTCTTGGAGTGTCGCAAAATGCCATGGACCCGTTGCAAAGGATGCCCCTCTCAGAGAACATGAATAAACTGAGTTTTCGAACGTTCAGTTCCGCAAACCGCATGGGCGGGGCAAATACCTCTGTAGCTCAACATATGTGAGTAATCAATTAGCGTGGTGTATTTTGGGATCTTACTCATCCTTAATTTAGAGCTACGTTACCCTATGACCCTGCCCAAGAGCTCGCAGATCTTCCATCTGACGCTTTTTCTTCGTCGCAGTCCTCTCCGCAAAGGCAAGCAATAGGTGCGAGATTCGTTAATCCTCAAGAACAGTCGGTCCCAATGATATCTCGCAGACTTGCCGCTCCACATGCTGGTCTCCGCCAAACCACTTTATTCGGACGAGACCTTGCGGACGGTATTCCCGCTTCTCAAACCAACAAGCAGTACAACTGGCCTCTTGCTGAAAAGGTAGAACCACCAACCCACCATCAGCTCGACTTTGAAGCACTTAAGTCGTGGGTGTATCCGACCAATCTAGGTACAATTCGTGACTATCAGTTCAATATCGTGTCCAGAGGGCTATTTCACAATCTTCTGGTGGCTCTACCCACTGGGCTTGGGAAAACATTTATTGCAGCTACTATCATGCTGAACTGGTTTCGCTGGACAAAAGATGCCCAAATTGTATTCGTCGCTCCCACCAAACCGCTCGTTGCTCAACAAGTGGACGCATGCTTCGGTATCGCCGGAATCCCTAGATCACAGACCACGATGCTGACGGGGGGCATCTCACCTAGCATTAGGGCTGAACAATGGGCTGAGAAACGGGTCTTCTTCATGACTCCTCAAACTCTACTAAATGATCTAAAAGCAGGAATCTGTGATCCCAAAAGAATCGTTCTCGTAGTAGTTGATGAGGCTCATAGAGCCACTGGAGCTTATGCTTACGTTGAGGTTGTAAAATTCATCCGACGGTTTAATGAGAGCTTCCGAGTCTTAGCACTAACTGCCACACCCGGATCAGATGTGGAGTCCGTGCAAAAGGTCATTGATGGGCTAGACATTTCTCGGATTGAGATCCGAACTGAGAATTCCCTAGATATCAAAGGATACGTAAACCAGCGAAGAATTGAGAAATTCGTCTTCGAGAATTCGGAGGAAATGGTTATGCTTATGGAACTTTATTCAAAAGCTGTGCGGCCCGCACTCAATGTGCTGAACACTCAAAATGCGAACTGGGTAAAAGATCCCGTTACGCTGACCCCTTATGGTTTAACGAAGTCAAGACAGCAATGGTTGTCATCGGAGGCAGGTAGAAGAGCGCCAATGTCAATCAAAGGCATGGTGAATTCAGTCTTTACTATACTTGCTAGCTTGTCACATAGCATGGAATTGCTCAAATATCACGGTATCGGCCCCTTTTACCACGGTCTTCTCAAATTCCGCAAATCAGTTGAAGAGGAGAAAAGCAAGTCGAGGTACAAAAAGCAGATCAATGAGGATGATAACTTCCAAAAGATGATGGGTACTCTCAAAGTTTGGATCAATAACCCTGAATTTGTCGGCCACCCGAAACTCGAGCATCTTCGATCTCTCGTCCTAAACCATTTCCTCGATGCCGGGGAAGGACGCGGAGCAGATGGCGCACCACCATCAGCTACTCGTATAATGATCTTCGCACACTGGAGAGATAGCGCGGAAGAGATTGTCCGTATTTTGAAGCGGGATGAGCCGATAGTTCGACCTCATGTTTTTGTAGGACAGGCAGCTAGCACAAATTCCGAAGGAATGAGCCAATCGAGGCAACAAGAGTTAGTTGCTCAGTTCAAAAAAGGAATATTTAACACTCTCGTGGCAACATCTATTGGTGAAGAAGGTCTGGATATCGGAGAGATAGACCTAGCCGTCTGTTATGATTCCAAAGCATCACCAATCCGCATGCTACAACGAATGGGACGTACAGGACGGAAGAGATCAGGTAACATAATTCTGCTTCAAATGAAAGGTAAAGAAGAAGATGATGCAGAAAAAGCAAACGACAACTACCTGAAAATGCAGGAGATGATTGCGAAAGGAGACCGTTTCACCTTTCACGGCGATCGTTCTCGTCGCATTTTGCCGAAAGAGGTTCAGCCTGTGGTAGATAAGCGTATCGTTGATATCCCTTCTGAGAATTCTCAACAAGAGTTACCGGAGCCGAAGAAAAAGGGTAAAGCACCTAAACGCCCTCCGAAAAGGTTTCATATGCCAGATGGCGTGCATACCGGATTTGTCAAAGCCTCAAGGATAGACGACGTGAATAATGATCAGGATGAGGAAGATAGCAGACCTCGAGGCCCAATTCTCTATTCTACCGCACCCGTTCCAGTTCCAACTATAGCTGAAGTTCTTCTTAACCGGGACCAATGGGGTGAATTAGAACGTCAGTACCAGAATGCCTTCGATATGGACGGCGGCGAAGTGATTAACCCCCCTAACCTGACCACTCAACCCGAAGCCCAGCGGAGACTTCGCAGAATCAAGCATGTGAGCCACGGTCGGACTTGCAAAGATGTTGTAGAGATGCTTAATAGTATACATACTATGTCCCAAGTCTGTGACTTCAAATACGAGAAAAATTTGCATATGTCCGACCTTGAAGACAAGCCCGCACACATCCTTCAAGCATCGTCAAGCGAAAATTCTTCTAATGAGGAGGAAGGCAAAGACGACAACACTACCATAAGCGGCTTGGATTCAGATATAGAGGACGTCAGAGATAACATGCTTCATCCGTCCTTTTCATGTCCATCATCCGGTTCCCGGATGAGGGCCAAATCGAAACAGAAACGTAAAGCCTACAACAGACCTTCACTTTTCCTCACATCGGCATCCCACTTCCCTAGCTCTCCTCCACCCTCCTCCCCACGCTTTGCCCTTCCTACTCAAGGCATAGATATAGGCTCGGACAACACCTCTGGCTCGGAAGAAGCAGAAGGAGAGCCATCTTCGGAGCTACGGGACTTTGTGGCCGGTGATGATGAAACTGTTTGGGAAGGGTCATCGAGTGGTGTTTGCAGGAGCAATAGAACTGTGAGGCTAAGCCAGATGTTTTATCTGAGCCAGGAAGTAGATGAAGACGAGAACCATGATGAGGAAGATATGCCGGACCTTGCTGATTTGGTTGCGAGTGGGGCAACGAGGAATGAACGGAGTGCAAATCTAAGTGATAAAGAAATAAGAAAACCAAAGCCACAACAGAGGAATGTTGAATCGGATGAGGAGGTTCATGTTCATAGGAAACGGAGAAGAAGGGTCGTAGAAGAACATGAGAGTGACGAATAATTCAGGTGCATATTAGCTAGCGCTCCGATTCATTGCATTTATACTACATTACCACAAGGTCACAAACTAGCACTTTGTATGTCGATCAATCAGTCCCGAACTTGACAGTCGAAGCACTTTAACCACCATACCTTGACAGACAGACTTCGCCATAGTTTAAGATCATGGTGAAATTAAATAAACCAGTATGTGTGACCACAACGTCAATCTCGTCAACCGCTTACTCGTAGGAGCAATGATCTTACTTAGAACTACTCGGATTCTAGGAAACTTTGTTTCTACTCTTAGTTTCGGGTCGGGAGACGAGTCTATATGTTGTTACCAACCGCGCCGGGACAATCGTCCTCAATTGCGACATTCGTTATGCCGGCTCTGTTGATGACAATAGTCTCAAACCCTCCCCTTATCATTTTCACCTCCATTACGAACTGCATGAGTCCCTGCGTATTCATTTCCTCTGTTAAGGTTTCGTTAGAAGAACAATATACACGCAGGAAGTCGCGTGAGAGGTTATTAACTGCATGAAACAAGGACCTGGCGTTCAACTCGCGACAATAACGGTCCTTCGCGAGCTTTTTCGTGATAGCTTCGTCATCGCAGATATAAAGATAGCTATTTCCGATAAGGCGCTTCACCTCTGGGCGGAGATCGATTGGCTTCCGAATTTCGTCCGCGAACTATATTTTTGCGTTAGAGGGTATTCATAATGGAAACGCCAACTGAACAACCAACCTTAAGGAGATATTTGTGCGCGATAGCAGTTTGTTCATTCAGGCTGAATGGTAGGAATGGGACTATCCTGTTGATGCGTCCCATGAAGGGTGCGTAATACCTCGGGTTAGTGACATAGTAAAAGACTGGTGACGTTAGCTCATACTCCAAATTTTCTCGTAAACACCTTCCCGATTTCTTCTTGCAAAGGAAGTAGAGACACATGCGACTTTTCCGTATCATTCTTGGGCTCAATCTCCTTGTCGTAGAATGCATTGATCGCGGCATCCCCCAAGTTAGTAACCACGATCAAGATAGTCATTGAGCAATCTATTGGTGTGTTCGTACGCATATCGTAGTAGTCCCCTATGACATGTGCGCATCTTCCAGACGCTGAGAAAAAAGAATTATTACCTGTATCACACAGGAGGAGCAAAGAGTTTCTGATCTTTTGTGAAGTTTTATCGAACTCGTCGAGAAAAACAACACTTCGAAGGCCACTATTAGTAGCTAAGAAGTTGTTCAACTGGGATCCCTCCTCGGATCGCTGGTAACCATTATGAGCGCCGAACAGGTCCCAATCGTTTCTCATCTGAGCGCAATCAACAACGGTTGTGTCCACGTTCAAGATGTCCCCAATCTGCCTAGCCATCTCGGTTTACCGTGACCGGAGGGGCCAGCAAAAGCCATTATCAAGGGTACCTTCGTATTAAATGCCATATGTGAGAGCAACTCGGTTTGAACCATTGTAACGGCCTGCTTCTGGCTGATGATCGAATATTGAAGCTTTGACAGGTCTCCCATGCGGTGTGTGGTCGTAATCTGTGATTCAGGGCCTGTTGGGTTGGAAGAACAATGAGCTACGTTCAAAAGGTACTTACTAGAAACATTCATGGACCTGGATAAGACGCCTCGGTAGAAGGGGTGGTTACACCAGGCGGTTGCCTTCGAATCCTTGGGCAATTTATCGTCTACCCAGAATTCAAAAGGGATAGTTGTAGGCATGACACCCGCGGCAATTAACACTTTAACGGTTGCAATTGTGTTCTTTGACGAAAGAGTTCCGTTCATCATCGCGTATGCTAGAACGAGCACGCCTCGTGCTGAAACGGCTTTGTCAACATTTGCTCCATGATCAAAAAGCAGCTTGACCACTTCGATCTCGTTACGTACACCGGAAAGAACAGAAGCGGTGCCTGGGATCTGATAAGGGTATTGATCTGATCCTTGATGATCTCTGTCTCATGGACATTCAAGTACTTGTGCAAGAGTGAATACCCGCAGCCCTGTTGAATACAAGCAGCGAGTAGTTCAGGGCTAAAGTCTTTGTTATTGCCGAGATTGAAAAATGCATGATCGATCTGTTCGTCGGGGTCGCCAGGGAGTGGCATAAGAGGTAAGTCAAGCGGCGAGATGATAGACCTACGCTCTTTAAGATCACCCAGTTTTCCAGACATGGCGATGGAAAACTTTATGGCGTAATTAGCTCTGAGTAGCAAATGAAGATATTGGAGCTCGTATGAGCTTACTTTGCTTCGTAAAAGTTCAAATGATGGGTAGATGCGCTCCGGTTATGATTGTTGTTCGTCACGTTGAAAGATGTAGAAAGATGGGAGAGAAGTTTGAAGAGAACAGTTTATATTTGTTTATCACTACGCGAGATAAATAATGAGAGCCAAGACTATAATAGGGGTACGTGAATGTGAAGTTTGACGAAATATATTCACTTAAACGATTTTCACGTGAAAACGGGAATATGAATAGAAGTCAACATCCAAAACGGTTATGGGCGGTTTGAATTGTATTTCGAGCGATTTTAATATATCTAACGTACTTTATGGTTATCATTTACTTCTCCTGCGATAGACTTTTAGTCCTATGAATAATGGACTGATTTTGCTGAACAGAAACGAAGACAGAAATTGATCTGGAATATTCCAAAGTTTGAGATTCTGGGGTGGGCACAGCTGGGCCACAACTAGAACACCTCTATTATTTTTATGAAAGAGAATGATGGTGACATGTTCTTAGTTGTTACCGCTTCCAATATTCTCCTACCTTCATTTGGACTCAAGGGCACATTTTCCTTCACAAAGATCTACAGTAAGACTATATCAAGCTTGGAAATCTAGTTTCATGAGTTGTATTCATCAGCGGTGTAGCTACGAAGGACAGCAATATATCCTTTCAAAATTCTTCTCGTTGGTAATTCAAGCAATTCAAGTAGAATCTAGAGGTGCAATATGATACCTTATTGCGTACGAAATGGTGTAAATGTGATCAGGATTAATCTGAGGTACGTACAGTACAATACGGCTCAGTTACAAGTCAAATTATAATGAAAAGACTAAAATGGAAATGAAGTCACTTTTTGTATCGTACTCTACAGTAAGGTACTTGAGAAGGATAAAATGAAATTGAAGCTACTTTTGTATTTTATACTCTACGGTAGATTGTCGTTGAGGTGAAGATAAAGGACGCCCTTTGACTCTTGGACGTCCTCGCTACCTTGGGCGCTAACTCTTTTACGGTTAGCTCACTCTTGCCATGCGGCTCTGAATCGGTAGTGCAGGTTTTCATTTCGGGTTATGCCTGATGGACCTTTACAATATATAATAAAGAATACAATACTCCGTACAGTATGTCGATGCAAAACTAAGAGTGTCATAATCGCCCTCCTTCTCTCCTCGCCACTACTTCTTCTAGTTCTCTATCTTTCATTTCTTCCACGCCCAAATTGATTATCCTATCCTCACCTTCTCTGCCTTACAACCGTCTCTCCCGCCCTTTCACCTAACTCTTTTCAATCCTACCATCTTCAACTTTCCAATATGGCAGACAAAAAGGAGAATAACCTCGCCCAATTCAAATATGCGGCTATGTCCAACCTGGTTCTCCAGGCGGACCGCAGATTTGTAACGCGGCGAGGTGATGAGAATACAGGCGATCCGGAATCGCTAGCCGGGCGTATCAATATCAGGGATATGGGGTCACGCACATCTCGGGAAGACGCGCCGGTCCAGGCAAAGAAGTCTAAGGGGCCGTCTAACATCGAGCGCGGAAGTATAAGAGAAGGCGAGGACATGCTGGAGCGAGAACAGAAGAAAAGGAAACGTGGCGAGCCGGTACAGTTAAGAGGAACGGGCATTTTAAGTCAGCAAGACCTCTTGGTTGAGGATCTAAAGTATAGGCCACGGACTTCAGCTACGAGAGCCACATATGAGCTTATCACGACTATTGTTGGTAGACATTTAGGTGACGTACCGAGTCACGTCACCAGGAGTGCGGCAGACGCGGCTCTAGAATATCTGAAAGATGATAATTTGAAGGATTTCGACCGGAAGAAGGAGATAGATGATATACTAGGCTCAAGTATGAGCAGCAAGGAGTTTAATGAACTAGTCAACCTGGGCAAAAAAATAACGGATTACGATGCACAGGATGAAGATGAGAATATGGAAGATGCGGCAGATGGGACCGAAGGCGCGGAGTTGGATGACCAACAAGGTGTTGCCGTTGTCTTTGATGAATCAGACGAGGAAGAAGGTGCTCAGACATTTGAAGTTCGGGATGAGGATGATACTTCGGAAGATGAGGCAGAAGGCCTTACCGAACAAAATGATGAAGGAGCGAATGGTGTTCTAGACGAAACAGCAAACGAAAATGGAGATGAGGATGCCGAAGGGGGAGAAATGGTTTTAGGATCTACCACGTCTAAGTCACAAAACGAGAGGCAGGACCAACTTGTACCCGCCCACGAGATTGATGCTTATTGGCTACAGCGGCAGATTGGTTTGGTATACCAAGATGCTCATACACAACAAGAGAAGACCCAAGAAGCATTGCAGATTCTATCTGGCGTCTCAGACGATGGGGAGGAGAAGCAGTTACGAGAGATTGAGAACGATTTGATGGAACTGTTCGATTACGAACATCACGAATTTGTTGCGAAGCTAATTATCAATCGCGACAAGATCGTTTGGGTCACAAGATGGCGGCAAGTCGCTGAAGAACCGGATGCAAGAGCAGCAATCGAGCGACAAATGATAGCCGAAGGCCACCGCCATATACTAACTGAATTGCGCACCCGAGAGGTAACCACAGAGACGAGCGATCGGACCTCCAAGAAAAAGTTAGCAGTCGAACTCATGGATGTCGACGTTCCTGCTGAGTCAAGAGATGCCGTGATGGTTGACCAAAAGGATAGCGGCTTGAAGGGTGGTCTACAACCTAAACGCTTGATCAATCTCGAGAATCTCATATTTGATCAAGGAAACCATCTCATGACCAATCCTAACGTGAAACTTCCACAAGGTTCAACCAAGCGTACGTTCAAAGGGTACGAGGAAATCCACGTTCCTGCCCCGAAAGCTAAGAAGGATGCTAATGAACCTGAGAACTTGCCCACCTCAGAATTACCGGAATGGGCGAGGCAAGGCTTTGGTTCATCAAAGAGCTTGAACCGAATCCAAACAAGGTGTTACCCGACCGCGTTTAAAGATGATGGGAATATGCTCATCTGCGCCCCTACGGGTTCCGGAAAGACCAATGTCGCTATGCTGGCCATGTTGCGAGAGATTGGTAAGCATCGCGACTCGAATACCGGCGAAATCGATCTTGATTCCTTCAAAATCGTGTACATTGCCCCCCTTAAAGCACTCGTCCAGGAACAAGTCGGGAACTTTGGCAAGCGGCTGGCACCTTACGGGATTACCGTGTCTGAACTTACAGGTGATAGGCAGCTTACTAAACAGCAAATTGCGGATACCCAGATCATCGTCACCACGCCAGAAAAATGGGATGTCATAACGCGTAAGGCCACAGATACGAGCTATACAAACCTTGTTCGTCTCATTTGTATCGACGAGATTCATCTTCTACATGATGATCGCGGTCCTGTCCTTGAAAGCATCGTCAGCAGGACTATTCGCAGAGTCGAACAAACTGGGGATCTCGTTCGTTTGGTAGGGCTAAGTGCAACGTTGCCTAATTACCGCGACGTTGCGAGCTTCCTAAGGGTCGACCCCCTCAAAGGCTTATTTCATTTTGATGGTTCATTTAGACCTTGTCCTTTGAAACAAGAATTCATCGGCGTCACAGATAAGAAGGCTATCAAGCAGTTAAAGACGATGAATGATGTTTGCTATACTAAGGTTTTAGAACAAGTGGGTCAACAGCGTAACCAGATGCTCATTTTCGTACATTCAAGGAAAGAGACTGCTAAGACGGCAAAATACATTCGAGATAAAGCTCTCGAGTTGGATACGATCGGCCAATTATTAAAAAGTGAAGCCGCCAGCCGTGAAGTTCTCAAGGAAGAATCTGACGGAGTACAAAATTCTGATCTGAAGGACCTTATGCCATATGGATTCGGGATACATCATGCCGGCATGAGCCGCGCGGATCGCACATCTGTCGAGGACCTCTTCGCTGATGGCTATCTGCAGGTACTGGTATGCACTGCTACACTCGCTTGGGGTGTCAATCTTCCAGCCCACACGGTCATCATCAAAGGGACGCAGATATACTCACCCGAGAAGGGTAGTTGGGTCGAATTGAGCCCTCAAGATGTGCTCCAAATGCTTGGACGTGCTGGTAGACCTCAGTTTGATACGTTCGGTGAAGGAATCATTATTACCACTCAGAACGAGTTACAATACTATCTCTCACTATTGAACCAGCAGCTGCCGATTGAAAGCCAGTTCATGAGCAAGTTAGCAGACAACCTCAATGCAGAAATTGTATTAGGCAACATTCGAACCAGAGATGAAGGGGTTGAATGGTTAGGATATACGTACCTGTTCATCCGAATGCTTAGGTCTCCCGGTCTGTATAGTGTGGGAGCAGACTATGAAGAAGACGAAGCTCTAGAACAGAAGAGAGTCGACCTCATTCACTCAGCCGCCACTGTTCTCGATAAGTCAAACTTGGTAAAATACGATAAAAAGTCTGGAAAGCTTCAAAGCACGGAGCTCGGGAGAATCGCCTCGCATTACTACATCTCGCATAACTCTATGCTTACCTACAACCTCCACCTTCAACCATCTATTACGCCCATAGAACTCTTCCGCGTCTTCGCGTTAAGTGAGGAGTTCAAATATATTCCGGTCAGACAAGATGAAAAACTTGAACTAGCAAAGTTATTGGGACGTGTGCCTATTCCAGTCAAGGAGAGCATTGAAGAACCTCAAGCGAAAATCAACGTCCTTCTACAGGCCTATATTTCGCGGCTCAAACTAGAAGGACTAGCTTTAATGGCCGACCTCGTCTATATTACTCAATCCGCTGGTCGTATACTCCGAGCTATTTTCGAAATATGCTTAAGGCGAGGCTGGTCTTCGGTCGCAAAGACAGCTTTGGATTTGTGTAAAATGGCGGAAAAGCGGATGTGGCCGACGATGACACCTTTGCGCCAGTTCCCAAACTGTCCCCGCGAGATCGTTCAGAAAGCGGAGCGTATCGAGGTTCCATGGTCGCATTATTTTGATCTAGATCCTCCACGGATGGGCGAACTCCTTAGTATACCGAAGGCTGGACGAACTGTATGCGCCCTAGTGCAGAAGTTCCCTCGTTTGGAAATTCAGGCACAGGTGCAACCTGTGACTCGTTCGATGCTACGTGTCGAGTTGACCATAAGTCCAAATTTTGAATGGGATCCCGAGCTTCACGGAAGAGCGGAGAGTTTTTGGATCCTTGTAGAGGATTGTGATGGTGAAGAAATCTTGTTTCATGATCAATTTCTTCTTCTTCGAAATTATGCTGAATCAGAGGTCAACGACCACCTGGTCGACTTCACTGTACCAATTACAGAGCCCATGCCACCCAACTACTTCATAACAGTCATCTCTGACAGATGGATGCATTCGGAAACCAAACTTGCTGTCTCTTTCCAGAAGCTCATCTTGCCTGAGAAGTTCCCCGCTCATACGCCGCTCCTCGATTTGCAACCAACCCCTTTCGCGGCGCTTAAGGTTGCGGAATACGTGCAACTCTATGACGGCTGGGACCGATTTAATAAGATGCAGACGCAAACCTTCAACTCTCTATACGCGACGGATGATAACGTCTTGATTGGAGCATCCACAGGAAGCGGAAAGACTGTCTGTGCTGAACTAGCCCTCCTTCGATATTGGAAAAAGTCGAGTGAGGGTAGGGCGGTCTATATCGCCCCTTTCCAGGAACTGATCGATACACGTTTAAAGGACTGGGTATCTCGGTTGTCGAAGATAACCGGAGGGAAGAGGATCGTGAAGCTCACGGGAGAGACAACTGCTGATCTCAAGCTACTTGCAGATGCGGACGTTGTCCTTGCAACACCATCCCAGTGGGATGTCATCTCTCGCTCCTGGCAGCGACGCAAAAATGTGCAAAGTGTTGGCCTTTTCATAGCCGATGACCTCCATATGATCGGAGGTCAAGGTGGCTACATCTACGAAGCCATCGTGTCCAGAATGCACGCAATGACACTTCAATTAGAGTCCGGCATGCGGATCATCGGGTTAAGTGTTTCACTCTCGAATGCTCGCGACATAGGTGAATGGATTGGGGCAACCAAACACACCATTTATAATTTCTCACCTCACTTTCGTCCCGTTCCTATTGAAGTCAGCATCCAGCCCTTCACAATTCCACATTTCCCGTCTCTTATGCTGGCCATGGCCAAGCCAGCCTACCAAGCCATCCTTCAGTCATCTTCTGACAAACCGGCAATTATCTTTGTACCAAATCGCAAGCAAGCTCGTGCAACCGCCGCAGACATTCTCGCTGCGTGCATTGCTGATGAAAAAGACGATCAATTTTTACATGCTGCGGTCGAGGAGATCGAGCCCATTCTAAAGAAGATAAGTGAAGGAGCACTGGTCGAGTCTCTCTCTCATGGAATTGGCTATTTCCATGAGGCCTTAAGTTCATTTGATAAACGCGCTGTGGAACATCTATTCAATATTGGGGCAATTCAAGTCATGCTTGTTTCAAGAGATTGTTGTTGGGAGATCAGCTCAACGGCTCATCTCGTCGTCATTATGGGGACACAGTTTTTCGAAGGGAGAGAACATCGATACATCGATTATCCGATCAGCGAAATACTTCAGATGTTCGGTAAGTCTGGCCGGTATGGAGTGGACAAGTCCTGCAAGGGAGTCCTGATGGTTCCCTCCGTGAAACGGGAATACTATACAAAATTTTTACGGGAAGCACTACCGATTGAGAGCCATTTGCAAGCATATCTGCACGATGCCTTCGTCCCAGAGATCAGCACTAAGGTCATTTCCTCAACGCAGGATGCTGTTGATTGGTCGACATATACTTACTTTTATCGTCGTCTTCTAGCTAACCCGAGCTACTATGGCCTTACAGACACATCTCATGAAGGCCTCAGCGCCCATCTCTCTGATCTGGTAGAGACAACGCTCAAAGAACTATCAGATGCGAAAATCGTCGAACTTGATGAGGAAGATGATACGGTCACCCCTCTCAACGCGTGTATGATCTCTGCATATTACAACATCTCGTTTGTCACGATGCAGACCTTCATGCTCTCTCTGACGGGCCGAACGAAGCTAAAAGGAATTCTGGAAATTATCACCTCAGCTACTGAATTTGAGGGCATACAGATTCGCCGTCACGAGGATTCTATACTGCGCCGCATCTATGAACGGCTTCCGGTAAAGATTTCCGAAGCTTCGTATGAATCACCCCATTTCAAAGCCTTTGTTCTTTTGCAGGCACATTTCTCCCGGATGCATCTTCCGGTGGACTTGGCCAAAGATCAAGATACAATTCTTCGAAAGGTCCTCCCGCTCCTTAGTGCTGTTGTTGATGTCCTTTCCTCCGATGGCCATTTAAATGCCACCTCGGCGATGGAAATGAGTCAAATGGTCGTTCAGGCTATGTGGGACCGTGACAGCCCACTTAAGCAGATACCACACTTCGACGACGCGGTCGTAAAGACTTGTAACGAGTTCGGCATCAATGACATCGTGGAATTTATGGATGCCATGGATCCCTCGGAAAACAAAGACTACGAGAAACTGCTAAAGAGGATGAGCTTGGATAAACGACAGCTCTCCGATGCTGCAGCTTTCACGAACGACAAGTATCCCAATGTGGACCTGACCTTCGAATTGGAGGATCCGGACGACATCAGTGCTGGCTCTCCGGCTTATATCAATGTTGTTGTCGAGCGCGAGATTGATGACGAGGAAGGGGACGAGAAGACCGAGGTTGATTCTACAGTCCACGCGCCATTCTTCCCGACGGAGAAGTCTGAGAATTGGTGGATCGTGGTTGCAGAGGAGAGCACCAAGAACCTCTACGGCATTAAGAGGATCACGGTTGGCAGAAGTCTCAAGACCAAGCTGGAATTCGTAGTTCCGAACGCTGGAAAACACAACTTGAAGCTCATGTTGATGAGCGATTCTTATGTTGGTGTTGATCAGGACCCTGAATTCGAGGTAGAAGTCAAGGAAGGCGAAGAGGAAAGTGGCGAAGACGATGAAGACGAGGATATGGAGGAATAGAGTGCTTGGTACGACCATGGGTGTAAAAACTGGGATGTAAAGGAGGCGCTGCGGTTCAAAATTAATGCAATTGTTGCAATAACCTGAATGGCTTGTGTTCGAATTGAGTTGTACCTATCATATAAACCACCAATGCCCCAGGTTACGGCGGTTGCCCCCAAGTGGAGTACTTTAAGTAATCAAAAGAGCGATCCACTCCAGATTTTATTTTAATTGGGAATGAGTACTCTTTCATTGCAATGAGGAGGATTTACCGAACCTGCATCCCTTACCATAAAATTTCTAATAGAAGAGACTTATGACTCCTAATGAACATACTGCAAAAGCGCAGCCAACGCCTCGATCAGCATCCAAGGCTCATGTCGAGCATGATATTAATACCTTCCACCCCACAAATACGATAACTCTTCATAAGCTAACCCTTTATCCGTTTCCTAGTAGCACTTATACCGTATTGTCGTGAAATAAGAAGTTAACGTCCCGCGGCCGAAGTCTATTGCGACGTGAGAAGTCCTCGTCGCCAGGAGGTCGCTCATTCTTGGTGTTGCTGGTGAGCATGCTCTGCAGGCTGATACAGACACTCTCGACGTTATGGACCGGTGACCAGCCTTGACGATCTAGTAGGTCGAGGCATATGATGCCGTTGGTATAAATGTGCGGATGCATTGGGATTGGGCGTGTATCGCTTTTTACAAAGACAACCTCAGGTGGTTCTGTTCACAAAGAAAGGAAGCGAAGCAGTTAGTTACAAGTATAAGGGCCCGCTTAATAGGCTCTAGCGGTTGGGTTCAAGGGTTGTGAGATCTGAAGATAGACTCACCGATGGGATAACTAGGTGTGAAGCGAAATTTGAGACGGAACGTTTGACCATTGTATATCGGATTTGAATCGAGAACTCGTATGTCCATTTCCCATTCTTCGAAATCATCGGCTTTGACGAGGGTTATGCCAGGTGGTGTGGACGATTGGAGCTGTCGCGGGGAGATGTTGGGTTAGCATCGAAATGCTCAGAGGATTTCGGGGGGTCAGTTGTGGTACCTTAGAAAGCTCCTGTACAAAATGTTAGAATAGTTGAACTATAGCTGCATACAAGCACTCTTACCTTTCCTAATCGCTTCGAAGCGAACATTGCCGTCTTCCACTTTTACTCGGTGATGGCTGGCGGAGTGAAGCGGTCCCCACCAGAGAGTTGTGCTCGAACTCGGAAAACGAGCACACGTAGTACTGTGCAGACGGTAGGATTATAATCGAAACTAAACCGGAGCTTTGGATTTCATGAAGCGGATATACGTAGATAATAGGAAGTAGGAAGAGCGTTTCAGGTTACAGTAGGTACAAATGTTGAGCCGTTTGATCAATCGAAGATGCATGTGACGACAATTGGGGAGGAGGAACTCAAAACACCGGCTCACGTGATCAGCAGCCTCAAAATGATTACAACTGATAAAGTTGTTGGATTTCTGCCTTTGCTGTCCCACAGCCTCAACCCGATTGCTTACCTCACGTTCCACACAAATATTACTATATTACTATAGCATCGCCTCATATCGAAACACAAATGAAGACGCCTCGTAAACAGAATGAACGGAAAGCGTTCAATGCAGACGCTATGTTATGCTACGCTGCCTAGACTAAAGAATGCGATATCAACCTCAGAAGAGCGCTCGTGTCCATACGATAAGCTCGAACTGATGGATTAAACCAGTACCATAAATATATCAAGGACGAAAATCTTCAAAACGCGTAACTAGATCAAAGGACGGCGAAGCCAGCGAAGAAGCTAGTTAGGATGATAGCCAGGCCGTAGCTTTGACCCAGGTTAAGGATCGACGCAGCATCCGGCTCGTCGGGGTTGGATTCCTCCTGGTTATCGTCATTGCTGTCCTCACTATTATCATCGTTATTACCATTATCGTTGTCGTCCCCGAACGTGGAGGGTTCATCCGTAGTTTCAGGGTCATCGTTGTTTGTACCAGTAGACCGGGTGCCGCTGGTGGTAGATGACGGTAAGCTTATCGTGGAGGTTACGTTCACACGCGTTGGGTTTTGAGCGCCACATGGGTTGTCCTCACTACAAAATGTCAGTTCTCGAATAGGGGGAGAATGAAGCTTTTCGGGCTTGACACATACCGGCAAGATGTTTGACAGGCAGTGTTCCCGTTGCAGTCATCCACACACTGATTATTCGATTCGGTACAGATAAAATATGGAACTGTCTGAGAGTATTCGGAGATGTTGGGAGAAAGACCATTGTCGCATACGCAGTCGTACACAAGTGTATCCTGTTGTATACGTGGTCAGTAATCGTTCTGTGCCAGACAAACTAAATTAGGCCCATATGCTCTGAAGAGCTGAGGATATCGTCGGATCGATAAAGAGACCAGTGCAAGGAAGAAGGGACATACAGCATCGCAGTCATTGGCCAGTGTTCCAGCAGATTGGCTTTCCGTCTCCTGGGTACAGATCAACGGGCATTGCGTCTCTTGTTGTTGGCACCAGTAACCTGGAAAGAAGGTCAATTATCTTTCTGCTTCGGGCCAAATGGATCTTTCTCATACTTCGTTGAGACTTTGGGACTGATTCTGGATCAAGACGCTGAGGGGATGATAGTCGAACGATGGTAAGAAGGGCAGCGAAGGCAACGACAGAACGCATTTTGAATGCTTTTAGATATTAAATTATTGGACTTGATTGGTCTGTCAGCCATATAACAAGAATAAAGCGTTCAATCTGAACGACATGCCGAGCGTACTTATGAAGAATGATCAGACAGGAAGCAAGGGCACACGGGAAGAGGAATGGACAATACAGGACAACAATAATGGGGAGCTTAGCGAACGTCTAAGAAGCAAAAGATTATCAGAAGAAAACAAGACAAGAACAAATTAATTAGAGCGAAGGATGTGCTGGTGATGGGAAGAAGAGACAGAACTGGGGGGTGGTGGCTCTGTAGATAATAAATAAAAGGAGAGTAAAGCTAAATTCGGGTAGATCTAATGAACGCTCGGACGCACCATAGAACTAAGATAACACCCCTAGCAATAATGAAACAATACGGAGGTACTGTAAGGTAAAGAAAGGTACCTTCATTCTCTCTCTCCACTGTCGGGTGAGTGTTGACTCCATGAAGAGACACCTTTCTCCACATGGAGAAGTAATAAGAGGGTTGATTGCTGCTGTTCTGATGGTGTACAGTAATAAAGTTCATTCCATGGTGTCTTGATGCGTACCTTAGGTAGTCCTACATACATTCGTACGGTGGTTCTACTGTTCTATTGAATAGACACTTTTATTATTAGAAATTTCAATGCATCAACCTAGAACTAGACGAGAATTAAGCGATGCACTACGGCGACTATATGCTCGATAGTGGAGGTCGATATGTGTTCCATCGGATGTCTGCGTCTCCTTCTTCGTGTAATCGTATAATTCCGTTGTATTACTCGTACTTCTTTTCCATCACCTCAATTGATCAAGTTGAATAGACCGTATTTAAAAAGTCGTCACAGAAGTTGACGCGTCCCGTCTGGGCACGTGCTGGAACTTCCCGTCTGCAAAACAGATCATGATCATGAGTGGAGGTTTTCGGCTCCTATAACTAGAACTAAGCCAATCTTTATACTTGGTATTCTATCTTTTTGTAACCTAATTAAACCTAATGGAATGGCAGACGGGATATTAGCTTTGTCAGTTTTTCTGCTCAATATCGTTAGTCGCAACGTAAGTTACAGAAACAAATTCGACCGATAAACTCCGAAGCCCCAAACCTACAACACATTTTACTACTGTACAGTCGTGACAGTACACCTGTACTAGGCGCTGCAACTCTGCAAGACAGCATCCGGCATCCGCTTAACTGTAGATGGATGGAGACTTCGGATTCTGGACTTCAACAGCCTCCTAACGAGAATGGCCTCTCTTCCTCACCCCATCATGGCCGTGGCAAAGCATCTGCGGACGGCCAACAACGGCATTCCATAACTCCACCCTTTTGGCAAAGCCACCAGAGGAATGATTCTACCTTCAGTCATGCTTCCTACGAGAATCGTACTTCCAATCCAATTCGCCTTGAGGATCATACAGACGACACCTCGGAGCAGACCAAAGCATGTTGGGCCCGACATGTAACCATCGACGACTATGTCATCATCAGTGGTAATGCTCCCGGTGTTGGTGCTTATGTTGTCTGGAACTGCACCGTTGAAACTTTGGATGTCAGTTCCGACTTTTTTTTTGTACTATCGCAGGCAAAGCAATGTAGGTGTGGAGTGCTAATCCTTTGATCCCAGGGCGGTCCACTCAAGATTCGAAAACGGTATGCTTGTGTTCCCTCATGCTTCTTTCCATTCTTTTACTTAATGCCCATCAGCTATTCTGAATTTGATCGTCTTCGGAGTAATCTTATAAAGACCTTTCCGCACGCGACAGGCTCTTTACCTCCTCTACCACCAAAGAGCGTGATATGTATGTCATCCCTACCTGTTAACCAGCTATAAAATTGGCGCTCATATAAACCCACAGCGAGATTCCGTCCCCGATTCTTAGAACGAAGGAAAAGCGGCCTCTTCTACTTCCTAAAGTGCGTTTAAAACATTCTTCTTAGATTCATTAGAAGCTAACCTGCTGATTTCATAAGCTGTGTACTCCTCAATCCAGAATTCGCTGGGTCTCCAGTATTAAAGGAGTTTTTGTTTTCTTAGGTCCATTTATGGTCTCCTTCGCCATGTGGGTAAGCAGGGGCTTACTTACCCCGTGCATCTATCTGTTCCACCTATGTATATGTACGAAGTATGCTCTTACTGATGGGCAAAATCAATGTAATAGAGAGAAAGTCACTTAAAACAAACTTTCCACAGCGGGAATGATCTTTAGGTCTTGGGAAGTTCTGATAATATCGCAAGATACTAAGGCATGTATTGACCCACTAAAATATCCTCCCAAGGAAATTTTTCTAAGTTTCCCTTGTGCTAGGTATGTCGCGCTTTAGCATGTCTTCAGATCCTATCAGATGATCCTTTGCATCGTCAGTAGGGATATCCACACCAAAGCTTTAGATGGATCACTAAAAGCTACCCGGTCCAGCGTACTTGTACAGTTACAAGTTACTAGACCACAAGCCCGGGACATAAGGTATATCTGATGTATGTTTACCAAGACTCTTGCCTAAACCTTAAGGAGCAGTATGCTTCAGGTGGGTTGTAAATGTTCAATTTTGGGATATGAAATATGAATAAATTCAACCGGATGGAAATGATCATTGCATCTATTTCTTCAACCTGTGGATGGGTAAATAGTATGAGGTATAAGGGGTTCTCCCGACATTCGTCCCTTCAGTTGACTTCGGTTGTATTTATTACTGTACCGCGCACCGCCGTAGAAATGCCGGTTATTTATTTACTATATCACCTCCCGGCCCCGCCCGTCCTGTCGTCTCGTAAAATACTTTGCTTGATCGGGTATCCAGCATTGTTATTAATTACTTTTCTCAGGAAAGTAAAATATTTAGGATTCTATCATCCATTTACTATGCTATACTGCGTTACGACAGAGATTCAGAAAGGATTTTGCTCCCATCATCCATTGACTAGTTGAAAATATTCGCAGTGTCTTTTCCCGGCGATAAGTGTTCACTGTTCAGTACATTATTTCCATTCTCTTCAGTGCTCTTTCGGCGACCCGGGATGGCTTAAAGGTGGTTTCCCTTGGTCTTTCCCTTTACACTACCCAGTATCGAGGCAATTACCTTACAAGCACTTTTATCCCCAGCCCAGAGACCATGCACTTTTCTTCGTTCAAAACTCATTTCTATTACTGAGATTAAAACAACTCGCCTTGGATTCAAACAATGAGCTTAAACATACGAGCAAACGATGGTCAACTCCTCCAGACCATCGCTGCGATCCAGTGCACGTATCAACAACGATACGTTCAAACCTTCCGCGACCGAGAATGTGACAGGTGCACAACATAGCTCCTCTGCCATCTCAACGCGAAATAAACGCGTCCGCGAGAGCAATGCTACCCTTCCTGCCATACCAGAGCCTTTGCCTAACATTAAGAGGTTGAAACTGGCTGACAATGCACCCAAGTCAACGCGAAGTAGTACCAGGCCAGCGGCGAATAATGCAACAACCATATTCAACGACTCCTTGGTCGGATCTCACCTAAAACCCCCAACCAAGATTATCCTCACACAGCCTCATGGGAGACTGCTCTCTGCGACCAATGGTGTATCAACCGCATTACCTCTCTCTCTCGATGATGTCGCTTCGCAAGTTTCCACACTGAGATCCAAAGATCCAATAGGGATCAACAACAGTAATAAGGATAGCAATGGCTCTATAGCAGGACCTTCGAAGCTTGATAAACGCACATTACGGTCGCATGATGGAGGATCGAGATCTAAGAGTGAACTAGCCATATATTTCCCAAATTATGAGGATATCATTAACGATGTCCCGCGACCGACAGGTATGCCACAAGGCCATCTCATGCAGTTATAGCAGTACATACTTACAGCTACTCTCAGACACAATAGGGACGGACACCCTCATATGCCTTGTGGACGAGGTTGTGAAAAGTCCTAAGGATTCCTCCCCCCTAAACCTGAAATCTATCCTTCTGTCGGCCGGCACGTTTCCCCATCAAGGCCCGAAAGACGGCCCTTCTACTGCGCATGTTAGATTCGAAAGGATTGACTTACCGTCATACCATCAATATAATCACCCTCCCGAATTTGACCCACTTTCAGAGGGTGTGTTCTTCAAACCCCATCGCCGTGCGGAGCGAAAGGAGAAGCAGCTGCGCAATATCGAGAAAGAGCGTGCGATGCATGAAAAGGTCCAACTTGAACGCCTCCTCGATGGCCTTCTGGGTCATGATTGGCTACGCGTAATGGGCGTGACTGGTATAACTGACGGAGAGAAGAAAGATTTCGAGTGGAAACGGCAATACTTTATCCGGGAAGTACGAGCACTCGTGGACAAGTTTCGTGAGTGGAAGGAGGAAGAAAAACGAATCAGAATGGGTAAAGGCACAGTACCCTCTGCGAAGGATGAAGGAGACGATGAAGAAGGAAACGAAGACGAACACACCCAGGACGATATGACTGAACCTCCCCCTTCAAGTGATGTCGATGCGTGGGCAGCAAGACAGCTTCAGCAAGAGGCATCACGCTCAACAAGTTCGGCGTCTGTTCCACCAAATCAATCCCGCCGAGGTCAGCGTATGCCTGCTCACCTTCTTCCCCCTCCGACGCCCGAACCGGATACACCATTCACGTCCTTTTTTTCCAAACCATATATTCGAGCAGCTGCTCTTGGCAAGCATAGATATGGGTCACGAACCGTTTTGGCGTTTGGTTTACCAGTTCCAGATTTTGAGGAACGATTATTTCAGTTACCACCTGATTACACAACCCCCGAAGAGCTGAGAGCTAGTGCAAGGAGGCGGAGAATTCTTAGAAGAGAAAGGATGAGCATGACAAGTTCAAAGTAGCCTGTTTCACTTCGTAAATGGGATAAGGAGTTTTGGATATTGTGCCAAAGTGCGAACGGCAACGGTTTGAAATGGGTGTGGCATGGTTCATGGGCATTTTAGGTGTTTAGGCGCTTCCGTACGTGTTATTGTATGTTTGCGCCGGAGGCCTTCAGAAGAACATTTCGGTGATGTGTGCAGTACTGTCGGGTACCTTTCTCTAAACGAAGCTCGAACAGGTGGTCGATGAGCTGAGATATCCTCTTTTCCCTTGTAAATACTTCCCCTGAGGGACTGAAACTGAAAAGTGAACGTATTAATCGTAGCCTCGTGCTTTTTTTCTTTTCCCCTGAAATAGATACCTTATGCCGTGAGACTGAAAGGACGCCAAGACAGTAGTTGACCTTCACGTGTAGATTCGGAGTAAAGGTACTCGTCCTATACCACAATTTCACACCAGCTTCCTCCAGAACTCCAACAGATCCTACTGTTCAATAATGCGCAAAATAACTGGGTACGTAAGCGTTCATTTCTAAGTACGTCGAGTACTAAAGCCGAACAGATGAACGTAAAAAATTTCGCACATTCCACTACCATTCGGCGCAATGCCACGATCTCTTACCCCTAGATGCGTTCATTCAATATCACATGGGAAAATACACAACAGACTTGATGGAAGCTCCAAATCAGAACTTTCAACATCGTTAGCGTCATTTCTCAAGTGTCATGATAACCCCTCGGGCGAACAGTGCAATAGGATACCTTTGTGCAATCTACCATGGGCGAGAGGATGGAACTCAATCACCTATCAGTCCAAGCGAGCACCCGCCGAGCTTAAACAGAGCAGAAGATCTTTCCTCCATACAATCGCATGCAACCATAGCTTAGGAGAGTTAGAAATAAGGGTTCCCGGGCAGAATTCTCTCTCTCTGAGAAATGTTAATGCCCAACTACGAGCGGCACGTGTCAATGAGGAGGACTTCAACCGCAGGAACAAGTCCGCATTATGGCTGTGGTATACGCGAGCGAAATTAACTGTTCCCGGGTTTCTTTTTGCAATACCGGAGCGGACGTGGGAACTCCTTTACAAGATAACAGCTTCAAACATACCTCATGACTGTGCACAGAGACAAGTCCTAAAGGTTTTACACGAAGATATGAGGTCTATTGGCCGAGATGCTCGAGTTTTCTCTCCCCTTGCCTCGATCGAGGCCCTTTTCCGTTCCGGTCAGCAACACGCTGCACTATTACAATGGCGACAGAGCAGAGAGAACTTTGCAGACCTTCAGCCTGAGTATCTGCTGAGCGGTATTGGCATGCATGCAGTTAATGGAGATATACCTTTCGCCAATAAGCTACTCCGTCAACTCCTTACGCAATATCGATATTCGGCTCCAGCCTTCCGTCTCGCTGTGCTCGAGGCTCCTTGGGGCTACTTGCTAGATTCTAAAGAAATCTCAAAAGTATACGGAATTCTTAAGCAAGAGATAGGCGTCAACGCTATGAGTACATCATTCTCGCGAATATTCAATACCTTCTTAAATTGCAAAGACAAAGATCTAGCAGTGTCCTTCGTTAGCGACATCTGTCAACTTACACGTTCTATTCCACCGGAAGTCAATGTTGCAATAACAAAGATTCAATCCTCGATGACGACTGCTGAGGAAATTGATGCGCTGTCTCTCTCCGCCCTAACTTTCCTCCCACAAAGTTGCCAAGACAAATACTTTTACGGTACATGGATCAAAAAGCTGGTCGACCTCAACGACCTTGACCGTGCGGCCGAAGTTGTAGAGCTGATGTATGAGAAGGGCCAAAGGCCAACCGCTGCACACATCAATGCTCTGATTAACGCTTGGCTACTCAGGGGTTCTAAGGTGGAACGAGAAATGGCCGAGAGAATGGCTCTTGCGATGATTGATCGTAGAGTAGCAATAGCTACCCGGCAAAAGGGTGAGTTCCTCAAACGCGACGTCGGAATCCGTGATACCACGACGATGAATGATGGACGGTTTTACTCCGAGCGAATCCTACCATCGGCACCGATTGCCACATTTACTATTCTCGTCAAGTATTATTTAAAAGAGCAAATGTACCATAAGGTTCAATATGTCAAACGAAAGCTCTATCAAGCAAATATGCAGAAGGACGCTGTTTTCACGAACCATCTTATGCACGCAGAACTACAGACCAAACGCTTGAGGCGAGTCTGGAGCCTTTATAAAGTCCTAAAGCAATCATCCCAGTCCCCAAACATGGTAACCTACGAGAGACTATGGTATGGACTCAGAGAGCATGTGCGGAATCCCAAGCACAGTTACATTCGCGGATATCCTCCGGCACGTAAATTGTTCGCGGAGATGATTCAGTATGCTCAGAAATCCCGTCGCACTGGAGAAGAGTTCCGTACTATGATACAGAAAGTCCACAAGGAATATGATCTGTATCATATGATCGTCAAATGCTTTTGTCGAACGAACGATCTTCCTGGACTATTAGTCGCGTTCCACACCTTGCACGTAAAATGGAACATTCCGCTCCACGAGAACACCCCCTTAGTGTTGGCAACTCAAGTAGCAGCAATCGGTCTTCCGAACAGAACTGCACGTCTTCGGTGGCTATCTCGCACCTCCGGGCTCTATGAAAACCAGCTTCACATGACACAGATGGCGATGCAGCTTATTTACCTTGCAAGGCAGGACAAGATGAAAGCTAAAGGGTGCCAACTTGAGAATATGGACCCCAAACAGCATGCTGATATGAAGCTACATGTGATATCAGAGTTTCTTCGCATTGTTATGGTGCTCAAGAGTGATCCTGCCGAGGTAGAGGAGTCTATCGAGGGGGCGAAGAAAGAGATGGCTGTGACCGGGCTCGGGTCTACCGGTGATGTTGACAGTTTCCAAGTTGCGTAAACATTTAATCTTCGCTCCATATATGTACACTTCTAGACAGCGTTGTGGCATGAAGATAGCCTTTTCAAGCATTCCCAAACTTCCTCTCCTCCACCGATGCGCCGACAACAGTATCTCCTGTGATAATGCCCGTTGTTGCAATTAAAATCCTCTTACCTTTACCTTCTTCTGCCAGCTTTCGACTCACAAATCGCAAAGCTGCGATCTCTGCCCTGCACACTCCGCCTAAAAAGAACACTATCACCGTCTTCTCGCTGTTAGCTCCGCTGCCGTTTAGAATATGACGCGCCCGCACCGCCTTATCTTCGCCAGTCTGCGCTTCGTCGAATGTAGCGCCGCGAACATTCTTCACGGCATCCTCGAACCCGCGCCAGCCTTGTCCCGAGGGGGCTGCGGCAGTTGCAGAAGCCTGTCTGTTTCCGTGGCCCTGGCCACCCGTCGAGCGCAACTGCGTCAGGAACTGTTTCTGTATTATGCACTGGACCAGGCGGACGCTCAGCGGTGCGTAACCACTGAAAACGTATGCAATGTCGTTCGGATCCGCCTCGTTGACTTCGTCAGCAAAGAGATGCAGCGACCGACGTACGGCAGCATAGTTGGTGCCGTGAGTGGCGTGACGTGCGCCTGCGGCGGGGATACCGAGTGCGCTGCTGGAACGTGGGGTGAGAAGGCCAGATTTTTCGAGCGCTGATAATGTCAACAAGTGCTGGTGGCCGTAAGCATGTAGAACTGCGGTACGGAAGAGGTCGAGGTCTTTTGCTCGTAAGCCCGAACCGAAACTCGATGCGAGGCAGAGCAACCGTAGGATGGTGGCAAGTGGCACCGCGCGATTGATGAGTTCGTCGATAGCATCGTTTTGAGTCGCTGGGTCAGCACCAGCCGCGAAGTTCTGCTGGACTTCCAGGACGCGAGAGAAGATGTCGGTGCGGGTATGCTTCATAATCTCCTCTGTGAGAGAGGTGTGGATATTCAGAGATGCTTGCTCAGCTTGCAACCCGGGCAGGTTATTGACAAATTCCCGGAGCTCAGATGTCGTTTTGGCAGTGTTGCGTGATTCATAGGAAATTTGGAGGCGTCGAGCCACCTTGTTCAGAAGAGAGCCAACAATTGCAAAGTTGGAGTCGCGCAGGGTTTGGTATAGAGTGTCTTTATCATCAAGAGGAATTTTGCGTTTGAGAGTTTGAGGTTGAGCCGTGGGTGCTGGAGACTGGGTAGATGATGAGTTGTGGGAACCAGGGGTAGGTTGCGGAGTGTTAACGGCACCAATAACTGATGAGTCTACTTCCGTAGCATTAGAGTTGATGTTGAAGACCTCGTCTATCAATCCTTCATACGTTAACTGAGTCATAAGCACGGTTGGAAAATCAATCTCCCTATCAATAAGGATGAGACTTTCCAGGGTAGTGCTCGGGGTTAGGCCAAGGACAGATGTGCTTCCAGAGCCAGAGTCTTCGCTCGCAGTCACTTCAGAACGCATACGTAGAAGTAGGTCACACAATCGTTTCGCATTGTCCCCTTTCCCAATGATGCGGGGAAATAGTCCGTGCCGCTGTTGTAGAAGCATAAGCGCTTTTGCAGCAAGGAATATAGAGGTTGGATCTTTCCGCTACGAAAAATGAGCCAAACTACTTGATTGTGGGATGTTACGGAATTCTTTTCGAAGACATACGAGATATAAATCACCGAACGCCTCATCTAGCTCTAATGAGAGAAGGTCATCCGCTACTGGGATGAAATGCAATGCATATTCGCTCACGCTCGCTTCCCCCAAGACGCCTGTGTCTTCGAGAATCTGGTCTGATACCAGGGTCCGCCGGGGCACCCAAATGATGGAAAACTCATGGTCAGTAGACGAAGAGCGGCGGAGGCGCTTGATTTGTTCTGAAAGTGGTCACATATGTTAGCATTGTTGAGAGCAATCAGCATTGAGAGTAACCGTGAGACTGCCAATGATGTACTAATGGATACAGTTATTTCATCTAGGGGTCGAGACTTGACTATTTAGAGTGAGATACCTACTACAGAGTCTACTTTTAGATCCCGGGGTTAAGTTAAACTTAATTCACTCCGATAGGACATCAAATTAAGAAAAGGGAGCGTTAGGAGATGTGAACGAAGATTGATTGTGTATGGGAAGCCAGGAAAGAAACTGTTTCACATTACAGTTGAGAGTTTAGCAAGATGTTGATTGAAATCATGTTCCTGACCTGCTACAGAAATGACCTGCTTTGCTTGCTCCGCTCTCGCTAGGAAGATAATATTCTTTTGGGAGGCGTCGACATTGTCATTCTCCAGGAAGAATACTCGGTCCACGCCATATTCTTGAAGTGTGGAAAACTTGACGAAAAGTCCGACGGGACCAGCAAGTGATCTTTCAATCACCAGGTTTTTCTTTCCTCTAATCTATAAAAGGTGTTTTAGCTATCTTGAATGTTGTGAAATGGAATAAGAGTTGCCTTACTTACGCCTTCTAGCAGTTGCAACAGGTCCCTTCGCGCTTTATCTGATATCTCAGCTGTATCGAGAAGAGCGTGAGGAGCCATTGTAGCCTTGACTACATACCTATAATTTTTACTATGCCCAGTCGCAGTATTATATGGCACGAGAAAAAAGAGGACTTCCGAGATGTTGTGTTCCTCTGTCTGATATACTGTACTCAGCCGCGTAGGTGGACCGCAAGGCCTTCCGTAGAACTAGAGAACATCGATTCCTCGTTACCCTTTCGTGCGTTTCAAAACCAAATTTGAAAATAAAATGGTCCTCATTACCCACGCTCCTCTATCTCACCAGTCTTCAAGCCAATTTCAACCTTAAACTGCCGCTTAGAACTGTTACAGGTATTGTCTTGTGTGCAGTACTCCTCCCTCCGTCTGATTGAGCTTGCCAACGGAATATCTGCTCATATCAAGTTTTCAAAACTCATAGTAAAGAACACATGAGATCAGAACCTGGAATACCTTATGGATGCAGAATATCTAGATTGGGGCATAATAACTTAATACAAAGCAGCATCGCACGCCCGAGTGCGTGGTTATCGAAGGGGTTAAAATACTATGATTAGTCATAAATATAACGGTTCATAGAAACGTTATATTCATGAAATGAGACCGCAGTGCCTCAAAGTAACTGGAACCTCAATCCATCCTCTTCCCAACGTCCTCAACAACATCCCATTTGCATCTACAACAAATGGACTGGTGTTATGAATTTGGACGAATATTATCATCTTGGTTCTAACGCTTTACTTGTCTCGTTCAACAGTATAACCGCTTGATAAGTTCAGCAACAGCCCGAACCACACCGCCATCCCCCAGTCGTCAAACAAGCAATGCGATCAAATCAACCTATCCATATATATGATATCCTTAGCAGAATGGGGAGAGCTCGCATACGCATATATGTTGGCACTGTTGCGGTACTGAAGGGAAGATCATAGCGGTGGAGCAGCATATAGAGTCCAACCAGAGAGGGACCATGCAAGTAGATAAGAGTGATTTTCTGATCTCCGGACAATAAGCGTGAATGAGCTGAATTGTTTCAAATATCCCAAGCTATACTGACGGGATATCAGATCTATAACTGATAGGAGTTACCTATTCTTTTGACTCCTAACGTATCACGAATAAGTAGTGTTGAACATCACAACACGGGGCACTATATCATATGGTATAGTTGACGTCTAGTATAACCCTCGGTCGTATATTTCAGCACCTTTATATCGCGTCAAAGTTTTTTACCCGGCATACACCGTAAGATATGTTTCAAAACATATATAGTGTAACTTCTCCGAGGGACGCCGCAAAATAGGATCTCACTGGACAAGTTCCAAATCACACATAAGCAAATCCGATAGATAGTATGGAGCAATCCGCTGGAATCCTCTTTGCCCTCGGTTTCCAATGCTTATTCCACAAGCACCAAACATTCTACCGGTTACTGTTTTTCTAACTCCAACCTGGACGGGACCATGCCGTGAAACAATCATTCAGTTACATGACCATAACTCGAGCATGGAGGAAACCCCAAATTAGGGGCTCTCCCTAAATATTAGATATAAATCAACGTAAAATCGAAGACTTGATGGAATTTAAATCCAATCTTACCTAGGAAGAAAGCTTGTTATGATTTTTCTCTTGACACAGCTAGTCAGGCGGAGCGCTCTATTTCTAGCTCCTGGCGTAAGGATATCGTTCCAATCAATCTCCCTCAGAAATCTTCTTCTCAAGCTGTATGAATAAAGCTATCTATATGTTCGGAGATCTTCTCAAGTCCCTCTCCTTTCTCCTCAATGTCATAATATGCACAGATTACCTGATAATTATTCCTCTCCTTTAGATCTTTTTCAGTAGATCCACCATTTAGACATTTTGTTAAATATTTGTAAATCTACTTTGGGTTTGGGGCGCCTCAGCCATACGGTCAAACTGCAGGATACCTATTCAAAGATCATGAGCACGTATAAAAGACCCAATCCAGGTGGGAGAGCCTCAAGAGCGAGGCATCGTCTTAGAGAATCCGTTCAGGGTGGACGTTAGCACAGAAAGGTACTACCGAATGCACATTTCGACCAACTCGACTAATCGAATGCTAGGTACGACCGAAAGCTGCAGATGCACGTATATACCGTGTAACTACTGCTAGTACAGTGGCTCCAAACAGAGATTAAGCGTATCCAAATCAACCTTGATGATGAGCATCATCCATCCTTGGAAATCTTGCGGCCCGTAGTAATATACGCCGTTTCTGCTTCCCGTCGTGGACAAACGGGGCATTGATCAAGAGCAAGGGAAGTTCGACAGGCTTGATGGGTACGTTGCCCCAGAATAGCGTCCAGGCCCCCGAGCTTGTGCTACTGTCGCGCAGTCTCTTGTAAATACTTTTGCGCCCAGTGGGCATCGACAGCAGCGAATACATTACTTTCAGTCTGAGATGTTCATTGTCGACGCACAGGAAGAAGCTGAGAAGCTTTTGAAAGCACCTTATCATTTTGCGACGTGGGTCCCATGCTTTACCGGCTTTGCTCTACACTTACAAGATTCACCATTTTACAGAAATTCCAGCTTGGGCATCGTGGGGGACAACTGGGCAAGAAAGCAAAGCAGGCAGGGCAGTCGGCATGCAAGAAAACGGTCGGGGCGGTTGATGCCATCGTGAGCCCAACCGAGCCCCGAGAGGCCCCAAATAAAATCCGTCAGTGCAATCTGGCGGGACAAGGGAAAAACCCACAAGCACCTCAAGCTCCACCCAAAACCCATCAACGTCGAACCAACAACAACGTAAATTCGGCAAGAAAATCATTTCAGCTATATCGGAACGGTATCTTGAAACATCCATCCAGTTTGTTTTCTTTATTGAGCTTTTGTTATCGCGTGTTTGGCGCATCGTAGCACACGAGCAAAAGATCAAGTCACGTGTCCGCTCCTCTGAGCTTCCGGCTTAGTGTTGTATTTCTTCGCCGTCCTCTCTAATCCCTCCAACATCTTCCACACACACCTTCCTCTCCACTTCCACTCATCAATTCCATCACTTCGCATCCACAACACCAACTCCATCCACCCATCCATCATCAAAGGCCTCGCGCCCTTTGTTTCCATCCATTTTTCGCGACTTTTTCACCCTTCTACGCGTGACACCGTCGACGTTGGTCTATCTCACAACCTCAAGAATCCTCATTCCACCGCTACAAGATGGCAGAGGACGCGTCAGTCAAGGTTCCGGTTACATCTGCCTCCGGTGACGACGCGACACCTGTTGTTGCTGAAGGTCAGTCAGAGAACGTCGCTTCAGCCGACTACGCCGCCGAGACACCTGCAGTCGGCGAAGCGTCTGGTGATGGTAAGTCAAGATTCAGCACCCTTCATTCCCTATGCAGACCAGCTTACCAACACCGTCATTTTCAGCCACAGCTCCTCTCACTGACGCCGCCACCGCCGCGACCGAGAACACATCCGATGCAGCACCTAGATCCTCAGACGCCCAGCACACAGCAGGAGGAGAAGAAGAAGAAGAAGAAGAAGAAGGCACTACTACGACAAAAGATGTAGGACAAGGTATGTTCCAGCAAAGGCTCGCACTTTTCAGCTCAACGCACCTAACCCTCGTAGACAAGCAAGAGCTAGCAAATGAGGCACCTAATGGCACCGGTAACTCAAAGAAGGCTAAACGAAGGTCTTCTGGCATTCCGGAGCATAAGACCAAGAAACCCATTGGCAAAAAGAAGTCGATGCAGAATCTCAACATCGATGTCCAGCCTGGTGAATACTGGTTTGCCAAGATGAAAGGTTATCCACAATGGCCCTGTGTCATCTGCGACGAAGAAATGCTTCCAGAAACCCTACTCAAGAACCGTCCAGTGAGCGCGAAACGTGTAGATGGTACCTACCGGGAAGACTTCGACGTAGGTGGCAAGAACGTCCGTGATAGGAAATTTCCTGTCATGTTTCTCGGAACCAACGAGTTGTAAGTCTCTTCCTCCAAGTACCTGCTATTAGCGTTCTTTATATTATACTATAGAATCTAATCATTCAATAGTTATTGGATCAACAACACCGATCTCGTTCCCTTAGATGTAGACGAGGTCAAGCGTCAGGTCGAGAGCAACGAGCAAGGGAAGAAGTCGAGGGTCCTGTGGAAAGCATACCAAGTTGCCGCTGAGGAATCGACTCTCGATGATTTCAAGACGATGTTGCTCGATTTCGAGAAGGAGAGGCTTCAAGAAGAGGAGAGGAAAGCTGCGGAAGTAGCCGAGAAGGAGGCCAAGAAGGAAAAGGCCGCGAAACGTAAGAGCAAGGACGCCAAATCTGCTGATGACGACGTCGAGATGGCAGACGCAGATGAAGAGGTTGAGGCTCCGAAATCTTCCAAATCCAAGAAGCGAAAGGCTCCCGACGAGGAAGCAGATGGAGCGAAGGCAAGTGTTTAGAGCTCTTGTATCGTCATTTGTCACTAACCAATTAATAGCCCGCAAAGACACCAAAGAAACTCAACTTGAAGGTCGGCAAATCTGCAAATGAAGATTCTGCGGCGAAACCAAAGAAGGTGTCAAAGCTAAAGAAGGCAGCCAAAAATGCCAGTAGTGAGGATATAGAGACTAAGGCTGAACCCATCATCTCAGAAGCAGAGCAGCGCGAAAAGCGCAAGAAAGCAGGTATGTTCGACACAACCATATTCCCTTTCAGTAGTTAACTCGTCTAGTGCTCTATCTTCGTCACAAACTTCAAAAAGGCTTCCTTACCCGCGACCAGACCCCTAAGGAAGATGAGATGTCCGCTATGGCCGAGCACTTCAACTCTCTTGAGAAGTATCCCGACTTGGATGCCAGCATCATCCGCGAGACTAAGATCCACAAGGTTTTGAAGGGCATCATTAAACTAAATTCCATTCCAAAGGATGAAGAGTTCAAGTTTAAGGAACGATCAACCACCCTACTCAATCATTGGAACAAAGTTCTCGCTGCTGATGGCGGCGATGCTCCTGCGGGAGAGTCTTCAATTGTGGTTCCCACGACCAACGGTGTTGACCATGGTGAGCCGAATGGAACGAAGTCTCCCAAATCTCCCGCCGAAGCAGCACCGGGAACGCTCAACGGTGCAATCAATGAGGCCGAAGCAAAGATCGAGGCGTCTGTCACTTTGGATGATAAGGCCAACGACGGTAACGATGAGAAGTCAACTGCGCCGGAAGTTGCCTCCGAGGCTGCAATTGAAACCAACCCTGACGTTACTTCGGCCGAAACAGCTGCAAAAGGTACTGAGGGTGACGTTGTTACAGCATAATTGCGATTCTCTATCCAGAGCGAGGTAATGTTGTCATTTAGTGCTCAACCATGTCATTTCTATCTGCGAGATTCATCCCTTAAGTACTTCTGACCTCTCATTGCTGCGATTGTGATGTAACTGTTACCCATCCTGGATGTCTTGCTTCCGGAAATGGCGTGCTCTTTCAAGCTCAGACAAGCAAGTTCCGATAATTTTCCTATTGTCGAGAAATCGGGTTTCATCTTGGTTATGGACGGTACATGGGTAAGGGGGGAGGTTTTTTGAGTATCTCTGCGTACATAAGTAATTCGCTGTTCACTTACCAGGCTATGAGCTTGTCATCATTTCTCATTCAACAAGGGGAGGGAAGGGAATGGAATTCGAGGCTTTCACGGTTCAGGTAAAATGGGTCCCCAAAATTTGAGATGCTTTGATCAATGGTGTATTTTAGTTTACAAGGGCGTCCGTAGGGAATAATCACTAGTTTCCATTACACGCGTTCTCCCTTCATTGCGTGTTCTGTGACCGTGGACGTACGAGTACTATACGCAACCGTTCTTCATTCATACGTCTTCCCGAAGATGATAGGTCTGGACGCTATCAGCTATTCAGTTCGATACAATATTGCTAGTCTTTCGGCATCCACGGTAGACCGAGCTTATGCATTTCCACCGCAAGTTGGAAGATGTAATCTAAGCTAGTGATTGTCAACTCAAGATATGAAACATCACGAAGATGGATAAGCCATACCTTTCACATTGGGTCTTAGCCTTGTGGACATTGTCCCCCCAGACGTAACTGGCTCGTCAGCAATCCGTGTGCGTGGAGGGGGGGAGAACAGCTCCAGGGGGGTGCGAGAAAACTTACACTCCGTGTCTACGAACCAGCACCGCGTACGTGTCCGGATAGTCGTTCATCGCTTGCTGCAGACTATCCGTCAAGTCCTCCTCGCTGTGCACGTTTCCCACTCGTCAGCCCTCGAACTTACTTCGCAATCCTTTCTCTCCCGTTTTCCCAGCGTTCGAACTGGAGGAGGGACGACTTTGTTATCCCCAAGGGGGGAGGGGGAAAGGAATGGGTCAGGATGGGGGAAAACTCACTGCGCCGTATTCTCGATAATGGGGATCCTCAGGCGCTCAAAGTATCCCAGATAGGCGACCTTACCGTTTGCGTCGCGAGCGTAGTTTTTGGGGATGCCCTTGATCTGTTCGATGCGCTCGATCTCGAAGGGGGCGGAGGGGCCGAAGTCCCGCTCGACGAGGAGAGTGATCAAGACGGCCCACTGCGAGTGCGTGTGGATGCAACAGTGGGCGTCGCGCAGGGTGAAAGAGGACATGAAGAGGGGGGTGCAGGCGGAGGGTTTGTGGCTCTGTTTCCCCCGTCATTCAGGAGGAAGCAGTCTTTGGATTACTTTACTCTGTTCGTTGGGGGTGGAGCTTTGGGGAAAGGGTTTTAGAACTCGCACCTTTGGCTTTCGGAGGTACTCTTTGCTCTCAAAGTCCATCACGAACATGTCGGTGGGCTCCATAAGCTCCTTCTGGACGCCAGACGGGGCGATATAGATGTGAGGACCATGACGGATGGAGGTGCCGCCGCCAGTGCCGGTGACCTGTTCGAATCGACGAGAGAATCGCTGTCAGCTGGATAGGGTTTCTTGAAATGGTGGGTTATTCGGGGAATGGAGACTTGGGAATTGGGGAGGTTACCCAGCCTAGAGTATAGAATTTCCGGCACAGCGTACAGATTAAGTTTGCGGGATGTTGGGGGTCTTCTGAACGGACGAGGTGTTCACTATCAAGATTATGATCGGAGCCGTTGATGGTCATGTTTATAGAGCGTAGGGAATATTTCCTTCCTTTTTCTTTCTTCACGGATGGAAATATTTGTTTAGTTGATAAGAACTCTTGTGTGAATATGAATAAGCTCTCAACAACGCTCACATACGAAGTGGCACCAATGAAGTCGATACTCCTATATCTCTATGGAGCCTCGATGAATGCCTGAATCTCTTACTCTCGTATATCTGAAATACTTTTTCCCCTTTAGAGCCGAAATTTATATACGTATGTATTCAGAGAGCTCTCAATTCAGCCCCTCATTGCCTCATAGCTTTGCCCCTCCATCTCATCATCTGCCCCTCCATGCCCTCGTCCTCCGTTTATCATCCGAACGGTATAGATAGATGGGAAGGATACGTTCAGTCCATAACGTTTAATGTATTTCAAAGAAAGCCGTCAACAATTCATCTATGAGTTATCTCTGAATCTGATGGGGCAGGTGTAGTGACAGAAAAACAGCAAAGCAATCTATTTCAGTTTTGTCAAAGCTATAGAACGAAGTGGTATCATCATAAGAGATTGAAAAGAACATTCGAACATCTCGGCCCATTTTTCCTTCACATATACTGCAAATTTAATGAGCAGACGGCTCAGGCGTCTTATCCTTCTTGCCCAAACCTAAGGCATTTTTGGCCTTGTCAACGAAATTTTCCTTGCGGGGATGCTCGGCGTGTTTATGGGGCACATGTTCGCCTCTGATTTCGTTCCCTTTTCCGCCACGCTACGAGAAAGATAGCGGTCAGTAGGGACATAATTGAGTTAGGATTATTGGAAAGACATACCCCGGCGTGGAAGTTTTCGTGTCCATCCGAACGCAACGCGGTCTCGGGAATCACGTCCTCAGAATGGCGCTGCGCACCGAGCTGGGGAGTTCCTTTCGGGGTGCCGATATTTCCAGCTCCACCGCGCTGCCTGACGTTAGCCTCCAGGTAAGAGGTAGCAGTGTAGTTGACGTACGCCCGTCGAGTACTCCTTGTTGTCGTTAGTCTCTCCGACGACTCCTTCGCGGACAATGGCACCATCTGCGTAGCTAGAAGCGTAGTTAGCTTTGTGTCCATTTCAGGAGATTTATTGAGAATGGGATAACCTACACATTGGGATCGGTACCAATGTTGCCGCGGCCTGGATAAAGAAGAGTTAGTCTTTCTATTTCTAAAACAGTAGGTTCGATGGCTTTTACCTCCGCGACCAGTAGAATGGATCCCATCTGATACGTGCTCGGCCATTTTGGATGTAGTTTTGATATGTTCAGAGATGAGCCAAAGTATTTCTCGGTTTCAAGGTTGACGAGAATTGTAGTGAGTCAAGGGGAGAGCTTTAAACAATTCGCTCAAGAGTCCAGACGAACTGGGTTTTTATATATGACGCAATGTCAACGTGGGATAGAAAAGCGTTCACCTGGCGTTATTGCACAAGTATGATTAGAACTAGCTGCTTGCCCCATTATTACTTCAGGTTAGCATTCACACCTAACCGCCACGGCCAAGAAACAAACTCGAGGAAGAAGAGGCATCTTGCTGTATATCTCCGTACTGGCGGGGCCTTGGGTTGACTGATGGTGTTGACGCATCCACGAGGAAAATCAGATCTTTCACCTCTTCCAACCATGTGCCCTCCTGTTCCTTCTGCCTACATTACCGTCCCCTGCGCTACCGTGTTGCTGGTGCTGGTCCGGCAAAGAGCATAACTTCACCACATTTAAGCCCTACATGACGCAGAATCCGGTGATCAGTCCGGTAAGGTTACGGAATGGCTGATGGCTTTGGGGGAATACGAGAGAGTTTCAAGCACGTCAATTCAACCCGCCGGCCCTTTTTGTTCGTCAAAATTTGTCGAATGCGTGAGGTGATGCGTTTCCGCTGAGCTTTTGCTTTTTACCTACAAATACCTTCATCAGAGAGATGGCCTGATAAGCTTCCGCCTTCTGATTCGTCAGGCAGTCCAAGATCACTCGTTCTCGCTGAGTTTGCTGACAGTTCCATATTAGGTTTTGATAGGGGTGACAAACCGGGTGGAATACGACTATACAGAACTACAAGTACAGGAGTCTGCAGTCTGGGGCCTAGAGTCCGGAGAAGGTATCGGGATGCAGGAGCGTGGTGTGAAAATCGCACGACACTAAAAGGTACAAGTTACAAGCAGAAAAGTCTTCTACCCCGGAAAAAACCCCCTATTGACTAGCTAAGCATCATTCACTGTCTAATCGCTTGCTTCCAGGTCTATTTGTGTGGGAAGCAAAGACCAAGGGACGTTGGGACAATGAGGTAAATGCAGGGGATTCCTAAACCACATTTGGGATTACGTACATTTGAATACGATAAAGTACATGTACATAATGCGCAAAACTCTAACCCAAAGAACCTCTGAAAGTTGACATAATCCGTTGCTTTCGTTATGAAAAAAAAAAGCTGTACAATTGTCTCCCGGCTCCTAGGAACCATAACTACTTCTTCTGCTCGTTTGCTTGACCACCACCGGTAGTAGGCAATCCTAGGGAAAAAGTTAGCTCAGTCGATATCAAAGCTTGTAGCAAGGGATCATCTTTACCCATGAAGATCTTGAAGTAATCGTAAATCATCCACTGCAATCCGGTCAAGGTGCCAATCATCACAATTCTTACTGGAAGACCATTCCACAGACCCGAGAAGCCAATATCCTTGTAGATGCGGCCCATTGCAGCTCCGAACGCCTCCCCAGGTTGACGGTTGGCATTAAGTTTTGAAACCATAACGTCCGCAGGATGACTGACTATCGCACAAAGGATACCGGCGATATACCCACCAGTAAACGATACGGCCGTTTGTGCACCCTTTCCATAGTCGGATTTTTGCCCCGGGAGCGATTTGTAGATCATCTCAACCGTGGTTTCAAACGATGCGAATTTCATCATGGTGTAAGGGATTTGGCGACCCCAAAGTGGATACAACCCCTTATATAAGCTGATGTCTGATTAGAAAAAATTCACAAATGCTGGGTTTTAAGTGTGTAGTCCTTACCCGGAAGCTCCTTCTTTCGCTGTGATCTTCGAGATGCCATCAATCGTTCCGGTTGCGAATGGAGGGATAGTGGTTTGCATGCGGACCTTGGCAGCTTCGAAAGGACAGAGGGCAACATCAGCAATGAACTCGGCAGAAGCACTGGCTGTCAGGTAAAGTGTCGTCTTCCATCTCGCTGCAGTATCAGGACCCACAAGATCGGCGTAAAACTTCTTGAAGAATTCATATCCACCGTATTTGAAAGCACCTTGAGCCTGACAAAAGTCTCAGTACTGATCATATCCGACAACTATCCCAACACTTACCGAATATCCAAAGAAAGTTGGACTCCAACCAGTATATATTCCTCTGAACCCTTCGGCACGGCTGATCTTTCCCCAAGCCTCAAAGTTCCCTTTGTACATCTTCGAGTCTACCTGGCGACGGCATTTCACAAGATCTAACGGGGTAACGGCAGTATGTGTAAGGCCCTAACGGTAATTAGCTTCATAATAAGGATGATGGGTGAATAACCTACGCAGGCCAAGAGACCACCGAAAGTACACGCAGCAAAGTATTTTGCAGAGTATAACTCAATCTTTCCAGCTTTCGCCTGAGCCGCGCTACTGGCCTTCTCAAACTCCTTTACGGCTGCATCACTAAGTTGTGAGCCTTTCTTTTTAGCATCATCCACTGCACTCCATGCGGAGTAGAGCTCTTCTCGAGCTTCGTATCGACTTAGTTGAGTATGCGCCGGTGAGGACCTGTTGCTTGAGAAGGGCGACGATGTGGCGAAAACATCTCTCAAAATGGTCTGTGAAGGAAATAAAATGGGCATCTTGACAAACTGTGAATCTGAGAGCTTTTGAACCTGTTGAACCTGTTGAACCTGTTGAACCTGTCAGCTCAGTTACTCCACATTGGCATTGATGCTATAGCTCCAATATTCCGATAAGCAAGATGCCGTGCTTATTCTCGCAATTGGAATAATTACAAGGCTAATACTTACTACCTATCACTGAAATCAAGAATACCGAAGGCAATGAGGTTTATGAAATGAGACGGAAGTGCCGGGAGGTTGATAACTTTGAGGTTGGATGAAGGGTAGGGAAGCTGCAGCATTATCGCCAACCGTCATAACGCTCATATCTAGTTCTACCGTAGCTTGGCATTTACGTCAAAGCTGATTTTTATACCTCGGATCCTAAACCCCGAGTTATACTTGTACTTCACCTTAGTAAGAGACAAAGCAGTAAACAGAACAGCATTTTGGTGTATTTTATCTACTAATGCTCAATGGTCTTTATGTATTCTCGCTTTCTGCTCGTCAATCAATGGTTCCTCTGCTACTTTATTACTGATAGCTGTCATCATATCAGAACCCTCGTCCTGGCCTTCTGACGATAGGTTTCTTTACTGCTCCCTGCTTTGAGATTTGTTTCAAGCTCGAAAATGGCTTCTTCACGCTAGTGTTCGTATCGCTCTTCTCTTGAGCTATTCTTTGAGCTTCCCGTTCTTTGTCCTCGGCCATCTTGGCCTCCAACTCCGCTTTCCTATTGAACTCTATCTCTGTAACGCGTTTCTCTCGGACCGAGTACCCCTTCTCCTTAACTGAGTAGAATACACCACCCAGATCGGCGAGCCAGTGGGGATCCACTGAAGTCACGCAAGACATGTATTCCTTGGATGTAAGAATGAGTTCGTGGTAGATAACATAGTCCGGAAGGTAGCCGAGCCCATATAGCGCGCTCGTAGGGTGCAGCTGCACCGTGACACTCGTCCTCAAGTTGATGTATTCACCGATCCCTTTTACTTTAGCCGCTTGATGGTAGTATCCGGAGCAAATGCATTTTCTGATGATATCCCAATCGGTCCCGCAACTGGTCAAAGACATCTTCTGTAGCTTCATAATATCCTGAAGCTGTTCTCGGATTTCCTTCGCCCGACGAACTGTTTTGGGATGGAGAAAATGCTTCACACACCAGCCATCCGAATAACCATTCATCCTCCATAGAGTGTACACATTGAGGAGGGTCAAATGGTCGGACTCTGGGACGAAGAACTTCTCACGGGCTGCGTCAGCTTCCTCCATTCGCTCTTTCGGTCGATAGAATACGTTCGGCACCGATAACATCGACACAATGGTTAACATCTCCTCGCTGCATCCGTACTCTTCAGAAGTGATGAGAAGTTTGGCTAGTGATGGATCCATAGGAAAGGCGGTCATTTTCTTGCCGAGAGGAGTCAAGTTCCCTAGATTGTCTAAAGCACCTAAGGCCCAAAGGTCGAAGAGCGAGGTCGTGATGGTATCTTGAGGAGGAGGATCCATGAAATCAAAATCAAGGAGATCTTTTACTCCGAGAGATTTAAGCAACAGGACAGTGTTGGCCAAATTTGTCCTCTGAATCTCAGGGATCGTCTGTATGTAAAATTCATCCCGGAAAGCTCTCTCAGTGTAAAGGTGAAAGCACTTCCCTGGGCCCGTTCTACCAGCTCGACCAGCTCTTTGTGAAGCATTGGCCTGGGATATTGGGGTTATTTGCAATGTATCCATACCCATGCGAGGATTATACACTTTCAGCTTAGAATAGCCCGCATCCACCACGTACATGATGCCATCTACGGTCAAACTTGTCTCAGCAATATTGGTCGCAACAATGACCTTTCGTACACCGGGTGGAGCCCGTTCGAATATTTTCGCCTGCAAATCTGCAGGCATTTGACTGTATATTGGCAATATACTCAGCTTTGGAGGGTCGTTCAGGAGCTTGAGCCTTTCATCGACAAGCTCACATGTTGTTTCAATATCTTCTTGTCCTGTCATGAAACAGAGAATATCCCCTACACCCTGGGACACATGGATAGCAAGAATTTGCTTAACAGCGCTGTCAACATAGTCCTCGCAAGGGGAACGTGAATACTGTATGTCCACTGGGAAAGTCCTCCCGGGGATGAAGAATTCAGGAGCTCCTCCATAGAAGCGAGAGAACCGTTCTGCATTCATAGTCGCTGAGGTTACTATGAGCTTAAGATCTCGCCTTCGAGCTAGGACCTTTTTGATTAAACCCATTAGAACATCAGTATTTAACGCACGTTCGTGAGCCTCATCCATAATAATGCAAGAATACCTATCGAGATCAGCTTCCACCAGTGATTCTCTCAACAGGACACCGTCCGTCATATATTTGATGACAGTCTCTTTGCTGGTACAATCTTCAAAACGGATAGCATAACCAACTAAGCCCCCTAATTTTACTTCCATCTCTTCACTCACCCGCTTAGCTACGCTCATGGCAGCAACCCTTCTAGGCTGCGTACACCCTATCATGCCGTGTTTTCCATATCCATCCTCATATAGAAATTGTGTGAGTTGTGTGGTCTTTCCAGAGCCCGTCTGACCAACGACAATTATAACTTGATTATCACGAATGACGCGAAGAAGCTCCTCTCTTACCGCGAAAGCCGGAAGGTATTCTCGCTGCTCTCTGAGCGTTTTGCTTCGACTGAAGGTACTTTGCCCCTCATTTTGCTTTAGGTGCTCCGCAAACTTACTACCACCTTTTCTTTCTTCCTCGCCTGGTATATGAGCCGCCGTATCTCCGTCATCCTCTTTCACGCCCATTAAATTTCCTAGTGCAGTGCCAGCAACATTGGTAGCCTCCTGTGCTTGTTTCTGTCTTTCCTTCTGTTGACGTCTTTCCTTAACGACCTTACTCCCCTTACGACTGAAGACGGCCATATCACTCTGTGGGTCTCTAATAGCTGATACCGGATCCAGTTGCTTGGTAAACACCTTTCTCCCGTCCAGAAAGGGGGGTTTGAGATCATGCACTAACAAGTGTACTCTGGTAGCCTCCTCATCATCTTCAAAATCCGCGTCGAAATGACGCCGCTGTGCTACACCGGATGTGAGCATACGGTTCGTTTCCCACGCATCTACCTCTTTTTTTCTTTGAATTGCCCGCACATCTACACGTCTGTTATTCTTTTTCTCGGCCATCGCGGCTTCTCGTTGTTGATCTAGCCAGGTATTATCTAGACCGCCGAACGGGTTATGTGTATCATCCCCAAATGCGTGGCCATTCTCCTCTCCCCCGTACCAGTCTCGATCTAGTGCCGTGGAATCTTCCCAGTCCACACCAGGTTCGGGACCGTCAAACTCTTCCTGCTGAGGTATTGGAGTCCCTACATTTGCTGAGGTTCGTGGAGTATGTAACCCTGAAGAAGCGGTAAAGTTCCTGGATCGATTCGGGGTATTAGAGCGGCTTGTGGCTCTCGATAATGATCGCGATGGGATAGAGAATCGACCATCATCAAGCTTTCTCCGCTTCGGACTGTGATCACGAGCCATCCTGAGGAGTTATGATAACCTTTAAGGCAGTTAATTAAGGTGAAAAAGAGCGTGGTAGATACCTTCAACTGTCTGTACCTTGCACTTTGTAGTCGATGCCAAGATATTGGGTCCTTGCGCGGTCGGGTATTTCCCTTCACGGTAGATAACCGAATATCTGCCGCCATCATTCAATATTTTTCTGAGCAGCGCGCAAGGTGGGAAAAATCACTTAATTTTATAGCGCAACACTTTTAGGATGTCTATGATCACAGCGACAGCTTGGGTACCTCGGGGCTTTGCTGCTCCATTTCCCACCAAGTACGTCTTTGACGAAGCCGAATATTCTCGCATTCAAGAGCTTGCAAAACTTCAACTAGATGACGCCAAGGAGGACCTCGAAGAGGCGCAAGGGAAGAAGAGTGAAACCAATGGATCTTCAGAAGGGACTGATCTTCCCCAATCTAACGCGTGAGATACTACTCTACCTAACCTCATTTCTAAACTAATTCAGTATGTTCCCACAGCGACATCGATGATGACCTCAAAGAGTATGACCTCGAGCATTACGATGACGACGATGAGGAGAAAGAGCAGGATGAAAATGGAGTCTCCATGGGCATATTTGGAAATATTAAATCCTTAGCATATCACACCTCCAACGATGATGACCCGTATATCACACTAAAGGATGGGGATGACGATGACGACGACCGCGAAGAGCTTCAAATATTAGCAACAGACAATCTGGTATTAGCAGCTAGGTTGGAAGATGAGGTCGCCCATCTCGAAGTTTACGTATATGAAGACACGGAGGACAATCTTTACGTTCATCATGATATCATGCTACCTGCGATACCACTCGCCGTAGAATGGCTTGATTTACCGGTAGGTCAGTCAGGAACTGAGAGAGACAGTAAAGGTAACTTTGTCGCCGTTGGTACTATGGATCCTGATATAGAGCTCTGGGATCTTGATACTGTGGATTGTATGTACCCAAATGCGATACTTGGGCAAGGACAGGAAGATTCTACTAAAATTGATAAGACGAAAAAGAAGAAGAAAAAGAAGTCAAAAAAGGCAAACGATTCATATCATGTTGATGCTGTGCTTTCACTTGCCGCCAATCGACAGCATCGCAACCTCCTCGCATCATCTTCCGCAGATAAGACCATAAAGCTATGGGATCTTAACAAAACAAAATGTGCAAAGTCGTATTCATACCACACAGACAAAATCTGCTCAATAGCCTGGCATCCCGTCGAGGCGACGGCTCTACTGAGCGGCAGTTATGATCGGACAGCCGCTGCCGGCGACATGAGGACAACAGAGGCAGACCTACGCCGATGCGGGATTGAGAGTGATGTTGAGGCCGTCAGATGGAACCCACATGACCCAAACTATTTCTACGTAAATTTATCGCACTTTCTAACAAGATCGGTGCTGACATAGAATAGGTTACGACAGAGAGTGGTGTTGTTCATTATCAAGATGTCCGACAGCTAACAGGAGATCCCGCCAAATCCAAGGCTGTCTGGACACTTCAAGCCCACGATGAGTCTGTGTCGGCCTTTGATGTAAACCCGATAATACCAGGTTATCTAGTCACTGGTTCAACCGACAAGGAGATCAAACTCTGGAATGTCCAGGCTTCGGGTCCAAGTATGGTAGTCTCTAGAAATCTTGGCGTGGGTAAAGTTTTCTCGACTACTTTTGCCCCTGATCAGGAAGTAGGCTTCAGACTGGCAGTTGCTGGCAGTAAGGGATCGGTACAGATCTGGGATACTTCCACCAATGCTGCTATTCGCAGAGCTTTTGCTAACAGAGTCGCGTCTTCCGAGGTCGAAGTAGAAGAGCGCCTAGTCAGTGTTAAAGAGGATGATAGTTCGTCAGATGAGGAGGGAGAGGGAGATGAAGCGATGACTGACGGTAATGGACATCCAGATGGTTGGGAATCTATGGAGGAGTCAACTTGAATTATGCTTCCATCCTGATAAACCAAGCACGAAAAGCATCGAAGGCAGGAGTAGCGCAAGAAGAGCATTCGAATTCACGGTTAGTACCGGTACCTTGCATATTCCCGTGGCGGATGCTTCTATACTACGACAGTCCATGTTGTACGTCCTCAAGGGAGCAGTATTTCGTCCTGGTCAACTCGAGTTTTCACCTCAGGTAAGATGACAGCACAAAACAGGAGATTTACCTTACCGAAAGCTATCAGACTCGAGAGACTATATTGGCATGTACAAGTGCAAGGTACAAGTTCTAATAGAGTACACTTCACTACCATACAGCCTGGTATCTTCTTGTCACTGTTACACATGTGGACCCGTAAAAAGTTAACATTAGTCAAAGACCGAAGTCGGAATAGAATTTCAATCCATACTTTACATCAAAACCCTTACAAGCTTGATGACTAAAAAAAGTTATTCTTGTCCATTTGTACTAAGTTAATTCTATAGTATTGGTACTGAGTTCGCTATCACCCTTTACAGTACACTGGTCCGAGTTCGCATAGGGGAGAATTCTCTGGTCGGCTGCGGTACAGCAGAACTACTGTACCCACTGGATTGACCAACACATCAATACTGCAAGACAGCTCTATTTTTGCTGACGGTCTACTAGACGAGCCACGAAGTCTGGCCGAGGACAAACTTCGCCGACATGGCTGCATCGGGGTCCTTTGATTCACAGCGTTCGAGGAGCAAGTGTTGTTAGCTTTATATGACTGACCGAATGACCGATCCGATGTCAGCGGGCTGGGACTCACAGAAAATTCCCCATATGAGGTTGAAAACCGAACAAGACTCAGAAGGAGAGCGATACCTGGACCCGTGCCGAAAGGTTTGTCCCATCACTGCAGGATCTGTTATAAAAACAGCCATCTGGTGATTCCAGTGAGTCTGAGGTGCACTGTAGGGCTTCTCGGAAGAAACAAAAATGTTCTACGGTAGATGAAACGCTCCCAAACGGGCTAGGCTGGAAAAGGTAAGCAAGGTAGGATGCAAGCAAGCATGAAAAAGTCTGCAACACGTTGGCGTCGCTCTCCTGTACCCATACCTCCCATACCTTTACCTTAGCGCCCGCTTTGTTTCTTTCTCTCATTCAGTCTCTCTGCACGATTTGCATAACGGAACAGACATACGAAAACGGTGATTGGTCAGTTAGTGCCAACAAAGCGACCAGCATGTGAGAAGAAATTCCGAGGGAAGCACGGGAAGATGGCAAAGAGTGGGCGCTTGGATGACAGGTGGATCAGAGTGTCAATCATTTTCTGTCAAACAAGTCAATCCGCGCAATTCCCATGTTTTAGGCCCGAAAGTCTCCCCATCATCTCTCCGCCTTAACGCTAAGATACCCTTTTTGCGCCTTTTGCTTCCTCTTCTTTTCAAATTATATCTCTTCTTCAACAACTTTTCAATCCAACCTTCCCTCCATAAAACCTTTTTTTTATCTGTCTGGTTACACTGCTCCGACACGCTCCCTATCTCCTAAATCTCTGTCGCGACCTGGTTGTTCGCTCCTTACGACAGCTGGATCCCTTACATTCTCTTTCCATTGCCTCATTTAACTTGAATTACTCTCCTTATTCTTACAGACAGCGCTGCCAGCCAGCCTCAACATCGCACAATCTCTGAAATCGATCCGAGACTAGATTCGCAAAACACTTCTTACTACCTGAGTCTCGCACACTGCTCCAAGGGAACAAACGTACAAGTTTGAAATCCTGCGCCTTGTCCAAAACGTTTCACAGCTTCCCATTCTCCCCAAGGCGCAAACACCACCGATTAAAAACGGTCAATCAGTCTTCACGGCCACGAGACACAATCGTCTTAGACACTACACACATTGTAGCTGCAAATTGTGCACCACCTTCCTAAATCTTGAAAGCCTCGCAGCTCCTCACGTGTCGACTTTAATTTATCCGTTGCCTTTCCCCGCAATATCCGTCTAAGCCAGACCTCCCAAAATCAATCTATATTCTTCCACGGCCCTATTTCCGCAATTTCGACTTGCTTTAGGAAACCCACAGCCAATATACCTATAAAAAACTTCTCCACAAAATGTCCATCGTCCGCGCTTTTACCAGACGCTCAAAACGAACCGAGACTCCATCCTTCTCGCCCATCCGCACTGCCAGCACAAAACAGAATGGCCAGATGGTTGACCGCAAGCAAATATCAGGACCCGTTGCTCTGATTTCCACGACGAATATGCTGTCCTACGACGCTCCAGATATCCCCACCATGCGCCACGTATCCTCTTCGTCCGTTTCCTCCTCGTCTTCAAGCACCGCCGAGGATTCAGATCACTCCGCCGCAAATCTCTCCGGAGCTGATACCGATGCGACGTCAGTAACGTCGTCTCCCACCTCGCCGGAGCCAAACCATCTTTCATGCTACTTCCCCCAGCCAACCCAGAAGCCACGTAGGTCGACATCCACCACCAGCTTTCCTCGAGCATCTGAGCTTTCAATCGATGCGCCGGCAATACCGAAACGTGCACTTTCACATAGTAAGAAAGCTCATGAACAGATCGCACGACAAAGGTCCATTCGCTCCATGTCGGCAAGAAGCAGCTTAAGCTCACGGGAACAACGCTCCTCGGTCGACATGTTCCGGACTTCGGTAGAACCGAACCATCCTTTCGGTAAGGAATTAGAGCAGTTGAACGAAGTCGCCGAGGAATTTGGGAATGTTGCCAAAGATGCCGATGCGGCCCAGATCGATGAAGACAACCATTTCATGCAGCAACATGGTTTAGTCAAATTTTGCGCAAGCGACTATCTGATGGAAATTCAACCACTTTATAGCAACATATTTGGGGATATATCTCTTCCCAGCCCTCAGTGGATCTAGGAGAGATTTGTTTGGACAGCTGGTAGGAATCCTTTGTATAAGCAGCTAGATGTTGTTCGCAGAATTGGGGAACAACCCCGCCATATCATTTTCTTGTGGATATTTTAAATTTACTTCTCTTCTTCTACTTACTATCTGTTGGATTGAAAATTGGCGTTGTCGGCAAGACAGGACATGGCGGCGCGGGGGGCCCCGGAATATACAGAGAAAGGAGTTCTCTTCCGATCGTTTATGACTTGCAGTCTATGCTACGGTGCAACCGACTTGTTTTCTTCTGTATGATTGAGTTTGTTGCTTCTTGCCGATAGCGGCTTTTTAAGTATAAAATATATCGACTCATCTCAAAAATCTATTGTTGAAAATTTACTTCTCACAAGCACAAGTGCCCTCATCCGCCGTCGATAAACCGATATATATGGCGAAGTCAGGATTTTAAATGCTAAGGCCCATCTACCTGATGCTTTATACTTGATGTTGAATAATAATAAGAGTCTTTGATATTTTGAACTGTATACAGTGTTCACCCTTGCTCGCTTTGTTCGGCTATCCGCTCGTGGGTTACCCGTCACCCGCAGCGTTGGGCACAAGGGGCCACTTTGGGCTAAGGGAAACGGGTGTGTGCAGTGGGTGCGGTGGGTGCAGTGGGTGCTGTGTGAATTATCGGTGATCATCCCGTGCATTGGTCCATCACCAAAACCGAAAACCAGAAACAAAAACATCCAACACAACACAACACAACACAGTTACTCCAAACCTACCTCACCCCTCTCCAACTTTTCCTCTTCCCGTCCACACGCATAATTCGGGGAGAAGAGAAGGATACCAGACAAAAGACACAACTAGAATCACGAAAAGCTGAAATCACTACTCCGTCTCTTAAAGCATCAACAAATATCAAACCTAACCCCGCGGTTCCTCACACGCGAGCAACTGACATGGCTATGGACATTGACTTCACAAGACGAAACAAGAAGCCCAGACCTCTTTCCGAGAGCGAACGAGACAAGCTGGATGAATTCATAGACGCGATACACTATTCTGCGAGGTATAACTGCGCTCCCATTGATGCCTAGACCACATCTAACGCGCATATTCACCACAGATATTCTGACTCCGAATACGAGTATCGCCATGTGCAACTACCTAAACAAATGCTGAAATCAATCCCGAAAGAGTATTTTGATGGTTCACGCGGAACCCTGAAATTACTATGGGAGGAAGAGTGGAGAGCTCTGGGGATAACCCAGGTACGGACCTGATGTTTTACAAATCCACAACTCTCTCTCCTCTCTTTCATGTGAGAACAATAAGTGGGCTGACACGATGTTAAGAGTCTAGGTTGGGAACACTATGAAGTGCATGAGCCAGAGCCACATATTTTGCTCTTCAAGTACGTGTTTTGCTCAGTCGTTCTCGCCTCATGTCTTCAGCTAATTTGCTATAGGCGGCCAATCAACTATCAACCACCTATGCAGCAACAGTGATCCTATTCCCTGGTTTTTTGAAATCTCTTCTACAGTGTTCGTCGTCTCGCGCCTGTCGATAACCGGAGAGCGAATCTCTGGTCACACTTTAACTCTTCAAAAGATGTTCTCGAACCGCTCAATACGAGAATCATTTCCCATAAACGACAAGATCTTAAAGAAGCTTGCTCGCGCCTTAATTCTCTTTCTGCGACACATACGAGATTCTTATGGATACCGAACCGGTTAACTCTATAGAACCGGTGTTAGGGTATCTCAATTCTTGTCATTGATTGGTGTCCATCATTGTAGATATGAATGAATGAATCTCTAAACGTTCTAAATGGAAAAAAGACTCAGAATGTAGGGCGTTCCGTTCCCCACGTCAACACATCACTTTACTCGATACCCGAATATGCTTCTACAGTCTTCCCGGATTGTTTTCAAAAACGCTCTTTTATACGATCCTGATCAATTACCTCGAGGATTGGAGTAATGGACCCTGGTTTCCACTTGAATACATGGGCGTTCCTACCTAATTATTCACGATATCCAGAGACCAATATCATCAGCTAAGTCAATGGCTAGTCTAATTGGGAACACGAGTATCTGCTCCCAGAAAGAATCTACTAAAGATGGGAAAAGAGATCCATAAGCCGTACGAAACAAGTTCTACCGTGTACAAAATCCGTTTGTACAAGTGGAGAATCTTTTATTTGTGCTATATTTTTTTTATTAGAAGGAGCGGATTATCTACAATACCTACGCAATTTACAATCTACCTATCTTGCGTCTGTCTCTATGAGTGGGACCATCTCTTAATGGGGCCTTTTACCTTTCACGCTCACCCATTCCATCGCCACAGCACCAACAAGTGAACAACATCCTAGCACCAGAGCAACCTTGAACACATCGGTCAATGCATCATTGTACACATTCAGCACGAGGTCCAGCAGCGACGAGTCAACCACATGCCTCAGCTCCGTCGCCCCTGTATTTGCGATCACACGTGCATCGATGCCCTCAACGCCAGACAGACCGGATATCAGCTTGTTACTGAGGATGTTCTGCGCCACCGAGATGAATACCGCACCTCCCAACCCCTGTGCAAAAAACATGAGTGATGTGCCCGTCGGTACGTCTTTCTTGTCCAGTACTGCATTTGCTGCGGTAGCAGTCTGTTGGACTCCCAGCCCTAGCCCCATTCCTGCGAGCACCTGATATCCGATCCACTTCTCGTGGCCTGTCGTCGTCGTGAATGTTGTGAGCAAACCACAGCCTATCGAGAAGAAGACAGAACTGCCGATCATGAAAGGAGTGTAGAAGCCCGACATCGTTACCAGTGCTCCTGAAATTATACTAAACAGCACAACACCCAGCAGCATCGGTAGATTCATTATACCAGATTTGACCGCCGATGCATCCTTGATGGCCTGAAACCAGAACGGGAGATAGTAAACTAGGACTAACATTCCCCCTCCGATGCACGTTGTGAACCAGACTCCGGACGCTATGCTGCGCTGCCTGATTATGCGAGGAGGAACCGTTGCGCTCTCACCACGCCAGATCTCGACTGCGACGAAGACTAAGAGCGTGATTGAGAAAATGACCAGTAATGCGATGATCCGACCATCCGACCAGGCATACTTTGCTCCGCCCCATTGCAGCGCTAGAAGTAAACAAACGATACTCGGCATGAATATTACTGTCCCCAGGGGATCAAGCTGGATCATCTTCTCTTTGAAGGTCATGTTATCCACCATTGTAGGAATCCGTAGTACCAACACGAGAACCGCTACAGAAAACCCACCAAGGGGTAGATTTATATAGAAGCACCAACGCCACGATACATGGTCCGTAAAGGCGCCACCGAGGATAGGACCGGCGACAGACGCGACCCCGAAAACGGCGCCCATGAAGCCCATATATATGGGCCGTTTCCGGAGAGGGATACTATGCATGATGATCACGACGATGCCCGAGAAGACTCCTGCCGATCCGAGGCCTGCGATCGCCCGGCCGATGATCAGGGCTATGGAGCTAGGTGCTGCGCCGCAAATGGTGGACCCGACTTCGAAAATGAAGATACTCGCGAGGAAGACAGCTTTCGGACTATAGAATGTGTAGATGCGGCCGAAGAGGAGCTGAGAGGCGCACATGGTGAGTGTGTACGCGCTACCATACCAGCCGACGTCTTCTAAGGAGTTGAAATCGTCCGTTATGCGGGGGATCGCTGTCGCTATGATGGTTCTGTCCTATGCTTTCATTAGTGCTATAAGATTTGAAGGTGGAGACGGGACGATATACCAGAGCAACGAGGAACAGAGACAGGTATATAGAGATCATAACGAGAAGGATGGACATCCCTTTGGGTTGCTGGGCTTCGTCTTCCATCTTGGGGTCGATGTCTTCTTCCTCATTCTTCAGTGCTTCAGGACGGACTGACGTTGCTTCGTCCTCTTTTTTTGACTCTGTATGCTTTTCGACATCTTCCTCTAGCTGTGTTTGGGAAGAAGCTTCTTTGACAATTGACGTTCCATCTCCTTTCTTCGACATAACGAACGTGTCTGCAGCTGTTTCTGATAGGCTAGTGAATTGACGGTACAGTTAGAAGAAGAGAAGAGCAAATTATAAGCAGACTTGACTGGGGAAGATGATCACATATGCTACAAGAAGATGCTCCGGGTCCCTTTACATATTTGGTCAAGAATACGGTATAAAAGGAGCTTGTCGGGACCGACGAGAACCACCATGATACTTAGAATCCTTCTAGAGTCCATTCGAAGTAAATTCCACAGAACAAGATATTGTTTCAGCCTTTGAAAGTGACGAATTCCAATGCTCGCATCCTATCATGGACCTCGTAATTTGTTGAAAATGGTGCATATTATCCCGATTCTCCGATGGTAAGGAGATAGGATGTCGGTGAGTCGGTGACATGATGTACCGTTTAGGGAGAAGTTCAAGCACGTGACCAAGGAGGGCATTTTCAACTAGAACAGATCTAGTTCAGCCTATTTTTAGTTCTATCTTCCTTTCATATTTGAATATTTCAACTCCCGAAGAGCGGTAGCAAAGATATTATCGTGGTGAGAATCCGACTGGAAGCTAGAAGTTATCTATATGACTATAGAGTAGGACTAAGTTATTCTCAAGCTCATTATAGTTGATCAAGCAGGCCATGTCGTTCGGTTAAAGGCAAAGATACTTCTATATGCGTGCTCTGTATGCACCCGTATGTATGACCTCACCTCGTAATAATGCTCGACTCCCACCACATGCCTACTTACTGCAACTATTTCTCTTTATTCATTTATAAATGCAACGAATGCAATAAATGATCCGAACACTCTCACAAACTACTTCCTCGGCTGCTCTTTTTATACGATCTTCGTTCATCCTGAGGACAAGAACACCATCTCTCTCCTACATACGCACAATGGCAACAGGGAAAGCAGACAACGAGCAATTGAAGAGTTCGAAGCTCTTCGATGTATCCCATGTTACTGCCGTTGTAACTGGCGGAGGAACGGGAATTGGTTTGATGATCACCCAAGCTCTTGTCACCAACGGAGCGAAGGTATACATCACCGGTAGAAGAGAAGAGGCTCTGCAGCAGGTTGTAAAACTTTACAACAGTGGCCCCGGCAAAATCATTCCGTAAGGCTTGCTTAGACACACTTTGACATCCTTTTCTTCATTCTCTCATGTTTGTCCTCCCAGTCTTCCCGGCGATATAAGCGATAAGTCCGAAGTACAACGTCTGGCCAAAGATATCTCGTCCAAGGAACCAAAGGGGATTCAGCTCCTTGTCAACAATGCCGGTATCGCCCGTGACGATGCGACAAAGTTCTCGAGTGCCGGTGAGCCAAACATGGAGGATCCAGTCTCAATATCTGAACACTTCCTGAAATCTCCGCCCGAGTCTTGGGAGGAAACGTTCAAAACCAACGTGACGGCTCAATTCTATATGTCAATGGCATTCTTACCTCTCCTAGCGAAGGGCCAGAATGAAACTCCTGGCTACACGTCCAGTGTCGTTAATATCTCCAGTGTCTCAGGCGCCATGAAAGGTCCTAGCAGCGGCCAGTTCGCGTACGCTTCGAGCAAGGCAGCATTCACTCATCTGACGAGGATGCTAGCTACCACCTTTTCCAAAACCGGTGTCAGGGTAAATTGTATAGCGCCTGGTATCTTTCCTAGTGAGGTGAGTTACCGTTCTCCTTTCGTTGATCACCCTGCGGATACCGTAGGCTATTCAATGGATTGGAAGAGCTCAGAGTACTGACAATTATTCTGTAGATGACGGCTGGAGACTCGGATAACGATCAGAAATCGTCACTCGATATGAAACCATCAAACCCAGCTCGGCGTACTGGACATGACGCCGATATAGCGGCGACCATTCTTCTCCTCGCAGGCCACGGTGGAGCCTTCTATAACGAACAGATCATGTATCCAGATGGAGGTAAATTATCGCACCTCATTCTATTCTTCTCGAGTTAACAATATGTCTAGGCAATACCCTCGTGCAGCCAGCGGCCAATTAGCGTGGAACTTTTCCTATGTGATGCACGTGTATCATTTTTTTGTACAATAAGGGGTCGTTGACTCAATGAGGGTTATTATTGTCTCACTCTAACTTCTTTGTTCAAATCTAAAATAAGACCTTTGGCAAATGAAACTATTGTCTCAATTGTAATTTCTGTCTATGGTTGAGTGTCCTTGTTCTTCGGAGCCTCAACCCGGCATCAATGACTTCCTACATTATCATCGGCGTGACCAATGCGAACTATTCACAAATTTTCTTAACAATCGCGAACTATTCCCCAACCACCAACACTCAAGCAAACGATTGCACATGCGACATCTTTAGCAACGCACTCCCATCGCATCAGCGTTCCTACATGATCAATAGCATTCTCATTACAATGACTCGACCCCAGCCACCTTCCTCCGTCTATATGTATCCGTCGATTTCTTCTTCCTCATCTTTTTTTAACAATAAGTACCCCTCAAGTCCTTCTTCATATACCTTTACCTACCCAATGTTTCCTCATTCACAACGCTTCGATCCCGGTCGGATCCCGAAATTCGCAGCCTGGCCGCTCCCACCTTACAACCCTATTTTTCCAGCCAATTACCGTCTTAAGGCCAATCCAGACGTGCTTGGCCCATATGCTGACCTTGTATATGATGAGAATTGCGCCCGGATTCGAGCGCGCTTCGCCGGCACCAACCCAATGCGCGGCTATAACGAGCCCTGGCTCCCGAATCTCTATCTGACTCGTGACACCTACAGTATGCTTAGTTACCGGATGCTGCGTAAAAACTCGAAATCCAACCCCATCCGCATCCTCGCTCCCGAGCCCGTGGAAGCCGAGCCAAAGAAAGCCGAGCCAGAGACCATTCCTCGCCCATGCACGCCACCACCTCGATATTGGGATCCGCTCGCCAACGCCTACACCGACTCACCCTAAGTCGGCCTACGCATCCTCGAGCAATTTCAGGAAGAGGCCAGAAGGGACGAAGAAGAATCGGAAAAAATCGAGCGATCCCGACGGATGATGAAGAACTACGAGGAAGAAGTAATAGACTGCGCCCAGTTCCTCCTCCACTGGGCCCTCAGGATCTACCTCGTCGTCATCACCGCCGTCACCATCTGCAAGGTCCCTTGGTGGTTCTACCTCGTCTACGGTACGCTCTTCCTGCTAGTCGCCTCCGTCCCCCCGGCCATCGGCCTGTACCGCAACTTCCGCATCAGCGACGACACCAAGCGATACGTCCGGTACCACTAGTGCGTCCTCAAGCTCGAGTGGGACATAGTATACTACTCTCCGAGGAGCTTCGCCGTCTTCCGCGTGCTGAACGCCACCGTCTTCAATCCGAAGTACTGGTCCATAGCTTTCGGCCTGTGCTTCGTCTTCGTAGTACTCACGAGAACGCCGGATTAGCGCAAGCTTTTTTGAAAAAGGCTTCGCGTACGGGAAACGTGCTGGATGAGTGTTCGCGATGGAAATTGGCTGGAGTGTTAAATGGACGAGGTTCACTTAGAGTATCGATATCAGTCGTGCACTATCATCGCTTGTCATCATCGTTCGACGAAATCACTTTATCACCATCGTATTCGAGGCACATCGTCTATCCTACCGGCATCATTCATCATCATCATCAATGGAGGAACTGGAAGGGCAAATCGTTCATGGATTCTCGACAAAGAGAAAGAAAGAAGATCAACTGTCTGTCTGTCTGTCGATTTCAAGAATTGGAAAAAGAGTAGATTATCTTTGGATTGATCTATCACATTGGAAGAAAGGAGTAAATCGTTATATCGTGGTTCATTGGCGCTGCAGAAGGAGTAAAATCGGCCTTGGATAGATCTGTCACACTGGAAGAAGGGAAGCAAATTGTCACATGGTGGTTCATTGGCGCTGGAGAATGAATTTTAGCAGTATCTCAGGGAAATTGATCAGGATAAGAAAGGTCCATTGATTCATCATTTCAGACCAAGGTCTGGTCGTTCAGTTCTTATTTTCATTTCTTTATCAAACTCAGGCGCTGCTCATATAGCGAGTCTGGCGTCTTTTGATATCTTATGGAACTTTATCATTTCTGGAAAGGCTTCTTATTGGGCCGTTCGGTTCATGTTCATCTTTTTCTTCAAATCAGGCTGTTGAAATAGCGGGCCTGGCGTCTGTTTATTGACAGAAGCTTATGCTTAGATCCCAATCAATCAATCAATCAATCATCGAATTACATTGCTTACATTAGTGATGACATTGCTGTGGATGTGCTGATGTCTACCCATTACCTTACATCCTTGAAACTCAATACCTTCCTGCCGTACCATCGGGAGCGCCAGATACTGATAAATGATCTACTCAGTGGCGGGTGTAAGATTGCTTCTATAATTTGCTCTATCTATTACCCCAGTGACCTCCCTAATAACGAAAACCTTTCCTATAGATCCACTCTACAATCGAACCTCTACCAAAAGCTGCGTCCCCTTAAATGAAAGCTTGACAATAATAGTCCGTTTGTTCTGCGTGCTTTCCACACTCCCAGCCAAACATCCAGGAGGGTTGGATACAGCAAATGTCATTGCTGACGTAGCAGCCTTTTCCGTACGCACCGGACATCTCCACTATCCGTATGTGCTCCACGATCGATAGTCCCGCGCTGAGCGTTGAAATTGAAAATTTTGCTCTATCCCAGAACTTCGGAAGACTGGAGAATTTGAACAAAATATCGGTTTAAAGGGAAAGGAAAAACAGGGGGAAAGATTCGGTTAATCCGAATGGATCAATATGAACATTGATCATGAGGAAGGGTATTGCGCGGCTGGTACTGATAGCCGGGATAGGTAAGCGCATGGTGCTCTGTAAAACTGATGTGCGGTTGGTACTAATAGTCGGAAAGGGTGAGCACATCGACGTTTTAAGGGAAGTTACTATGCGAATGATATTTATAGTTGGGATAGGTGAGTAAGAGTTGATTAGCGATGGCTCTAAGGATCGTCCTTGGTCGAAACATATGAGCCAGTCTGCATTTTGCCCTGGTCATTTCTCTTCCTTTACGTTCTCTATTCCCTCTAGCACCTCTTCTAATGAACTAAGATGACTGTTTTATCCGCATAGATGTTTGAGTAGGTAAGGGGTGATGGAAGCGATGCTCTTTGCTGAACCTTAACGTCTTCTTGCCCTCATCTTTGTAGTCTTATTGTCGAGTGAACAGGAAATGATTCGGATTATCAGCAAAACAACCAAGTCCCGGCTTGTTTGAAAAGTCTCCATTGAGGTTCGATGCACTCTGAAAATCCCTTCAAAATGACTTCGTTTCCGCCTGTGAGATCAGACTTCACTTCTTCCGCCTTTCGGTATACCATTTGCGCAAACCGGCTCGATTTACCGTGACTCTTTTCTACGTTCGCTTCTACCTGGAGTAGTAAACTGTACGCGATAACGGGGAAATCCAGTCCTCCTTTCTCCTGCATATTTTGGACTGGTGGATAGCTGTCGATCTCATTCACCAGGTAGATTATCAGCTTCACCAAAGTCCAAATATGGACTACCCGCAGGGGATGATGTGGTTGGGGATACAGCACAGGGTCAACGTGGAAATGGATCTTCGAAGCTTGCATGAGTGCTGCAACAAATTGCCCAGCGGTAAGCGTTCTCACATACAACTCTTTTCGTAGTGCGGCAAACGGCTGGCGGGTGGGCGAGAACATGCCTGATTGATAGCACATTTGCATGTTATCGTCAAGCATTGTCATAGCCTCTTGATTATCTTCCAAGTCCCGTGATTTCTCCAGCGCGTCGAAAGCCTTTGCCTGAAGAATTGCCATATACCTCAACCGGAGTTCATCACAACCAACGTAATTGGGCCCACCATGCTCAATAGTAGAAGATAGATCACGGCGTTCCTTGAGTAATATCCGGGCTTTGGAAGCCCAATACTTAGTCACTGACGAGACTAAGAACTCATCCTGAGGAAGGGTGCTTCCTTTCTCGCAATTGGAACAAGCGCAAGTAAAATGATAGCGAGATTTTAACTCTGATTGGCGTCTGTAAAACGGATTACTGCTGTCGATGTACGAGATGAAGACTTCTTGATCTCCCTTAATATCTTTCAGAGCACGCAAGGACACCTCCGGACCATCCATGACTATGAAAGCATTGGGGTCACAAGAATGATTTGCCGATGCGAGGAGCGGGTCCAGACATATACCCAATGGATCATAAGTAGGAGTGATTAGAGCAAAAGAGTTTGTAAGGACCTAATAGGTTAGATAGAGGATGGAAAGGATTTGTATTTAGTCCTACCTTCGCAAATATCTCTTGCGCGATCCCTTCATTGAAGGCATTCTGAGTCCCAGAGATTTCCAAGGCGCCCTTGGATAAGACTTCTATCTTCTCTAGAAGTTGTTTGTGTGACTCAGTGGATCGAATGTGGTCAAGATGCGAAGTGAGACGGCCTAATGAGTCCCATTGATCATCCGTCAAGGCCCCATGTCGTCTCATTGTTAGTATCTGTATGGTAGCTCGTACAGCATTAGGTAGTTGGTTGCTACGCAAGAACTCCTTGAAGCGGGAACATTCGTGCTTATGGTGTCTCTTCCAAGACTGAGATTGACATTTCTATGGCCTCTTATTAGCAAACTTCAAGATAGCGAGTAGAATTATGTCAAGGATATCAATTCGCGTAGGAGTCAAAACTTACCGTCGAGCAGTATTTCAACACTTTACAGCCACTACATGCTTTAACGCCTACTTTGTCCACCGCATCCCCTTTACTGCTGAACAGAGGTGTCGTACTCCAGATGAAGCAATTAGAGCAGCTATCGGACAATCTGGGTAGATCAAGAACGGCGATAAGTGGTCGTGCCAGGGACAATATCAATTCCCCTGGTGGGATATTTTCCCGAGCAAAAAGCCCACTACCTGAGGTGGGGGAGGGCTTTACATCAGCCCGACAAGGTAGTGATGACATGGTGAGAGATGGTGGTAGTTTTGGCTTTGTTCATAGAAGAAGTTACGTTTTTGATAATTGGTAAAAGGGGAAATACTGTAGTCGCGTCCAGGGGGTTCACACCAGGTTCACAAACGGTATGTGCGTCATTCTCAGATACGGGCTAAGTTACGAAATCACGTGCAGCCTACCTCACAGTACTTTTTGTTCGATAGCTAGGAGAGATATTTCTCCGACTTCCCATATTCGCTCGTTATCGCATTCAAGCTACCTCCGTATATCAATCGAGATATCAAATTGTTTAGAATCACGACCGGAGTAATCGGCATCACACCTGCAAGTTGCTCTGTTTCGAAGCATTCTCAAATCTTTATACATATCCGAGGTTCGCGCCTACAGTATCTGTTTCGGAACGTGAGTACTCCTATAGCACTGGGTTTTGCCTGTGAGACCATATACCCGCACTCCGAGGGACCCCATTGACGACATTCTATAGCATGGATGAACCTGTATCCGTGACCGACGCCCCTCGGGAATACAGTCTGACCCTAGTCGAAAGTGAGAAACCAGTTCTTCGGAAACAAGACTAATGACACAGGATTTGCATAGCGGAGGCTAAGATATAGAGTATGGTTATAGACACTCACCGTAAATATGACCATTGACTCCGGAAACGTGCTGCCAAAAATAGAAGAGTTTTCAGTTACACAAGAGATATCAGCTGCCTGAAGCAGTGAATGATAAAATGATCTTTCGATAGCGAAAATGATGGCCGGCACAGATCTTCATGCAAGGTAGGAGGCCATTGTATGATTCCAAGAGCCTAGGGATATTTTTTCTCTATTAAGATAAGGAAAATCTAAGCCACCAGGCGTACCTGCACCTATACAACGCATACGTACTCCGAGGGCAATGGCCAAGTCATCTGGGTGTCAAAATCGATCTCCAGGGCGTATAAGTCTATCACCGATGCATCCTCTGACGTATAGATACACGAATACCTTTCTGCCTTGCTCACCTGAATGATGACCTGCATGGTGGAAGCAGTATCGAATTGATTGTACTTGATCTGTGCGTCACATATTAAGCAATATGAATATGTGACAATATAACGAGTGTAACTATTTACTTCTTTGTAAAGGTTTTATGTAGCCGATTATTCCCAGGTATATACAAATTCCCAACGGGAGAAAGTGTCAAGCATGAAAATGAAGAGTGTCAGCCATGCTGACATACCACCATTCCCTGTGCTCGCAAGCTCAGCTTATTCAACTCAGCCCAATAGTAATTTGATTTCATAAGAGTAACATGCGATGGGATTGGACGGTGTTCTGTGAATTCATACTGCGAGTCTCTCATGTCCTACATAAGTTTAGAGTACTGCTCGCAATTTAAAAGTTTTGATAAATGAGAGCTATCGCCTTTTGAAACGATTATAGCAAGAGCAGGATTCGAGAGAGTTTAGGAGAGCGAGATTGAGATCTATGCATTCAGATTAGTCCTCTGGTTAGGCTCGCCATATGGTACAAGATTTGCTGGATTCCATAGACTATCTGCAGATAGAACTAGTAAGTTTAACGACGCAATCCTAGACCCAAGCCGCTTTAGAGGATTACCACTGAAGAACCCGTCAGCGACTCTTCCAAGCGCATCACGAAACTAGTGCACCCAATTAGTCCATACATAGAGAAGTGGAAAATGGGTACCGGAACGAACATACACCTTGAAGAATGGCTTGACGAGCATGTGCGGTCTCAATCATACAGTGGTCCAGTTATTCCCCCTGCGTTTAAAGTATAAACATTCCCCCAAGAGGTTGGCATAGTATTTGTGTTGATCGTCCGTGGTAGGATAATTCACTGGAGCTGGAGAGAGTAACGGGTTGGAGCAATAGAAAAGATTTCATCTATGGGTCTGACACAAAGTTACCCGATGTATCACCAAATGGTGTTACCACAAGGTCTGTTTCGAGAGCATATGGGGCTTCCATTCGACCTACTAGCCAAGTGATAAGTACCGACCTTTTGTCTTCTCCAAAGGGCTTCACCAATATCCAGCAGAGCGGTGCACCAGCAACGGCTTCAAAAGGCAAGCACAGTTCCAGAAATATGACACAGCAGAACCCTAGATGGCAGAAAATAGTGGATGGTATTATATCTGATTGCGCGAAGCCTGGCTTCTGGCAACTCAAAAGGCTTTCTCTAGGCCTCACAAACAGGGAGATGAACTACTCTGTTATGTGCTCCATACTCGCAACATCGAGCATTATTTATTTGGATAAAGAACTGAGAGCGAATAGAATCGAGATTCCAGCAAATGAAGGCCCAAGGGGACGTCTTCTGCGCATAGCAGCAGGATATGCTCTGTCCACAGTAGAGTACAAGCCTAACGCATCACTAACGACGCAATTACAGCAATTCAGAGAACTTGTTTTTGCGAGTTTATGCGTCGTCCTGGAACAACAAACCGTACCAATAGCGAAAATAAATGATATTATGCGGCTGTGTATCTCTGCTTCGGGTACAGCAAACTTGTACCGTCTAAGGCGAGGTGCTCTATGGGTAAATCGGGTGATAGCAGGGCTCATTAAGAAAGGATGGGGACATCATGCCACTGAGCTATTTTTCTTATGTACGTATTCCTATTTCTTGATAACGGAGCCACTCGCGGTATTTGTGACAGAACTGACCTATTCATCTGTAGGCGGCCGGTCCGTTTCGCAATATGGACTCCTTTGGGAATCGTCTTCGCGGTCATTCCCATATTTCTCAGCAAGAGTAGAACAATCGAGAGAGAGCGCTAATGCACTCTCGGACGAACCTGGCTGGGTGCCTTTATGTATTCCTATGATTATCAAGAGTTTGGTTGGAGACGTGGTATCGTGAGTATTCAACATCTTATAGAAGTACATCCTCATTATAATGCTCATAATCTGACATATTAAGGGTAAGTCAATCCCACATAAGTCTGGCTTTAGGATACGATGAGACGACGTTGGCTCAAATATGTGAAACTGTTGTGCAAAACAACACCTCCTTGATGTACTGCTAAGGTGCGCTGGGTTCATCGTCAAACGAGGTGTATACGGTATAAATCACAGTTCATCTTTCTCAGGCGGCGGCTCCTCCCACATCCTCTTCTTCTGATTTCTCGGCGCATCTGACTCCTTTAGTTCGTTTCCATCTCCTCGAGCGGGAGTCTTGGATGTTTTTTTATCCTCTCCTGCGACTTGAGAACCTTCACTGTTCTCAGCAATTTGACCTACTTCTCGCGAAAGACTGCCTTCAGGACTTGGATCTAGGTCTTGCTTAGCTCCAGTCCCGCCAGCTCTGGTACGTACAGTTGCCGGTTTATCAGCCATATTATATGAAGGAGGACCTTTTTCCGCGCTCGGTTTAATGATTAGACTGCTTCCGGTGGATGTTAATGTATGATTGACGGTAACCGAACTGCCGACCAGTCCAACACTACTCAATGTCCAAGATAACAACCTATAACAGGACTTTAACGGGAGCCAAACAAGCCACCAAAGAGGACCATAGAAGAATCGTCGATATACCAACCAGATAATGGTACACAGTAGTATGTAAAAGGCGGTTTCGAGGTACCACGTGTCGCTTTTCTGACTACGTAGAAGAACGCCTAAAAGGTTCCTTGAAGAGGAAAGCAGATCGCCTAGACTCGTATACTGTTCAGATAGTTGGGCGAGAGCGGCTGTACTCTGGTCTAACGTTTCTTGAGCGAACTGGGAGCGAGAAAGCTCCGATTGCATAAGCTGATGGGTACGTCTTAAAGCAGCAGTGACGTCGCTCGAAGCCTGAACTTCTAGCTCTTCTTTTGTTAACTGTTGATTACCACGACGGCGGGATGGTGTGTTCTCGTTGTTGCCTTCCTGTATATTAGTGAAAAGAAGACTCCGCTCTTTTGCCTTAGCTGCTTCCGCGTTACGTTTTGCTGTCAATTGCGCAGACCTGAACTGGGCACGGGAACTATATATCCGAAGTTAGACACCTTAAACTGATGAGAAGAATCAGGAGCCGCTTGCATACTGTCGCAAATCCTCGCCTAATTTTGCAAGTTGTACCGCGATCCTAGACCGTTCTCTGTCTTTCTCACTTCCCTTTCTTCTATCCGCGATACTGGACGCTAGGTCGTTAAATTCTTGCCGTAGGATCTCTAGTTCTTCTTCTTGTTGCTTGAGGTTATCGTGGATCTCTGCACTTAATTCCACCCTGACATCATTGGTATCGTCGTCGAGAGGTGTAGAGCCCGGTTGAAAATTGAGCTTCGAAAGACGGTGTATTAGCAGAACTACAGATTTATTCGAATCGGTAAGGTGGGCGATTCGGGCATTGAGTGACTGGGTTGTCATTGTTCTTTCAAAGGGAGCTCTCCACGTAGGCTGGTTTCCTTTTCAGATGCAAGATGGGGGTCCAAGAAGCCGGAAAAATAAAATCCCATAGAACTACTGAAATAGCGTAAGTGGTCAGTGTGGACAGACCTAGACACTGGCGCCGGGAGCAGGACGACAATGAGAGAAGATGTAAAAGTACACCAGTAATTGTTAGCCAATGCAGGATCGCGCCTTTGAGTCTGTGGTATAGATTATTTGAAGGTAGGTCATTTAGGTTTCCGTTGATATTCTAACGCATCACTGACAATGCGGTAGTTTATAATACCTTCGTACCGTCTCTGCTCCGAAGATCGAACACTCTGAGATCTCCCCATTTCCCCTTTCCTCCACGATCGGAGCATATATACAATTGGAAAATAGTGAGATTCAAGGACCATTGAAATGATAACGCGCTTTCTCACCGATGTAACCGTCCGCTTTAACCCTTTCACGGCGCCCGCAAAGACAGCACGGACATTTCTTGCACATCTTCCACCAAATGCGCGCTCCAATATGAAAATCAACACAGCGCTTTTACCGCGCACTGCAACAGGTCCAACGAAATTATTTCTTAAATTCAGTATGTGGACAAGTTGGAGCTACAAACCAATGATATAGCAACATGCTCACTTAGTTGTATATCTGCTAATACAGGAGTTTGCACAGAAGACGGCAAGGAAATGGATCTTGATCTTGATAAATTGAAGATCAAAGACGTTATGGTGGAAGTGGACAGGCATGCAAGATTACTATCAAGGCAGGAAGAGCTGTCGGGTAGCTGATTCGATTGGCGACTAGTGAAGCATTCTTCGGAGTCTTTGTAGCATTTAGGCAGGGTTATTCGGAACTCGAATTGAAAGATTCTCATCAATCAACTATAATCCCTTGTTCAGATTTTGTTACTACTTTTGGGTACTTTAAGATGTCAATCAACCACACCGTTTCCTCGCGCAAACGCTGGAGGTCTATGCTGACGGTGCTCCAGAGATAAAGAACCATTTATCAATGCTGGAATCGATGGGCGCAGGAGGGAGATTCTCGCCCCTTGGAATGTTAAGGCTGTTGGGGTCGACCCGATCGGGGGAATGAGGGACTTGGACATTCGTGCTATAATAACGAATCAGCTAGCTACCCTATTAGATTGGGTGAGAAAATGGTTCTTACAGTGAGATTTGGCCTTTCTGCGACTTCCCGGTGATTAACTTCTCCCAAGCTTCGGCACATTCGCGAATAATGTCCGTTGCGTACCTGTCATAGTCAGTTATTGGTTCGCGGAATAGAAATGCTCAATTTACACACTTCTTGTTCTTGCACTCTCCGGAGAATGCGAATTGGTTCTCTGGCTTGCCGTCGGGAATCTTATAGATACGGAACCATTCGTTCGTAGCCCGAAGTAAGCCTGGCAAGTGTCGTTCGACATCCTCAATATCGTTCAGCTTGGGTGCTAAGGGGTCGTTGATGTCGATGACGATGATCTTCCAATCCGTCTCTTCTTCGTCCAACAATGCCATGACCCCCAAAACCTTGACTTGTTTAACTTCACCCGGTTTGCCCACAATTTCACCAATCTCGCATACGTCAAGCGGGTCGTTATCTCCTTTTGCCTTGGTTTCCGGATGGACAACATTGGGGTCCTCCCAAGTCTACAAGTTATTTAGTAATGACATCCATATTTTCTTTTTTATCTGATGACGCACCTGGGGGAACGCTCCGTAGTTCCAAAGGTAACCCTTATGGGGAAAGCAGTTCCGCACGTATCGAAGTTTGCCCTTCTTAATATCTTGCTTGATAGGGTTAAGGGTCTCTTCTTTGGAGATCTACCGGGTAGGGACCACATTAGCGGGTAGGCTCAACTTCGTAAATGGCGATACATGTTATGGGAGGTTGTAAGGGCAGGGTAAGCATACCTCCATCTTAGCATTGGTCCACCGGGGCACCTCAACGATCATGTTGAAGACTGTCTGCTGCTCGTTGGCATACAGAGGAATGTCGTGAAAGGGTGAGAGGGGAACGCCATCTTTTTCGATGAAGATGCGGTGCTCCAAAGTGTTAGGGGCGCCAATTTTCCTCGCGGTGTAGGTGGAGGGGGCTTTTGAGTGGTAACCTTTTTCAGAGATGGGAAGAGAAGCCATTGCAGCAGTGGTGTGTCGTGAAGGTGAAAAGGATGAAGAATTGAGAAGATGTCCAGCGACCTGGCTTGCTCTTGATTGAATTTTATCGACCTTGGCAGAATTGGTGGTGGTGGTGGTGGGGTAATGGCGATATGGATTTGACGTGGCCAGTGTAGCAAACGTCACGGCAGGAAGTCCGCATGAGACTGCCTGCACTCGAGCTTGTATTATGGGACTACTGGAACTAGTGAATGATGTGCTCTTTATCCGCGGGGTCAAGAGAATTCTCTGAGGACATGACAACCGAAATACGACCATGCAGGCTCATTAAAAGTAGAAGTTGATAAAAAACTCGGGTGTTTATGTACGGATGGAAGAGATGGTAATGCAATTGATACCTTGAGCTATCCCGTCTCCACTTGGTTTGACGTTTATTGTACAATACAGTACACCTCAGTATTATGGATTGTTCTCAGCCCGAGGACCAACGGAAGAAAAACAAGGGGAAACATGCACGCTGAGGTCAAAATAACCTGGAAACTTTCCATTTTGGTGCACACGCTAATGAGATCTACCTTACTGACTAGCACCAGAATGGAAAAGCATACAGTTCACTACCTTACCTTATGGTGACCAGTGAAGTATCCATCCCTACTGTCTGAATATATATTGAGCCATCGTTTGAGAGAAAATACGGGACGTCACTATAACAACGAGGGGTTTCGGATTGTGCACAAAATAAAAAGAAGCTATCCTATATGCTCAGAGCTCAATATAATCTATTCGGGCGCCAAAAGTTCTGAAACCTTTCATCGAGAAACAGCCCTTCTCTCGTCATCAGGGGTTCTTCTGGAATTGTTCGCTCTTCAAATATGGCTGACTCCGTTACCTCGCATTCATCGTCCTGACACGGAAGTAGCACGCTGACTCCCTCTTCCAGCCCTTCCGCTCCGATATCAATAGCATCAATCTCGCCCCCACCCTCAGCGCCCAGAAACTCGTATTGTCCTTCGTTAAACCCCAGGTCAAACTCGCCGTAGTCTATATGCGTGTTATTATCATGTGGAATAGCGAATATAAACGTGTCGTCTCCGACGTAGTCATTCACTGCACCGAGATTCTCATCATAAGGTTCATCAAACTGGTCGTAAATTCGTGGATACCTGATATGGGAATGCTGAATGTCATCATCAGCTAGATTCTGGGGTTGGTAGTTTGCCGCGTATGTGTCTTGAGCGTCGACATCATTCCCTGGCACATCAAAAGCTGCATCACACCGTTTAAGCAGCTGGCCGAGTGAGGAGGATGTAGCAGGGTCTACCCTGTCACGAGTTTTATCTGGTTGACCTCGTTTCACATCGGGAGAGCAACGTCGTTCAGGGGTTTCCTTGCGTATCTTGTTAGAATTAGTCTCAGAGCTTTGAGTTCTTACATCCGGAGGTTGATGTGACAATCGCCCTCCATCATTCTTTGAATAGATAGGCGTTTCTACGGCGGAATAGCGATGATGTTCGGCGACCAGCATTTCTTTCAAATCTTGTCCGCTCCTGATCGGTTCTCTATTCCTTTGGAGGTGATTCAACCGTATCGTTGCACCCCTTTCCATAACATGAGATTGACTACCATGTCGGCTGGGCAAGGTCTCGTCAGATGGCCGAAACGATCCCGAGTCTGTAGGTGCTGAGGATGGGCCCCGATTATGAACAACCCGCCCCTGGTTAATATGAATTTGAAGCGGACTGTTCTCATCTAGCTGACCGACATGTATAGCAGAGAAATCCCGTGGGAATACCTTATGTCCTTTAGATTGAGGGTTGGATTCAGACCAGGTGAAAGGGGTCTCCCCCGTCGAACTTTTTCTTGAATCGTACTGTTCAACGACGGAACTTTCCCGTGCTTCCACAGTTGGAATAACTGTATGTACCGATTCCCTACCTAATGACGATCTGTACGTTCGTATTTTATGATCTCTTTTCGAGTCTCCCAGCGGATGCTTTGTGGGTAGTTTTTGCACGTTACCGGCGTTCTCAGCCCGTGAGACTTTCTTGGTAGCGAAGTACCCAGATATTTCGTAGTTATTTGATCTTTTTCGATCTCTGTTCCTATCTTTCTTTCCGCTTGCTCTACTCATCTCCGTCGGGTTGAGCTCATGGCCGGCTTGTCTGGGCTTTTGAAGGAACCTCATCTCGGAAAAAGTAAGGTCAGGTACTGTAAGTACGAACCTTAGCTTTCGTTGCTCACGGCGGATTCATTTCAAAGGAGGATACTTACAGCCGCGACCCTTATGCGGAGAGGATGCGCGACCTCTCCCGAACATTCCCACTGGCGCGCATTGTTTTAACTAAAAGGTTTCCGATCAGCGTACGCTTCAAGAACACAGTCCGCTTGGAGCGTACGGTTAGACGTTCACTGGCTACATTCTTTGCGCGAAAAGCTTGAACAAGTCCAGTTCCTTGCCTGTCCTCTTTTCTTTTTCGTGTCTTTCGTTTGGATTTTCTCCTCTTGCCGTTTCCACCGTCATTAACAGGTTTCGCTCGAGACTTCTCTTTCACTTCGTAGAGATCAGGTCGGGTCTTATGACGAGGCTTCCGCTGGTACTTGTTTGACGGAGTGGAACTCTCTGAAGCGCTGCTTCCGGGATCGAGAAGGGCATCGGATGAGGTCTTTAATAGTTTTTCCTCTGCATCAGAATCTATATCTCCCCTGAGGGAACGTTTACACGCAGGCTGTGCTTGGAGCAAAGAGCTGTCTGTATGTGAACGTTTCCGCTTGCTACGTCCAGTGGGTGGTAGGTCTGCTGCAGCACCTCGTCCAGCTAAGAAAGGATGAAGACCGAGTTCGTGAAGAGTTTCGGCTTCTTCATCTATCTTAGTTTGCTCAATCCATTTTTGAATGCGGATTTTGTCCATCGGTCAATGCTCAACGATAATGCAGAGGTCCACCGTCTGATCTAAGGTAAGGACGGGATTGAGAGGTCATGATAGGCAGGAAGGCGACAGAAGGTGTGACTTCCTCTTCTAGCAATCAGTTTGAGTCCCCTCATTCCGTTCTATCTTGCCGACGTAAGGTACTTTGTGAGGCACCTAACAACCACATCTCCTCCGTTGGCACTTTTATTTCCCCCCTTTTTACTGAAAAGAACCAACATAAAGTAACCATACGGAATTCAATTCCGTTGGACGTAGCACCGTTCCATACTGGAGGTCCATCGAAAGACGATAGCAGGCGCCACAGAATACCTACAGCCCAAACCTCCCAGGGAGCACAAGAGCTGGGTCAAAATATAATGGGAGCGATTGCCAGAGGGCAGAAGCGGATGTTTCTTCCGGGATGAGTGTTAATAAGGTACAGTCACCGATGGATGGATGAGTAATTACGGCGACGGATGCGACTGGAAGTATTTTGCAGCTTTTGTTCTAATCCATGCTACGGAGAGGATTCATCAGTCTCGCCGCACTTCGCAAAAACTTGATTTGAGAGCGAATTGAGCGCATGAGGATGAAAGCTCAGCTCCTTCAGCCGTACTGTCGACAGGCCAATCTCCAAGCGCCAACGCTCCGTGATATATCTAGCATTCCAGCAGCTTAGGTTACAAGCGTGCACAAGCTGAAGACCTTTGGTGGTTGAACCAAGTCGTCGTTGACGAAAGCGGTAGGGCCTACGTCCCAGGTGAGGGAAGCCGGGGCTTCCCCTTAGAACTAGAACTAACGGGCATGGGGGGGACTCTCGCATTCGCAGAGACCTTGATCCGAACGCACACCAACTCCTTGTCCTTTCTCCTCCACAAAGCGAAGTTGATAAACCTCCTCTTAACCTCACGCAATCGGTACGTCTCTGTTGGGCTTCCCCTAATACCCTTGCTCTGTTCTCCACCTCTTCTCCCAGTTTCTTACTGTTATTATGGCCGCGAACGATGATGATAGCCGCATGTATCCGTCCAAGTCGGTAACCCAGTACCAACGCTACAGAGGGATCGATCGCACTTCAAAGTCTTGAGAGCTGCAGCCGCCGCAAGGGGCCGTCAGGTTTCTTCGGAAGTACAAGAGGGACCCTGCTTCAGAAAGTGTTACCGTATTGTGCTAGATGGCGCAAGGATGGATGGTCATGTCGAGCACTTAGGACTCGCTTTGCCCAGCTGCGAGTGTATACTGGCAAGTGTGGCATTACTGCAGCAGGTTGGGCTGGCCTCTTCTTGGGCTTGCATTCTGCTGCACCATATCAGGTCTAGACGAGTTCGAGGGTCAACTCTTTTCTGCAGACTCTGTTGCTTCAACCCCGGCTGTATCCTACCATTGGCTTCAACAGCTGGGCCTTATAAGGATTGGCCGCATGATCCAGATAGCACGGGATGGCTGTCAATATGCCTCTTCGCACCACTCGCGACGAGCAACACCAGAATCAACTTACCACATCCACCAACCAGAAAATTTCCTGGCAAAAGTACAGTTTGGACCGATGGACGGAGTTGGACCCAGATACATTGCATTAAACTAGCATAACAAGCATAACAGTGGTGTGAGATAATAGTCAACAGTGAGAGCATGTCGTTAAGATTGAAGACATCATCAGTATCATCGGTTTCGTTCGAGCTACAGTACAGTACCAAACGGAGTACAAAGTAACTCCAAACTGTTTGTACTGTACAGTGCCTTCCACTCGATCAATCCACGCTTTCTTGAGAAGTCATCAGAGTTCATCCATCCTACCTTAAGCTACCTTATTAGAACGTTGAGCCGCGCACTCTTTCTGTCGCATCTAGGCGTCGGGTGCTTGCATCATCAAGCGCACTCATCCATCACTCTTTTCATTCTTCCTCTTCCTTTCTGTTTGCCCCAAAACGTTTGTTGCTGTGTGACTGGACGATCAGTTTGCCCGGCCCATCTTTCATCTATCCTCCAAGCCTTTACTCATCTCCTCCACTACATAATACCCAGCTGGTATTAGATCTTTCGAAGCCCGAACTTCGTTCCTGATCATAATTTTATTGGTGACAAGCAAAAAAAGAGGTCAGCTTTTTCCAACTCGTTAGCGCGTACGGTACTGTGCAATACTAGAGGGCTCTACCTTTTATTTTTCTTTTGCCCCGCGATTGTGAGGTCCAGGTAGTTCTTCATCACCCCCCCCTCTTTACCCACTTCCTCCACCCAACTTGCAACTTCATCCACGATCTGCAGAATCAACACCCTCCTTCGTCTACCTCGCAATTCTCCAGCTCGCTCTGGACTTTTGCTCCAAGCCAGATATTGACCCTTTACCAACGCCAGCGCATAAAGATTGTCAGTCATTTCTTGATAACAACGCTAAACTCCGTCGATCATCCTCACTCACTGTTAACTGCTGCCTTACTACCCAACTTTCCTCACAAAACATCCTTGCATCATTCTGCGCTCTGTTTCTACCCATTACTTTTCTACAGCAGCAAGATCTTTGTATTGGAGCTCCACACGCGTCCCCTAATAATCGTCCATACTAACACTTCACTATAGCCATCTCTGCGCTTCAGGATACGGTCCGCGAAAACAAACAACAATGTCTAAACTATTCGTAGGGTAAGTGTAAATCATCTTGGATGACCTTTAGATGGCCATAGAGACTCGTACTGATACCACCTCTCCAGCGGCCTAGCTTGGCACACTGATGACCAAACTTTACGCACCAAATTCGAGGAATTCGGTCAAGTTGAAGAAGCTGTGCGTGTCGATTCTAAAGTTTTACTACTAATCACTCACTGATGGTGGAAGATCGTCGTCAAGGACCGTGATACGGGCCGCAGCCGTGGTTTTGGCTTTGTCCGCTTCTCCCAGGAAGCCGAGGCGGATGCCGCCATTCAGTCAATGAACAATGTTGAGTAAGTCAAGGGAATTCATCTAGCTGTTTCCAATGTCCCCTCTCTGGAAGGAATAGCGTCTTCTCTGAAGTGTCGACCCTTTTCCCTTGCAATTGCTAACTTCATCCAGGTTCGACGGACGCACCATCCGCGTTGACAAAGCGTCAGAGCGCGCCGGTGGTGGCGGCGGTGGCGGCGGGTTCGGCGGCCGTGGTGGATATAATAATCCTCGCTCTGGTGGAGGGCAGGGTTATAACTCTGGATATGGTACGTGTCGACCATCGTTCATTACCGTGTGTCTCTTTAAGAAAATATGCTAACAGTATCAAAAGGTCAACAGGGTGGCGGATATCAGCCACGTAATCAGGGTAAGCAAAATTTAACCACCAACATGACATCACCAAATTCGAATTCAATGTACTCATTCGTTACCCAGGCTACGGTGGTGCCGGTCAATGGGGCGGCGGGAACTATGGTGGCGGAAACTCCTATGTAGGTGGTCAACAGAGCGGATACGACCAAGGCCAGCAGCAAGGCGGTGGTGGTCAGTGGCAGCAGCAATGAGTGGATGACGACAGTTTGAGGTTCCGCATTCGCACTGGTTCTTTTCTCGGGTCCATTGGGAAAAAAAAAACATTCATCGGACTCATCTGGACTCGACCTTTCAACATTACACTATCGTCGAAAGGGCTCTCTGCATCTAGTTTCGAGACGGGGATATGGGATTGAAGACCTCCCGCATTACCATCAACCTCTACTGCTCATCATACTTCTACACATACTCCACATTCCTCTTTCCACATTCACTTCACACTTCAAAATCAACAATTCTCCTTACACACGACATTTCTCATTCAGGCGGGATGCTTCAGGGCTGGGGTCGGGGCTTTGCGAGACTGCAATAGTGGCAGATGAATTTTCTTCGAAATGTCCTTTCTAATGATGGCTTAAGGGATGATACCCCAGGTCTACGGAATCGATCACACTTGCTGTTTCTCTGAATGACCCGAACAAAAAAATGCTGAATTGATCCCGCACGACTGAAAACCACCTTTCTCCACAGAAACCCCCTAAAATCTAACATCCTAGCTTGATGAAAAGAACAGATGGTAAAACCCCTAGATCCCCTTTTACACTTACCAATATCACTCACTGGAGTATTTTTACAGAGTATTTTTTTTTTTACAGGCGCCGACAAACTCGCCATTATTCTCTCCTCTCTTGCTACTACCGAAATATCCTCGGTGAATATACGGATTGTCGATCCTCTTGCCCACAATTGGGACTGCTCGAAATTACGTGGAATACAAAACCTTATGCGCTCGATGGACGTTACAGTAAGCATGAGTACATGGCACAGAAATAACCGGTTTGTCGCGTGAGTTTCAAGAAGCAGGGAGGACATTGTGGGATGGATGAAAATGAAACATGAGGTGCAATTTCGTCATTTCGTTACTTATGAACAATCTACACCAGCTCGCTCGCTCCGAACGCTCATCAACATCGTATAGAAACCCAACGCTCAAGCGATCCTTCGTTATTATCCCGCAACTGACTACCCATATATACTTCCCGCCTAGCGCTCCGAGGACTCCCCTTTCCACCTCTTACCAGAAGATTCTCCACCCAGCCTTCTTCTTCCGCGGCGCGGGATACGGTTCCGGCGTCAGACTCCCCTCGCTGTACCTCTCCCTCTCCACACGCTCGAGATACTCGCGCTCGCCCCTCTCGCGCTCACTCATGACCTGCTGCGCGCGCCGCGAGTGCCCCCGCTCCAATCGTTCGTCGTGCAAGTCAGCCGACTCACGCGACACGCTGGCGCTGCGGTAGCTGTGGCGCTCCGGCTCCGGGACGGGGTCATGCGGTTGCGGTTGGTGGCGGGGCATCGTGACGGAGCGACGGGGCGGGGCGATTGCCTGAGCTTGGGGCTGTGAGTGACGGTGCGATGCCGAACGCTGCGGTTGGGAGTGGGGGCCGCTGTATGTCTTCGCTCTCGCTGGGGGGCCTGAAGGCGGAGAGGGCGTGTATCTGTCGCCCTCGTCGTAGCGATCGTCGTGGTCGTAATCCGGTTCCCTCTTCTTCCGGGAGCCGAATAGGCTGAAGCGGCGTTTTGGCTTTGCGGGTTCGTACTCGTAGTCGTCGTACAGTACGTCGCCGGTCTCGCGGTGAGCATGTGTCGGATCGATGGAGTGATCGTGGGGTGTGCCGGCTGGAGTGACTTCCTCGCTTTCGTCAAAGCCACCGCCGGATGGTCCGACGTCGTGAGACCTTTTGTTCTTACCATGACTGAAGAGACTCTTCAGGAGACCCTTCTTCTCGTAGTCGAGTGCATTTAGGTCTCCCTCACCCCGATATTCAAGCGCCGGTACGAGTAGCCGATACGGCGTCGTGATTCCGGAAGGATCATGCTGGTTCACCTCAACATTGAGCACTATGTCCAATCCATGCTCCAGATTTATAACCCCAGCATTCTCCAAATTGGATCCACCGCCTTTGAGCGCGGCCTTTTCGGATAGACCAGTTGGGCGGCGATGGAAGGGATTAGGACGAGGAATATCTCCCGCAGTAGTGTCTGGAAAATATGACCCCGAGCCGTCTGCTGGTCTGGGGATAACGTCTGCACTTGCGCGGCGTCGGGATCCCTCAGGTCTGCTTCCTGCCAAGGTTGAGTCTTGAGACATGCTGTTATGATATGATGATGGCGGAGCCCCTCTATTAGAAAGCCTGCGGACCAACCCACCTGGGGTAAAGTCTTTTCGCGTCAGCGATAACGTGCGGGACAATCTAGGGCCTCTTTGAGACGGCGATGGCGACTGTGGAGGAGGAGACGGTGGCGGTGTAGATCCGGGCTCATACTCGCGCAGGGAACACCAATTGCGACGAGGAAGGAGATGTTGGTTGTTCCTTGGTTTCCCATCCACATCATGGGTGAATATAGGGATCATGTCCTCGTCAGTCTCATGATCGAGATGGTGGATTTTGTTCCGCTTGTTCAAAATATCTGCCATCATATCGGGAGGAGGAGTATTGACTATGGCAGACGATATGACGTTCGGCATGTACCTATGATCACAGTCCTTGGGTATCCCAAGTTTCTTGTTACTGAAGAATTGCCCAACCGCTGCTAGATGAACATCACCACCCAGGATGGTGATGCGGACCGACTTTTCGGCTGCTATTTCCTGCAGTTCTTGGATGAACCAGTTACGTTCACTCTTATGGTGCTTTGCAGTCCAGTGATCGTCCAGATCATCCAAGATCTCAACTCCGCCGTCAAATTTATTGACAAACCCACCAAGCAAACCTGTGCGGCCTAGGGCTTTTATAGGATCCATCATACGAGAGGTAAGAACATTTTCCAAGAAATTGAGTCGTGGGTATGCAATTGGCTATTGAAGAATCAGCATGGTATCTTGTCAGAAGGTTTTAAATATTCTTACCACTCCTAAAAGGACGATAAGGTGCCTTGTCTCGCCCTTGATGATTTCTCGTCGCAACCGATCGAAAACGAGATCGTATGTAGCTTGGGTTAGGATTGAGTCTCGCTGTCTCTCCATGCGGCAGTCCAGGCCAAGGAAAGCAACATTACGGCCCAAAAACATGAACAGATTGCGACTCAACTGATTGATATATGGGCCGGGGGAATCGCCCAAAAGCCAGGAAGGTTCGTGCTCCTGTAACTCTTCTGGAAGACTTTGATGCTGGAAAAGCATATAGTACTTATAAGCTACTGCACCCAATCCTGTAAAAACTTTAGTACTCATGAAATGATGAGGATATGAACCAAAGCCCTGAAAGAGGTTAGTAATATATATTAAGATGGGTTTCCAGTTACTTACGTCGATAATGTCATGATCATCCCAAATATTGATCATAGGAATTTGGGAATTGGCCATCCCAAACAGCCCTTGAGAGAACCACATGGCATATCGATTGAGATAAAAGTCCTCTAATTCATCCTGCATCTCCCGAGTGAATTGTGCTGAGTGCTTGTGTAGAGCATTTTTGGTTACTGTCCATTCTTGGAACAGCTTCGTCTGCTTCATAGCAGCATCGTTGTAGATCTGGTCTCCACCTCCTATCATAACGTGAAAAGGACGTGTCTGGTGGGTGTTCAAGACGTCTCGCCACATCGGATCTGGGCCAGAGAATTGATTGGAGTCTACACTGAGACTGAAACCATTGCAGCTGTGGAACATCATATTCATCGTTTGTCCCTTTGCTGGTACCCAGAAGCCAATTGCTGGACCACGGTTGATACGATATGCAATTCGACGTTGCTTTGATCCCAACTCCACTTCTATACTGAAGCGCCAGAAGGTCACGCCTCTCTCAGCATATAATCGAATGCCTTTTACCTCCTTGTACTTTCCTAGTTTCTCGCCATCTTTGGAACGTATTCGAGATCTCAATCGCTGGTTTTGTTTTCCTTGTAATTTGTGGGCACTGTCGTTGCTGTGCGTATTGCTTCGTTTTTCTTCGAAGAGACCACTATCATCCTCAATGCGAGAGAGGTCCGTGTTTTCGGTCAAATCTTCTACAGGGCGAACGAACAAAGTCTTGCCCGTCCTGGACACCTTGACTTCTCCAGCTAGAGGATCAATATACTCCGGCGCAAGTCTTTGCCCGCTCTCAGCGCTTACCTGTGCCGGAGGAGGTGGCATCAGATCCATAGGTTGCACAAAAAGTCGTAGAACAGGTACTGCTGTGTAAGAGGACGCTGAATCTTGAGTGACTATCATCACGGTTCCTCGCCAGATTTCACGACCTTCGGAGGTGCTGGCAGCGGCTGCAGAACGCGCGACCGTCTCTTTTCGCATTCCGGTGTACCTCAATAGAGGGCCGCACTTCATGTATAACGGGGGATTAAAGTTTGTCTGACCTGATGGATCCTCATAAGCTCCATCATAGATGAGACCCTCAGTAGGATTAGAACCTGTCAAATCCTGACGAGCGCTCCCACTACTACGACGTTGTTGACCGGAACGTTCCCACCAAGCCTTATTCTTATCATCAGTATGATTTTGATTAACGTTAGTCTCCGGGGCATCTAACGACATGTCATTCGCTAATAAAGTTGCAATTTGTGCTTGTTTCCACTCATCCAACGGTTTTGCATGCTGGTATCTTCTTTCTGGTTCATGTTTACGGTGAACGATACTGGCGAAACGCTTATGAAGACCATCGGTGGGTATGGATGTGTCATCCTCTAAGCTTGCATCACTAGAACTTAAGCTATCTCTTGCTTTGTAGGCACCCGCAAGTTGATATGGAACACCGTATCGATGTTCAGCACGATCGTGTGGCTTGTGGTCATTCTCGACGGAGCCCGATGTCTTGGTGATATCTCTACCACCTACGAGCTTCCGGCTTGGATACTCCCATGGCGGTTCTTTCTGAAGTTTTCGACTGTTGCTCCGGCCAACCATCACTGGCTTTTGTTCGGTCTGGTTGTCCATACCATAAAGCCCTAGACCAGTGGGCGCAGTGTCTCGTAGTTCTTCCTGCGGGACTTCACCCCTGCGCTGATCTGACCGGTCTCCAGCGAGAGACCTATCGCGGAAGCTGGCACCCCTAGAGACGTTCGATCTATCATACGGCCTTACTTCTTTTGATACATCTCGCGGAACTCCTTTGGGCCTCCCATCTTGCGTTTCTAATGGAAGAGCCCTAGAACTAGATTCCCGCGATTGTCTTACTCGTTGCGTGTTTGGCGCGGCCTGCGGATTGTAAGGAGTTCCGCCGAAGTCAATCGTGCCCTTTTCCGGATACCTGGCATCTAATAATCCTTCTGTCGGCATAGAAACATTGCGTCGATTATTGTCTGTTCTCAGTGGCTGAGAGCTCAGAGGCTCACAAACTTTACGAGCTTGTGAAGACGCGGGGGCGGCATCACGGTTAGAGCGGCTGGCGCGACGATCTGCAGCTGCCTTTTCTTGCGCTTGAAATTCAGCTTCCTGAACTCGTGCGCGCTTTTCCTCTTTACTAATATCATCGAGTTTAACCTCAAGCTTTTGTAAAGGGGATCGATCTGGGACGGAATCGCGCCTGTCAACCGTGGCTCTTGTAGCAGACGTCCTTCTATGCTCCCTACGATCTTTTGGAGATGTAGGTGACATTGCATTTTCAAGATCATAGGCGGATGGCTGTGGTACGGTTATGGTAGGTTGACGCGCACTGTGGGAAGAATAGCTTTTCGAATTGCCGCGAGGGGGTGCGGATGCTTGGCCTGCTGCATTTGGCCCTCTATATGAGGAGGGTGGTGGCGCACGGGGTGCATCTGGCGCAGCAGGGGGTGGGTGAGAGCTTAACGGCTCGTTTGATACTGGATAATTATATCTTTTATTCTCCCGTCTTCGATGAGAACTAGTCCTCTGAACATCGGCTGTGGGTTGACCCGTGGCGTACTGAGACTGAACAATTTTTTGCGGCGTGTAAGATGGAATGACTGGTGACTCTTCTTGGGCGTGCACCGCGGTAACCTGGTCAGGGGCCCGTCTATAGGAAGAACGCTGTGGCTTGTATGTATCGACACCTGTTCGCTGAGGTTGCGGTGGAATTACTTGAGATGGCGAATATACACCCCCACTCCTGCGGTCATCCATCCCGAGAGACAGTCTTGCGCACCCCGGGGCCTAAACTTTTTGTGGAGACAGAGTAGTGGTTTGGGAGTAGAGATGATAGAGGTACCGAATGGAGACCAACTCCCTCACTAGATTTGACGTTGGATCTATGCAATGCTTCATATTAGTGACTTGAAAACATGACACTGGAGGTTTATTTACCAGATACTGCTGTTAGTAGCACGAAAGATGTGTGCTGGTCATAAAACAGTTTAACAAATGACGTGTGGACGTAGTACGAAACGAAACAGCAATATCAGAATGTCAGAGGCATCATAATGGAACAACTGAAAGCATCGCATAGAAAGACTGAAGCTATGTACAGGAAGAATAAGAAAAGGAAAAAAGAAACAGATGCGCAGCGGGGAGGAAAAGTCTGGTGGTGAACGATTCGGTGGCTGGCATCTTGTGCTGATCTCGGATCGGCTGGTAACTCTGGTGGTTGGGTGGCTTGAGCGTCGGCCCGTCTGTCGCTTCCCCGCAGGAACTCGGGGGGTTAGGGCGGGAGAGATTGCTTAGCGCGCTTGGCTAGTTGTTCAGCGGAGCGGAAGTCTTCAGGGGTATCAAGGGACCCGGAGTACTCCCGTACGTAGGGAGGCGACTTCTTTGCGCGTGAGAGGACACATGTGAGAATCCCCAACAGCAAGCATTACAAGATCTTTGTCCACTGGTCTATAGCACAAGTATATCCGCTTACCTCCTTGTCGCTAATTATCTTTTCCTCGTATTCCTGGCTTAGGACCCGTCCGTATACCGCTTAATCCACTTTCCATACTTCTCTAAACATCCGTAATTTCGAGCTTCAACCTATCTCCTCGAACCGGGTAGACGTTTACAATATCATAGACCGGCGACTTACCTTTCAACTCTGATATTGGTCTCCAGAAAGTGGTCTACTCCTTCAGTTTCCACGCTGGAACAAACGGGTCGCTCTTGTCACACCCAGGGGCTTCTCTGAGCGGAACATTGACGGTAAACTTTTGGACCCTGTTACTTTTTTTTTTCGAAACGGGTGTATAGTTATGCGCAAAAACATAATATGGATATTAGCTATAGCGACCTCTTGCGTCCTTGGGGGTCGTCTCCGCCCTCGGAATTATGACACCCATGACTTCTACGCCCTCCACCTCGATCCCACCACGTCCCCTTCGGAACTCGCGACTTTCTTAGGGTTAGAGCACGATGGCCAGTTGGGGGAACTTGTTGATCATCATATATTTAGAGCACCTAAGGATGGAAGGGATGTTATAACAGATGCAGTCGAAGAATTGAAAAGACGACGACGGAAACGGAACGCTCTCGAACCTAGCATATTGGATGGGATATTATTCAATCAAAAGCAGAAACTGAAACCTCGAATGGTAAAGAGAGATATATTATACCCCGAGCTGTCAGATATAGCATCGGACCACGTACTATTCCCACGTCAGGACGCCCCACCCGTCGACTCAGCTGTAGTTGAGCAGAATCAAATCCGGGATGCACTTGAGATAAGAGATCCTGTATTTCAGAATCAATGGCATCTTTTTAACACACGACAACCTGGAAATGATCTCAATGTGACAGGAGTCTGGATGCAGGGGATCACAGGCAAGAATGCGACCGTGTGCATCATTGATGATGGCTTGGATATGGATAGCGACGATTTATCGCCTAACTATTTTGCGATCGGCTCGTATGACTTTAACGATCATGTGGAGGAACCCAAACCTCGTCTTTCTGACGACAGACACGGGACCAGGTGCGCCGGTGAAGTTTCAGCTGCGAGGAACGATGTATGTGGTGTCGGCGTTGCCTATGATTCTAAGATTGCAGGCGTTCGTATACTATCCGCTCCAATTACAGATGCTGATGAAGCCATTGCTGTGAACTACGAGTTCCACCGTAATGACATTTACTCATGTTCGTGGGGCCCTCCGGATGATGGGCGCACTATGGATGCTCCTGGTATTCTGATCCGAAGAGCGTTTGTGAATGCCATTCAAAAGGGACGGAACAACAAGGGCTCTATCTATGTGTTTGCGGCCGGCAATGGTGCTTCCTCTGACGACAACTGTAACTTCGATGGCTACACGAACAGCATCTACAGCGTAACCGTTGGCTCCGTCAGCTCTGAGAATCATCATCCTTACTACTCGGAGAAATGCTCAGCACAGTTGATTGTTACCTATAGCAGTTCACGGGTCAATTCAATTACGACCACAGATGTTGGCAAAAACGAATGCACATCCTCGCATGGAGGAACTTCAGCCGCTGGGCCGTTAGCCGCTGGAGTCTATGCACTGGTGCTTCAAATACGTCCGGACCTGAGTTGGAGGGATATCCAATGGCTCACAGTCATGACTGGTGTCAAGTTCACGGATGATAGCGATTGGCAGCAGACTGGCGCCGGTCGATTCTATAGTCATCAGTACGGTTATGGCAAAATGGATGCTTGGGCTATGGTTGAAGCTGCGAAAACATGGAAATCAGTTAAACCACAAGCTTGGTACCATTCGCCCTGGATTCATGTGAAGCACGAGATTCCTCAAGGCGATCAAGGCTTAGCGAGTATCTTTACAGTCACCGAGGACATGTTAAGGGAAGCTAACTTTGAGCGGCTTGAACACGTCACTCTCACGATGAACGTCGAGCATACCAGACGCGGTGATCTAAGTGTGGAACTACGTAGCCCTACCGGTGTTATTAGTCATATCGCCACAGCTCGGAAGATGGACGACAAAGCTGCTGGGTACGTCGATTGGACATTCATGTCCGTTGCTCACTTTGGCGAAAGTGCTGTCGGAAACTGGACGGTTATCGTCAAGGATACCAAGGTCAACGAACATACTGGCACTTTCACCGACTGGAAGTTGAGGCTTTGGGGTGAATGTATTGACGGCGCAAACCAGCCGTTGTTTCCACTGCCCAATGAAACCGACGACGATGATCATGATGCGACAGTCACAGCCCCAGTTGCAACCACCAGTGTACATGTCCCTTCCGAAACTGAGCATGTCGCTCAACCGACGGATCATCCGAGTCGGCCAGTTAACTCCAAACCGCCTGCTTCCACTACTACCCCCTTCGAGCCTCCAATAACCACCTCACCATCTCCTAGTGCTATTCCAGACGAGTCATTCCTACCCTCACCGTTCCCTACTTTCGGTGTGTCCAAGCGAACTCAAATCTGGATATATGGTGCTCTAGCTCTGATCATCGTGTTTTGTGCTAGCTTAGCACTATACTTCTGGCTCGCACGCCGAAAGCGCCTACGAAACAACCCTCGTGGGGATTATGAGTTCGAGATGATTGACGATCAAGACGATGACGGTGCAACCAGGCAGGGACTAACAGGTTCGGGTGGTGCTCGAAGAGGCAAGAATCGGCGGGCTGGTGAACTATACGACGCCTTTGCCGGCGAAAGCGATGAGGAATTACTCAGCGAAAGTGAAAGCGAGAACGAAACATACAGGGACGATGCCCCTGAAAATTTTAGAGAAAAGCATGACCCTCATGTGGTTGGGAGTGACGATGAATAAGCGAAATTCGGGTCAGTCCTAAGATAAGAATAGCATTTTGTAAATTCAATTAATTAGTTATGACTTTGTATAGAATCTGCCACTGCGGATTAACTTCCGTCTCAGATATTCAATATTTACAGGGAGCAGTAACCCACGTTTTCAGTCAAGTAATTGATGCTAGGCAAGTCTAGACAGTCTATCCGCCTGCGTAGCGTACCGACACGCTATGAATAGCTTATCGATTCACAGAAAGCTTACAGCGGATGGGATAACCATAATGGAATATTTCTCATTTACTAAGGATTAAGAGTTGGAGCTTGAAAGTACGTTATCATCACTATCTCAGAATCAAACAAGTCATCGGTCAAGAGGCTCAATTACTTAGGTATATCAAAGGAATATTATTATTAAGAATGAGGACAATAAGGATATTCATAGGAGTACGGTGTAGAATTCATAATCGCCACCGTTGTCGTTCGCCCCATATGTAAAGGTCTCCTCGTCAAGCCTCATCCTACTCAGCGATACTATTCATAACAACGATTCACTCATTGGAGTCGAGTCATTTCAGTTAGCACTTTAGGAACGAGAGTAAGAATATAAATTTCCTTATCAAATTCGTGTCTATGCGCTTATTACTTTCCCGCATCTGTTCTTTCAGTATCAGTATTTCTCCTGTCATTGTCTCAAATCAGAGAGCGCAGAATCAAGTCTTCACGTGGAGATCCTGTACAAAGAGTTTGGTGGGCGATGTAACGTTATGAAAAGATGGTTTGACAGATCTTCTAAAATCCAAACGAGATTAAGATCGCAGTTCCGAAGCCATTTCTATGTTATGCCTTCTACGTCCGGGTCAACTATCGTCTATTTGAATGCCGATGGAGGATGTCCTTGCATTTGCTGTCTTTCACCAAATACCCCACTTATATGCTCTACAAGGACGCCAGGATCTTACTTGCTTGGAGATCACCAGTAATGTAGATATCTGTTTTACGGTGCGTTGAATAACTTGAATCTGTAAGTGTATTCTCTTTGGACCCATCTTTGATCAAACCAGGCCTAATTACTATACTAGAACATGCAGGACAGGATAGCTCTTCGGTATTATATCGGGTTGTTTCCATGTGTAGGGGATAATGCTGTAAGCACCCATTATGGGGATCAGGATACTGTACATCTGTACATCAAGCAGGTCCACTCGCATCTACAAACGATAAGCGACACTCGCTTCGCAGATATGCCCCCGGGAATAAGGGTATGGCATAGCATCCCATTACTAACCAAGGTTTCCAGTAGTAGTGAGGGGTTGGATCATTCTCTAGTACTCAAGTTGTTAACGAACGCCTAGGATTAGCCCGAGCAGATCCGATTTCTCGGTATGAAGAGAAGAGGAGCGTACTGGCTTTCTTCTCGCAGGTCCTCCTTCACCCACAGGGAATTACTATCCATCTCCTCTGGTGTTGGCGGGTTATATTGGCATGAGCTGATTCTCGTAGACATACTTATAGAATCAGTTGACTATTGGCCTGGCTGGATTACGTTTGCTACGCTTGATCTATCATTCACGAGTCTACCAATAATGATGGGTACGTTAGAGATAATGGTAGTGAACTCGTATGCTCGGCTAACTTTGTAAAGGGAAAGCTAGGATCCAATCTATCGAATGTTGTCTTTTGCCTTTCGTGTCATCTTGCTATATTTGGATGCCAACTTCAAGACTCATGAAGGGGATTTCAAGTAAAACGGCAATTATTCGAGAAAACGTAAGTTTCGAAGCAGTCAGATAAAGCTCTATTGATTTTACGTACTCGAAGAAGTTCGAACACGGCCCAAACACATGTACTCCACGTGGAAGAATCCCTGTTACCGCAAGGTTGGAAAAGCTTGCTAAGTAAAGTGGTAGCTTATTTCAAAGGAGACGTCGAGGCTTTTAAGGTAGTTCTAGTTAGCAATTATCTAGTTCTTCCCTAGCCATGAGTAAGTGACGTTGGATGGGTCTAGTAGAGCTGAAAATACTATAGAGTCGTGAGAGAGGGTCAATGGTCCTTGGGCCAAGAATGCCCAGCCTGTGATTTTTCCCTTGGCATTTTGTCTGATAAGAATGATAAGACGATACCTTACCGTGCTCACCTACCGCGGGGCCATCTACTGGATGAAAACAACATGAGAGCACAAGTCTGGCGGAATATCAATTCCTACTTTGTCGCTGTACAGATAGATAAATATCAGACCCCCGTTCCATCCCACTCCTCCAAGGCTCCTAAACTGCTAGGTTCATATCACTCCACTACTGTACTCAGATGATTAGAGTCATTCATCCGAATCCACCAGGTATCGCTTCAGTTCATCTCTCAATTCGCAACCAGGTCATCCTGTACCTGACGTGTGGCTGCAGTTGTACATGACAATGTCACTTCTAGTCCCTCCTCGCGTCCTGTCGCTCAGAGGCCCGAGTTTTGGCCTTGATGTTCAGGAACAACACGAGGAAGAAACTGCTAACTCAGAACCAAACTCGGGTTTCTCATAGATATCCGGGACCATGATACCGGATAAGGTCTAGAAGCTCACAATCAAGGGTAATACAACTCACGAATATTCCCTGGCCATAGAGAGTAGAGACCCCCCAGTTCTAGTTACACTCGCATCAAATTGTTTCCTACCTCTGTGTTTCTTACTTTCAGGATAATCTGGCAACGCAATTTTCAGAGCAAGTCATGTATATCGTAAACTTCGAATCAGGCATTCCGAATTCTTCTGCGAATCCTTCAGCTTCGACAAGAACACGGTACATGGGCATATCACTCTGAATGCAGAGCCGTAACCCGATGGAAGGTCGGGAACCTTAACCTAGAAAGTACCTTAGCTTACACCTTGAGCTTCCCAACCTTGATTATAGAAAAAATTGGCAATCCTCTTGTATCCTGACTCTGTAACAATTTGCATTATCCATTGTATTTGCTTGACTACACTGATCACTTTCTATGATGTAAGTTTTCTGCTCCTTATCTTTTCCTACTCTATCCAGGTTCCCCGGTATGCCGAGGTGCGAGTCAGAAAGCTCAATGCTTGCCTGGAAGCTGTTTCTGAGCTCTGCTGTCTTCCACAAGCTCCAATCGAAATCTGAAGCTCATTTCTGATTTAAGAGCTCATGTCCTCTCATTGAAACTGAAGCTTCGACCCTCGTCAAAAAGACATCTTTCTCGTCAATATGCCTCGCTCATTATGCTTCCTTTTGGCTTTCAGCACTGCCGTTTCTGCCGCTTCCATCAGTGGTCGTGGCTCTGCTCTTCCTCCACTAGGCTATGAACGACGTCTCTTGCGTGATGCCCTCAACAAGAGAAGTTCGAATGATTCAGAAGGGTCTTGTATCACTTCTGAAGCTCCTACTGTGTCCGCTCCCAAGACGAATGTCTGGGCTCCGATCTCAGCCGAAGATAATCTAGCAGTCTGGAATTTGCTCCACGATCCTGCTTCTGGACTCAACTTGACCCACCCGGACGAAGCAACATTGACGGACAACTATGTCTTCTGGATCGATACACTGGTGAGTTGCGGGAAGTCGGACTGGAGACCAGTAGCTAATATCAGGTTCTAGCATACAAACAAGAGTTCAGTGATTCCATATCTAGACGGTGATGGTCCCGTTCCGCCAAAGTATGCGCGGACAATCATCTTCCGTGGTGGTCAGGAAGAACCAGATTCGCAAGAATTCATGGTTGGACCCCTTCCGGTATCTGCTGAAACCACTATCGAACCGCTTGACTATATCTATAACGGAGGTAGCGGTGGATCTGTTCCTTTCAATGCCCGCTATTTCGATGGAGTTAAAACTTCTGCTACAGACCCGCTCGTTATCTCGACTATGACCAATATCGCTGATATCACAGCTGCTTTGTTCCAAGGTGGGGTCTATTATGGATCGAGTAACGAGAGCACGACTCTCACAGCGACATCGGGTACTCCTCAGAGCTTCGATGGGACTCAAGCTTTCAGAAACATTATGTTCAGGTTTCCTGGACCTGGTGAGTCTGACAAAAGCGGTTATATGGGATGAACCGTTTACTGATAAGTACTAGCGACATATATGACTCCCTTGGATTTTTTTTTACTTATTGACTGCACCGGTACTGATCCCTCCAAATATTTTGTTAAGGGTTTCGTTACGAATGAGAGGTTCTTTGCCACTGAAGCTGAGCTACGTGCCGCATTTGAAGCCGGTGAAATTGCACAGGAATACGATCAAACACTTGATGCATCTTGGGCTCTTGTTGACTATAAACCCGAAATGGGCGTCCGTGAGCTTGAAGAGAGATTCGCACCTAATAGCATTGAGCTTGGCGGAAAGCGCTACAAGCTGGACAAGGAGCAGCAGTACATCGAATACATGGGCTGGAGCTTTTACATGTCCTTCACTCGGACGCTAGGAATTATGTTTTACGACATCAAGTTTAAGGGTGAGCGTATCTTGTACGAGCTGTCTCTTCAAGAAGCTACGGCTCAGTACGGAGGCAACCAACCAAAGGCTGCTAACACCGTCTACCATGATACATACTACAGTCTCGGGGCTGAGATGGGTACACTCGTCGAGGGATTCGACTGCCCCTTTGGTTCAACGATGTGGAACATTAGCTACCACGAGGGTAACCAAACAATTGTTAATCAAGACGCGCTTTGCATTTTCGAAACAGACATGAACTTCCCCATTTCCAGACATAGGGCTGGTGGTGGATCCAGCGATTACGGCTTCCGAAACTTAGGTACCGTCAAAGGTGCCATGCTTACCACTCGTGCTATCGCTACCGTCGGTAACTACGATTACATGTTCGATTACTCGTTCCATCTTGATGGGTCACTGGAGCTTTCCGTTCGTGCTAGTGGCTATCTTCAATCTAGCTTCTATTATCCTGATCAGGGTAAATGGGGTCCTCGTATCCAACAGGCAACGCAAGGCTCCCTTCACGACCATATTTTAACGTTCAAGGGAGACTTTGACATTGTGGCTAGCTCGAATAGTTTGGAGGTAAGCAAACTCGTTTCCGTCAACCAAACTCAACCTTGGTTCCCCGAGCTCGGTGAATTTGAGCAGATGGAGATGGACGTGAGCTGTATGGAGAAAGAGCAGCAGTTCAATTGGGCACCTAACAACCAAGCTATGTATTGCATAGTCAACAAGAACGAGAAGAATGCCTGGGGAGAGAAGAGAGGTTACCGCATTGTTCCAGGTCGCAGCGACATACATCTTAGTGTGCTCAATTCACCTTGGTCGATGAAGAACACGGAATTTGCTAAAAGTCATCTCGCTGTTACGAGACAGCATGATAACGAGCCATTCGCGAATTCTGTACAGAACATCAACCTCCCACTGAAGCCGCAACAAGATTTCATGAAATTCTTCGATGATGAGTCAGTGGATGATGAGGATATTGTTCTCTGGTTCAATTTGGGGATGCATCATTTCACTCGCTCTGAAGGTTTGTCTCACAATAACTTGCCTGGTCAGTTGTAAGCATACACTAACTTTCGCTAGATGTCCCTGTTACTCTCTTCACTGAAGCGTTTTCCAGTATTGTTTTTGCTCCTCAGAATTTCTTTGATCGTGCTCAAGATGGCGATCTTTTGAACCGTAGGTGGATCGTACCGAACGAAGAGGGCGGCCTAGACTATGAAGATTACGGCGTCGAACTCGCCACTTGTGCTGTATCTCCAAGTGAGCCTGTGCTCAGTATTGATAAGGTATTGGAATTGTAGATCTACTACAAAATGACCTGTCGCGCAAGTTGAATGGAGAAGGGGGAATATTCAATGGGTGAGAAGTGAGGGAGGCACCCGATTTTAATGCACGTTACGACTGATATTCATGATCTGACGCACATAATAGTACATAGACTGATGGGTACTGGGATGATAGATAGACTTAATTCAGAGTTTGAACACAATGGTTTCCACACATAGATAGTCACACAAGAGAAAGTCTGCTTAGCCTCATGTACGGTTGTCACGGTAAGGCTGATCTTTGTGTACTAGCAGTAATATCTGTCTGTTCCGGTTTCATCTCGACAATCTGATCTTTTGAGTTCCGTCCGTACTTGTAACCTACATATGCATCAACGCACAGCAACGTCAACCCCTCGACGCTCGGAACCAGGACCAACAGGTCACGCAACATGCCCCCCAATCCCTCAACTTTCGTCCCTTCAGCTCTTTTCATCGCCCCTAAACCGCTCCAACAATCCAACATCCCATCCCTGAAATCGTCTCGCTGAGATCGGTAACAACTTCGCACTCTCCCTCAGCGTATCCCTCAATTGCGTTACCACCAGTGCCGGCAGCGTGAGTTCCTCGACCGACATGCTCTGCGTGTCCATCAGGAGAGCGGTGGGAGCTTCTTTCCTCCCTTCGGTCTGCCAGAAGATTTTCATGGCGCGGGTGGGATCGGTGCGTTTGGATGACAAGACGGAAGAGCAGATAAGGAGGGAAGGGGTGAAGATCCAAATCTGTGGAGGTTAGGAAGAGGGGGGCAGTCGGAGTGAGGAGAATTTCTTCATAGCATGGTGTATGAATGGTTGAGTATGGTGGAGGACAGTTACATAGACTTACCAGAAGTGACTCTTTTTCAGCATCATCGTCCCTATCGCTGCTATCGACGCGAAATTTGCGCACACCTTGGCTCTCGACGAGCGTTATGAACAGCGCGGAGAGCCATTTCTGCATACTGTAGTACTGGCGTCGTGGCTTTGCAAAAGCGATGGTGAGACTCCATTTATAGAGCTTGTAGCCCTCTGCACGAGTATCGAAAAGTCCAAGGACGGAATTACAAGATGAGCACAGGAGCAGTGGATCATGGTTATGATTATGGGAGGAAGAAGACTTTTGTATTATCTGCTCCTATCTAAATTAGCGCATGAACGCTCATTTTACGGTATGTATCTCTAATTTCCCCGGCCAAAGTAACAACTTGAACAGAGGCCTGAGGAATAAAGGAGACGATGACTAGACCCGCTAAGTCACCCGTCCGAAGAGGGTAGCAGAGCAGGTCTGGTCTATTTACTCTCGGGCGAGTGTATCGGGTAATTGAAGTCACCAGGCCGACCGGAGACCGGTCGGGACTTACTCCCTTCTTCAGGCCCATGAAAAGCATTACAGTATAGGGTAATAGATCATATGTAGATGGCACAAGGCTGACCTACTTTGACACCGCTACAGTCCTCGTGGTCGAGTAGCAGATACGAAAGATCAACAAGGCCAGTACCTTGCGAAGCAGTCAGTTCGGTAGAAGCAGCATAGCCCTTTTCCTGACCAACTGTGTGGTGCTGATGTTCGTGTGGTTTATGACAGTGCCAAAAGTCCATCATCTCGGCCCAGTTTTCGCTGGGCAGATCTTTCCACTGTCCGATAGCATCAGATTTGACGAGTTCATTGCTACATTCTAGACACGAAATCCTTTTCGCATCGTCCATTGAGGTTGCGGACCAAGGGACTGCATTTGCTCCCTCATCTGCGCTTGCTTCCCCGTACTGGAGTAACCCAGCGGCCTTCTCTTCAAGCTGTAGTCGTAGGGTTAGTTCCTTGGAAGGGGTAGCTGGAAGTGTTAGTGAGGCAGAACCACCGCCAGATATCTTGGTCGGTAGGCGTATGCTTGCAAATTTGCCTTCATGGGTGAGCGTAATCCATTCACCGTCGGTTGACAGCGAAGCTTTAGTTTCTTCGTTTGACTCTGTACGTAAAGAAGCGAAGAAGGATATCGTACGTATGTTTAGGAGAAGCTCAGCGTAAAGTTCTATGTGTGAATCCGCGTCGGATTCGGACTCTCCCATTATTGTTGAATTTATTGACGGGTGTGGTCCGGGTTAGGTTTGCGCTTTGCAGTTGGGAAAGTGTAGTGTGCGCACGGGCGTCTTCGACGCAAACATTTGTCCAAATGAAGCAGACAAGCCAAACAAGCCAAACAAACCAAACAAGGGGTCCTGTACAGTTCGAATTGAACTTCTTGGCGTTTCGTCTCCATCCCTACATATCAGTTCATCACCCGTTCCTCTATGTACCATAGCAACTATCTCGTGCTCCAGCTCTCTACAAAGCGGATACTTTTGATCGTGCATCTTGTCATCTTGAAGCCTCTTGAGGCTCAGAATCAATCGAAACGGTTCACAGAATGTGCTCTCCGATTTCGTTCAAAGAGACCGCTAGGCCGTAAGTCTGTAACGCGAACGTCTCATCCCCTGATCTCCAACACCAAACGTCGCAGAGTCGTCACCAGCGCCACGCGAGACCGATATGAGACCTCTTCTATTCCTCTTCCGTTTAAAACTGAACTTTTACTCCTCAGAGTGGCTCACCATCTTCAACCCAATTCCATCTTGGCCATAAGGAAACGACCAGGGCACGGGCGTTTAAGTCCGCCTAGAACAAAAACATACCAAACTCCCCTGATGATTACGATCGTGAGACCCGGTTTACCATGTAATGATGTGCAGGGGACTTTCGTTCTCATTTCTCAATGCCTTTTTTTTTTATCGAGTCTCTTGAGTCCGTGACGCCTAGGTTTTGCGTCTTCAGCTCCGACTCGTGTTTTTTCCTTTCCCATTCATCTTTCCTTTGAATCTTCATTCGTCGTTTGGGCAAAGTCTTTCGACTTTTTGTCGTATTCGTTCGTTCTTTTCTACAGCTGGTCTGCTTAGCGGTCTGTGACTGATTACACTCCTTTCTATTATATATTTATTTCGATGCATTTGTCTAGCAAGACCAGAACACGATTACAATGAAAAGGATAAAACTAGCCAGCGCTTGGATGAGCGTCGTCGCGATAGGGATCCTATGGCTGCCAACGGTACGGAATAAGATAGTGAATTCGGGAGAGCGTAGTTTGACATATTGCAGGTCCGAGGTCGTTTTCCACAGCGCATCATTCCAGATGATCACGATGCGAAAGGTATTTTTCATGCGAACCACAATGCGAAAGGAATATTTCACGTCAGGGACGCCAACGGCGAATTGCCCGCTGTAGTTCCTGAAGTAGCTCCTGAGTATGCAATCCCATTATACGCCCACGACGTAACCAACGATTCTAACATTCAGAAAAGAGGACCAATGTCCATCGATGCAGTCCAAGTCGAGACCAGTCCCGCGTTGGGGCCCAGTATGACAACGGATGTTGAGCATATTCCTTCCCCAGAAGTATCTCAGCCCGTGGAAACAACGTCGTGCAGTACCGAAATAGCCGTGATAACCCATGAACCATCGATCGTTGTAGAATCCGTCACTCAAGAACTTCCTATGACGTCCCATGTACCACCAACAGAACATGTCGTATCAGTTAACTCGCATCCCGTGGAATCAACATCGTATAGCAGCGAATCTATCGTGGCAGAAGTACCCATGGAGTCTCATGTACCGCCTCCGGAACATGTCATACCTGTTGAGAGCATCTCATCTCCCGAACACACTCCCGAAGGCGAAACCACGATGTACCTTTGGCCTGAAATAACTGGCGAGACCGAAGCCCTGTTGCCGATCTATACATCAATCATTGAGCACCCTCCCATTGAAGAGCAGTCGATCCCTATTGTCTCTGAACCCATGCAGACTCACCCGATAGCGGTAGTCTCTACAGCACATATAATGCAGCCTCACGAGACGACAATCGCTGATATTGCAGTATCAACGCATCCGGTTGTAGTAGAAACGGTAGTGCATCCACCACCTCCCCATGAGACTCTAGTTGTAGAGGTTACCCCGGTAGCCTCATCACCACCTCCACATGAGGTAGCACCTGTCCAGGAAACAATGCCGGTCCATGAGACTATGCCGCCGGTGCATATGACGATGCCAGTCCAAGAGATCATGCCAGTTCATGAGACGATACTGCCGGTCCAAGAGACAATGCCACCGATTCATGAGACGATGATGCCTCCGGTCCACGAGACGATGCCGCCGCCAGAACTCCACGAAACGATGCCACCGCTTCAAGAGACGATGCCACCAGTAGTCCATGAGACGATGCCACCAGTAGTCCATGAGACGATGCCACCAGTAGTCCATGAGACGATGCCACCAGTAGTCCA